>QLOH01000313.1:600000-1184787 GCA_026901365.1 Sesbania bispinosa
ACCCCAATATTGATAAAAAAATTATGAAAGCCCATGTGAAAATAGCAGCAAAGTTGAATCAGGACAACATGATAGATAACAGAATAGCAATTTCAGATACAGAATAGCAAATAAAGACAACATGATAGATAACACATGTGTAGTTACAGGACAACAAAGGGATAAGCATAAAAAAGGAAGACTGACCAAAATTGATTCACCAATTGAGTGAATTAAAAAAAATAGCACAGGAAAATGAAGAAATTTAAGAGTACCCCCTAATTCAATGGAAGAAATTAAAAATTTAGCATAGAAACCTTATTCATTTAAGACAAACCCTCACCCTGATTCATCTTCACAATATCTAATTGCAGAATGAGAAACATAATTATGAACTCATGATCAAATCCATGAGCAGTTTTGAATGGAGAAAATGTGGAAAAAATAGAATTACAAAATAGTTTTTAATCATGAAAATATGTGTCTAACACTAATTCTCCTAATAAAAAGAATACTTCATTGCCAGAATAAATCACAAACCCTCACCCTGACTCATCTTCAATCAAAATAAATCCTATTGGGTCTTAACAAATTGCACTTATAAGAATCTCATCCAATCTCTTATCTTTATTTAAAAAGCAACTATTTGTAAATTAAATCAAAACAGATTAAATCAAAGACAATATTTGTAAATCAAAAAAGATTTCTCATGCAGATAATTCAAAGTACTATGCATTAATTCAGATTAATTCTATTAAAAATTACAATATCTCTTTGATTTAATATGAATTTTTGTAAACTACTATTCATATATTAAAAAAATAGATTTCTCATAACACTTAAAAATTGTAAGCATAGAAACAGAGACATGCAAATCAGATTATTCAGACTGAAAAATCAAATCAAGGACAATTATAGGAAATTAAATCAAAACAGATTAAAGCAAAGACAATATTTGTAAACCAAAACAAATGTCTCATACTATTCAGATTATTCAAAATACTATGCATTAATTCAGTTTAATTCTATTAAAAATTACAATTTGTCTTTCATTAAATATGATTTTTTGTAAACTACTATCTATATATAAAAACACAGATTTCTCAAAACACTTAAAAATTGTAAGCATAGAAACAGAGACATGCAAATCAGATTATTTGTAAATCAAAACAAATTTCTTATACTATTCATATTATTCAAAATACTATGCATTAATTCATATTATTCATACTCAGAACAGAAGCGGTCTTCAAATCAGTTTTAGAGATGATCTTCGCTTTAGAAAGGTCCTAAGACTGAATCCATTATATTACTCCAAATAACGATTTGTAACAGGGGGGTCGGGGTTAGAAAACCCTTACCTTTCTTGATGATAAATAGTTCGAACCAAGCCCTATATACATCAGGAGCCACATGAAGCACACATGCAGAAAACCCACAAAAAGTAGAAAAATGATTAACGGAGAAGAACCGAGGGTAAAAAAAGATTTAAAAACGAAGAAGTTATGTGTGAGCATAGACAACAAACAATAGAACCACAATAACAAAAAAGCCCCAAATTATTGATACATAAAAAAAGAAGGAAAATACAAAGAAGAGATGGAAGATACAGTATACAGATAGGGTTTTTAGACAGTCAACATGTCAGAAAATCAAGTTTCTAATAAGATTACTCATCATCAGTATTTGAATAGGAAAAGTGAAAATTAAATTTCAGATTTTACCTTCACCGGCGACTTTCCAGAATCTTCAAATCTGTGGGAGCTCTAAGATATTCCAAGACCTAAATCGAACAGAAAATGATTAGTGCAAATCAAAGGTTGAACAACCAAAATTAAATCAGTGGAGGAAGAGGGACGAACGGAAAATCGACGACAGGAAGCATTAGGATTCAATGAAGAAGATCTTTCTCTTTCTCAGCCACACAAATGCGTTGGAAGGTCCTTAAAGCATGAAATTGGGAAAATTTTGTGAAGCAAATTAGTGGAAGAAGAGGGACGCGTGGGTTTACGGAGGGAAGCGGTTATGGAAAGTAAAGGAGGAAGATGAGCGGTGAAATGAAGGGAAAAATGAGACTTTCATAATGAGGAAGACAGAGAGGCGAGAAGCTTTTAGTAATGGAGAATGTAACTGAGTACGTGAAAGGTCTCAGCTTTGGAAAGTTGAACTATTTTCTCATTTTTTCGTTTCCCATATTTTTCAAAGCACAAAATATGCTGCTGTTGAGTGCATAATTAATCAATGTGATTTTCGAAATTAAAATGCCCCACTATCTGTCCATATTTGGAGACTCATTAAAATGCCTTCACATTCAATTGGAAGATATAAGCACATGGGAACACCAAACCCATTTAATTCGTTTAATGTAAGAGCACTTGGGAAAATGAGGCTATTAATACTTTCTCATTGTTTAAAGCAAATTCAGATTTCCAAACCCACTTAATTCTATTTAAAATTTTGAATATTTTTTTACAATTAAAAAATATTTCAATTATCTTTTTACCTTTTTACTCTCATTTTAGGCGGGGAAAATGACTTGTGGACTTCCTTCCTTTTATTATTATTATAAAGATAAAGATTTTGGTCCTCCATCATTGTTCCCGGCCTAGCCGTCAACCACCATTAATGGCGACCTCACCATAACTCACCGCCTCCACTGACCTCCAATAGACACCGTCATCGCCAAACTATAATCCCCGCCTCTTCATTCTTCCATTATCAACACGCACTCTTGGATCACCACCGCCATCAAGCTTCTCATCATGCATACACCCCTCATTTTTACCATCAATCCATGGTTTGTGAAGCTTCACCACCGAACCAATAATCATCAGGGGTTCTAACACCACCAAGCTTAGTGAAACTTGAAAATCCTTTCCGAAGAACAGCACCACGTCATCACATCGTACATATCGCGTCCATCCACCAGCAAGCTTGCCGGAACCATGCGTGGAGCATCCATCACAAGTCACAGTCACAATCTCTGTCTAACCTCTCCACCGCTACAAGGTGCGTCACTATCATCCCGTGCCATCGTTAATTCACCTGCAAGCTTCCCTGGACCACCTTTCACGTTCATTGTGCCGGAAAGTCACATGAGTCACCGTTGTCCGACCGTTGGAGGTGCGACATCACTCTCTCTACAAACTATTGATTTCAGATCTCCACACCTTTGCGGAGAATAATGTCATAACGGAGTTTCTTTGCAAAGCTGAAGAAAATGCGCAATAGAATGGATTGCATCTTACTCAGGTTTCTTCCCACCTTTCAAATCTCTCAAGGTTGCTTACAAAAAAGACTGCAACTTTGCAGTGTTACTGTGATAAAGATTTTTTAATTTTCTTTGCCTTTTTGGTAGATGATTGTACTTACTTGCAATTTTTTTAAAATATATAAACCCATTATTATATTATTAATTTAAATCATTGTCGGTCATTTTTACTGTTAGCACATGTCATTTTTGTGTTTCACCGGTGAGTCACAATTTAGATAACTCGCGCTAGCAGCCACCTCTTTTTTATTTCTTAAAAATACCCCCACCTATCTCCTGCACATTCTCTGCCTTTTATACATATTTTTTTTCTTTCTTCTCCTCCTTGCTGATCCCGTGACAATTGAGACAAGCAAAAACCCACAAATAAAATATATTTTCCTTTTTCCTTAAAATTCAAGAGTTTCGCAAAGTGGAGGAATATTTCACCATAGGTATTAATGCAACCTCAATTTGATTTCTCGAATATCGTAAAAGAATTAATTAAAACAAAAAACTCAAACTAATTGATAACAACATTATGACATCGTCCTTAAATTGATCGCATGTCTGTCATTGTCAAGATGCATGCTTTGTGCCTCCCTCATCACTTTCTTGTTGTCCCATCGGTTACAAACTTCAGTCGATGAGGGACATGAGGGTTGTGTGGGTTTTTCCTCATTTCAATGGTGGTGATGAGATGTGCAAAGAGGGAGAAAAAAGGAGTATCTGTAAAAGGATTTGGGTTCTCCTGATCCGGTGTAAAAAAGCAGAGGAATTCTTTTTTGTGTTGTAAAGGGCTAGAAGCCCAAAAGGAAAACAAGGTTAAGTTTATCTACCCCTAGAAACTAATGTAGAAACAGAATCATAGTAAAGCTTAATATTGACAACAGAATGAACTGAATCAAAAATCTTTAATGATGTACGATGACATTGTACATGCTTGGCAAGGATGTCAATGACAACAATTGTCTCCCGAAAGATATGCTTGAAGATGACCATGTGCAATCAAGCACAAACCTCTTTCATCTGTTGCACCACAAAAGTCGTTGGGTGGGACGAGCTACAACCAAAATGGAGGTGTAACATTCCAAATTTTGATGGTCTTTCTCCTTAATGATAAAGTAGCAAAGAAGGTTTCTTTTAAAATGAAATATTAAGGAAAGGTGAAAAAGCTGTTAAAAATGAGGCAACATGCCTCATTTTCGCTCAGGCGAGGGATTGCTTGGTTGAGCGAATGGGAATTGTAAAATAAGGGAGTAACACTACCTCATTTTCATTCAAACTTGGTAGAAAACTATCTAAGAAGTTCGCTCAAGTGAAGAATTTTCGCTTAAGCGGATTTTAGGCAGAATTCCAGGCATAAGTTACTGCCTGAATTCGCTCAAACGAGCATCACTCACTTGAGCAAGAATTCTGATTCGCTGAAGCAAAGATATGCTCTCTTGAGCGAGTTTGCGTGACGGGTTTTGCTGTCTGGTTTTCACTCAAGCGAAAATAGTTCGCTTGAGCGAAAATACATGATTTTAGTTTTTAAAAAAGACCGGAGGGGTCATTTGGACCTAAAATCTAATTTTTCCCAAACCCTACTTTGCCCTAGAGAAGAGAGAAGAACGAGAGAGAGCTTAGGGAGTGACTACACAATAGGAAGGGAAAAGGAGAAGGAAGCTTGGTACTCCCCTCAAGGACGTTGTTGGACCGCATTAGAGGTGAGTATAACCCACACACTCAAATCATGTTGGGTAAATTAATGGTTGCTCTGAGTTGTATTTTGGGATATCCCTAATACTTTTTGGTATGTCTTGAGAAATGAAACAACCTTGGCATGTTCCCGTTAATCTAGCTTATTGATTGACTTCCTTGTTTTTCTTATAAGATGCTCTTTTGCATGCCCTAGGGAGTGTAAACTTGGTTCAGCCTCTGAATGATATTTGTATATACATACATGACTCCTACATAAATAGTTACCTTAAGGTTATTGGCATGATTAGTTTCTACTTGAGTATTATGGGATGATTATTTGTGAGTCATATGTGAACCTGTGAATTGAGGAAGGGTAAAGGTAAGATATTGATGTGTAATGTTATTGCTTGCCTTATTATATTGCATGTGATGTGTGTGTGATTGTGTTTGAAGGCCTGTAGGACGAGAGCTCAACTCCTCCAGACATGGTATGTGGCGTTTATGTGATTGTGTTTGAAAGCCTGTAAACCGAGAGCTCATTTTTTCCAGACGTGGTGTGTGATGTTTATGTGACTATGTATTTGAGGGCGTGTGCACTGAGACTATGTATTTGAGGGTGTGTGCACCGAGACTACAGGACTTGTGCCATTATTGAAGGCGTGTGCGCTGAGACCATGGACCTTATGTCATGATTGAGGTCGTGTGCACCGAGACTATAAAACTGTGTGTAGTAACTCTTGGCTGTGTATAATGAATTATTATATGTTTGTATGTTGTAAATGCTCATTGGTCTGGTTAATTTTTATGCCTCTACTATTTATTTGTTAGTACATGTATCATATTGTTTGGGCTATAGGCCAAAGCTTTGGCTGAGTGATGTGAAATACTTAAATGATATATTTATGAGATGTTTCCTTCTGCTTGTTGCATGTTAGTATGTTCATTTGCGTGCCTGCATACACTGCATGTTAGTTATACTCACTGTGACCTCAAAGTCTCACCCCATTCCATACCCCTTCAGTTATGCAGGATGATAGCATGAGAAGTAGATATTAGTGCGACGTATAAAGTCCACAAGTACCAGATACTCTCTTTTAAGCATTAAGTATATTTTCCAAGGACTTGGAAAAGAATTAATGTTATTTATTTTCCTCACTAGCATTAACAATTGTAAAACCCGTGTGGGTTATGGATTTGATACTAATTTTACTATTGTAAATGTATTTATCTTTGTGTATTATTCAAGGAAGTATGTTTAATTATTTATTTCGGTTATAATCCTTAAATATGAAATTAAGGTGTTGGTGCATTGTACTCTTTAAGTCAGACTCAACAAGAACGTGATAGAAATTACGCCAGTGGGATGATTGTATATATAAAATAACAATGGACTAATTGATTAAGAAAAATCATAATATTGGCCCTTTTATCCTCAGTTTCTAGCTTCGCCTCTACTTTGATGTGATAGAAAAGGAAAAAAGAGTTAGATAAAATTAATATGTGAAAAAGGTGTAGAATAAATAAGTGTGAAAAAAAAAGCACTCTTTTTTTAAGAGTATTAAGTCATCAATACTCTTAGAGCTGTCAATTCAAGCTATTGAGTTCATCCTGTCTGATGCAAGTAGTAGGCTTTTGCAAGATAGGTGGGAGCTATTAGTGCTTTAAAATAAAGGCTTGAGCCCTACATTTTTTTGGGCTTCCTATGGGGTTTTCATCCTTTTTGCGGGTGATGCAATCCTGGCAAGTGTACCAAAAGTCCAACAGTTATAGAGTAAGTAAGGTATCGTATCCATAGGGAGCGCTTTTAATTTGTAGAGTGATAGCGATTGTATTTCCAATAAAAACAATTTATCAAAAGGTTTGGTTGTATTCAGAATAATAAATAATAAAAATAAAAGCAGATAAACGAGATGAGAGAATAATATTTTGGATTATGATTATACTTATAATTACCTTAGCATTGTTTAATTACAATAATTATAAGGCATGCCTGGCAATTATCGTGCCCGTAAATTCTCCTATAACTTCGTAATTAAACGCCAAAAGCTATTCTCTACAGGCATTCAAAGTGGCTTGGCGACCCCGAACATTCCCCGTATTTTGCAATCAGCGTTATCAATTTAATCCATACCTTCCCATCGAACAACTATGAAGGGGTGTGTCACTCACCAAACACTTCAATCGCAGTGAAGAACGATAGTACAATATGAACCAAACGAGTATCTTCAGCAATCGGAGATTAAGCTTCATAGACAACTCTATGCTCACCTAACTCTAATACTAGCCAGAGTTCCACTTTTTGTATCAAGAGCACTAGCCTACCACCTCGGCGCACGCGCAGAGGCGATGCATTACAAACAACATAAAGATACCGATAAATTATAAATAGAGAATCATAATTAAAAAGAAGAGAATTACACAAGGGGATTGAATCCACTACATCAAATCCTACTGGAGAGCTTAGCTACTCATGGTAGCCATTACAAACCACTGAGAAATTTGTCACCTTTCTCAATCCTAGAACTACTCTCTCTCTGTATCTGTGTCGGGTCCCGAGGACCTGCCTTTTGATCTGTGCAAAAGGCTCTATTTATAGAGTGGGAAAACCCTAATTCACCTCCAAGAAGTCAATCTGGATCTAGGTTTAAGAGCTGCTGCGCTTCATATGCGCTTAGCGCGCATGAAGCGCAACTAATCTGTTGCTGCGCTCCACTTGCGCTTAGCGTAGGTGGAGCCTGATCAATCTGAGGTTGCGCTCCACATAGCGCATGTGGAGCGTGTCACGCGTGGCTGATTTCCTTCAGATCTTGATCTAACTTCTGGATCTCTTTCTGATCTTGCCTTTGCTCATCTAGTTTTCCTTTTTCCCTTTTTTTTGAATTGTTTTTGTATTTAATTGGCTTGGATTTGAATTGGAGAGGTTATCCACAAGATTCTCTGATTAACTAACTGTTAATCTCCTCTTTATTTGGTCTTCATTTAAATTTTGAATCTGCAAAGAACCTCTTTTCTGATGCTATTTTCTCTCTCATTCCAAATCTTCTGTAAATCTGCATAAAATAACATATTTCTATTTAAAATAGCATCATATTCAAATTTAAACCAAATAATTACAATTGTTATAAATATTAACAAAAAGGGATAATTTGGGGCATAAATTACTATTTTGACCTTGATAAGTGTAATAAAAACTATAGGAAAATAACGCTAATTTTACACTTATCAAATACCCCCAACTTAATATCTTGCTTGTTCTCAAGCAAGACACCTTTTGCAATCAAATTTCAAATCTCCATTGTGTACAATTCTCAAAACACTACAAGGAAAAATTTTCATTATCTCTTTATTAGGCAGAAGTTACTTTCCAAATACCAGAAAAAATTAAAATCAAGAGATATTACCATGACTCAATCAAAACTAGAACACAATCAACAAGTTGAACTTTTTCAAGAGTAGCAATTAAAGCAATAAACAATAAACCAAGGAATTTCACTCATGCTCACGGGTACTTTTCCCTCAATATTTTCACCACAACTGAACAACTAAGATTGATAGTCGTTTCTAGTTCCTAAGCATGTTCATGGTTAATATGGATCAAAAGGTCTTTTCAAGGTTGTAATGAGGGTGGGCTATCAAGAATTTATGGTTTTTCTGGATAAATAATGAACATCTAGAATAAAGAGCATCTTTGGATGTTGCTTTTATTGGATTTCTCTCCTTCCATCATCTCTTTCTTGATTTATTTCAATTCTTTGCAGGCCTCTTTCCTTGTTTGAAGATGCACTCCCCCCCAACTTATTCAATTTATTCACTTTTTCTTTTTGATTTTAGGGGGAGTGATCTTCTTTTTCTTTTTGTTTCTCTGTACCTGCTCTTTAGATTTTCAACATTTTCTTCCCATTATTTTCGCTTGCCACCTTGCTCTCTATCCCAAATGTGTGAGGGACAGGATATAGATAATTATTTTGGCTTGGGTGAACAAGAATAATCAAATAAGGCTCAAAATGGGTTATCAAAAAAAATTGGAAAAATTATATCAAAGGTTGGCTTTTTGGCATCGAGCAAATATATTGAAAAACAAAAATTGCCTTTGTCATTTCCATATTTTCCATAAACAGCATAAGATCCAAAAACTCAATCAATAAAAGTTGACAAACAATGGTGAAAAATTCTCAATTCAGTGTTTGGGCTCTCAACTCACCGGTTACTTGGCTAAATTCCTTGATAAAACATTTATTGATTTTAATTAACTACCCTGATAGATTCTCATGTAAAGCATCCTAATCTTAATTGATTATGGAATTAATCACAAGACCCTTTCTTCTTTCCTAATCTGGTTAGTTAAACTGCACAATTTCAGAAATTTTGAAAAAAAAATCCTTTATTTTCCTAATTTCTATTTCCTACAAATTTTAAATGCAAAACAAAAATTCCTAATTAACAAAAAAATCTATAAAATAAGAGAAAAAAAGAAAGAAAAACACTAGTGTCAATCTTCATCCTTTGTATCCTGTGGGTCCTTGTCATATTCTCCAGCTGCTGCTGCTTCACCTCCCACTGGAAGAATAGGCCTGTCTCCAGGCCACTGCTAGAATATCCGGAACTCTTCAAACATGTCTGGGTATGGGTCTTGCAGCAGCCTGTGTACTCGGGAATCTCATGGGATCATATTTTCTGATCCTTTTCCTCATGCCTTCTCCTCGTGAGCTAAAGCCACGGGAAAGACTGACAATTTATTCCTAGGCATCTGAAAAGTCAAATAACAACAATTAGTTGTTAAAACACATTTATTTTAAAGATGCCTTATTGCAAATACCAATTCATGAAGAACATGGAAGCCTATCATTAACCAATTGCATGCATAAAGAATCACTCTCAACAAAAATTTCACTGCACTTGGTAATGCCTTCCTAAAAACAAAATATACTCATTTGTTTTGCAAGTATTCAATCAATCCATAGAAAGTGAGAGTTTAAAATTTTTGAAAGAGACAGAGCATAACACTTTCAAATTTAATAACTCACAAAACAAAGAGTATTCCAATCAAGCAAATTGTTCTTCATGTTTCTCACAGCCAAAATCACATTTAAGATAACAATAATCAACAATATTCGCAATCCTAAGGTTGCTATCCTAAAGTGCAAATTAATAAACAAAGTAGATGAAGATCTCAATTGGTAAAAAATTAAATAAAATATAATGAAATTTGAAAGTTTCAAAATTGATTGAAGTTTGTGAGTGGAAAATGTGAAAATAAGAGCTTAGGAAGTAGAGAAATAGTACATTAGAAACAAAGAATTTTAAAAATTTTGTACTGCTGCGCTTCACCTGCGCTTAGCGCAAGTGAAGCGCAGAGAACAGTGACTAAAATTGCAATTTTGCGCTTCTCCTGCGCTCAGCGCAAGTGAAGCGCAGAAAACAAAGTGAGAATTTGTCATTTTCAGTCACGTTTTCTGTTACTTCCTATTGTTTTTTAAAAAAATTTATTTTCCACAAACTTATTCCAATTAATTTTGAAAATTTCCTACATCCTAAAAAAAATGAAAAAACCTAATTAATAATCAAGAAAATAAAACAAAACTAAAAATAATTAAAAACTTACAAATCTCTGGGTTGCCTCCCAGAAAGCGCTTGTTTAACGTCTGATAGCTCGACGCCTGCTCTGTTAAGGTGGCTGATACTGAAATCTTTTGGTGAGCTTGTGAGCTGCACCTTTCCTTTCTCTGGCCCATAATCCTCCCCATAATCTTGCCTTGGAGCAACCTGTAGTGTGAAATGACTTTGACCATTTGGGCTTCTTTCTGGAATTAGACCATGCCTCTGACTCCCTTGGCTTGACTCTTCTTTTCTTTATTTTCTTGCTCTCATGTGCATGAGTCTTCTTCTCTTGAAGCTTTGATGATTCACAGTTGATTGCTCTCAATTTCTTTGCTTCGCAGGGGTCTTTGACATGAAACACACCTGACCACTTGATCTTCAATCTGGCTCTGGGCTCTGAATGTGATTCTATCTTGACCTTTCTTCTCTTTGCCCTGTTCTGGTCAGTGTGATTGCAGGCCTTTATTTTGTGAGGTTTGGAAGGATTATCACTTGTACCATGCCTTTCTTGATCTTCCTTTGCAGGACTGGTTGGATAAGACATGGTCTTTGGTCTTGATAACACTTCCCTTCCTTCTTCGGGCTTTGATTCATCATCTTCCTGTTCACTCTTTTTCTCCTTTTCTTGTTCTTTTTCTTCATGTACACCCTCATATGTGGTGTTCTCTTTCTCCCCTTCACAGTCAATCTCTTCTTCAAGCACCATCTTTTCTGTTTCATCCTCTCCTTACTCTTCTTCTACTTCTTCAACAGTCAGATTGTTATTGATTTCCTCCCCTTTTAGCTGAACAATGTCATCACACTGCTCTTTAGGTTTGGGAAGTGCATTTGCTGAAATTTGTTCTGATTGATGGTTGGTTCTTGCTTTTGCTATCTGTTCAACTGTTGCATCAGGAAAATCTCTTTTCTTGTTGAGCATTTCCAACATGAACTCGGCAGGCCTTTGCTCCATGGCCTCCAACATTGGGCTGGTAATTTGCACACAGTTGATACTATTCATGAAGCTTGCAAATAGCATGTGTAGATCTTTCATGGAGGGATTCTTTGGATATGGCAAATCTCTGACTTGCAGTGCATGTGTGAACTCTTCCTTTTCTTCTTCTGCATCACATTCTTCTTCTTCCTCTTCTTCATCAACTTCTTCTGATTCTCTTTTTTCAGCTTCTCTTTCTTGTGCTTCTTCAATTTCCTTCTGAAGTCTTATCTCCCTTTGCTCTGCTAGCTGCGTTATCAAAGCGTCATTTTTTCTTCTTGCTTCTTCTCTTTCCTTCTGGCTGTCATTCATATCTTGTATGAGTCTATCGAGCTTATCCTCAATTCTTGAACATGTGTTATGTATTGCAGTATTTGTCCTGAGTTCAGCTTCAACAGTTTGCTTATAGGATGAATCAGCATCTTGTTGCCACCCAAAATTTTGATTCTGTTACTTTCTCCAATCCTGTGAAAAATTGTTAGAATAATTATTGTAATTGGAAAAGTTACCTTGATTTGATGTGTGGGAGAAATATTTTGGCTCTTGCTGTCTAACATAATCTCCAAGGGTTCTTCTTGGTGGATTTTGATATCTAGAAGTCATTTTTACTTCACTTGGGGTGGTTGAACAGAGAGTGTTGAGATTGTCTCTTTGCCCTTTTTCTCTTTTCTCCTTTTGTTCCTTCTAGATGTCCCTTCTATCAATTGATTTTGAGATACCTGTCTTCACAACTATTCAAGAATCTCAAACAAATGTTAGCTTAGGAAGGTGGAACAAAATAATATTTTTTTTATTAAAAAAACGAAAATAAATATATTTTTTTAAAAAAAACGAAAATAATAAAAAGAATAAAATCCTAAAAATTTTGAAATCCTAAAAAAAATGAAAAGAATAAAATCCTAAAAAAGAACCTGGTTAAACCAAGTTTGAATTTGAAATATGATATTTACTTATCCTGAAATCCTAAAAGAACTCAAACAGGATAAGCATTGAAGGTAAGATAAGACCAATTCAAATTTCAAATTTCAAATTTCATTTTTTTTAAAAACAATATTTTTTTTTCGAAAATATTTAAAAAATAAAATACGAAAATAATAAAAATAATAAAAAATAGGAAATTAAAATTAAAAATAAAATTTTGAAAATATGACCTACTAAAACTATACAAATTGAGACACCGCTCCCCGGCAACGACGCCAAAAACTTGATGGATTCCTCGCAAATGTACCAAAAGTCCAGCAATTATAGAGTAAGTAAGATATCGTATCCACATGGAGCGGTTTTAATTTGTAGAGTGATAGCGATTGTATTTCCAATAAAAATAATTTATCAAAAGGTTTGGTTGTATTCAGAATAATAAATAATAAAAATAAAAGCAGATAAAAGAGATGAGAGAATAATATTTTGGATTAGGATTTGACTTCGTTTCATCTCCCCCCTTGTGTATGCGAATCCCTTCCTTTAATTATGATTATACTTATAATTACCTTAGCATTGTTTAATTACAATAATTATAAGGCTTGCCTAACAATTATCGTGCCCGCAAATTCCCCTATAACATCATAATTAAACGTCAAAAGCTATTCTCTACAGGCATTCAAAGTGGCTTGGCGACCCCGAACATTCCTCGTATTTTGCAATCAGCGCTATCAATTTAATCCATACCTTCCCATCGAACAACTATGAAGGGGTGTGTCACTCACCAAACGCTTCAATCGCAGCGAAGGACGATAGTACAATATGAACCAAACGAGTATCTTCAGCAATCGGAGATTAAGCTTCATAGACAACTCTATGCTCACTTAACTCTAATACTAGCCAGAGTTCCACTTTTTGTATCCAGAGCACTAGCCTACCACCCCGGCGCACGTGCGGAGGCGATGCATTACAAACAGCATAAAGATACCGATAAATTACAAATAGAGAATCATAATTAAAAAGAAGAGAATTACACAAGGGGATTGAATCCACTACATCAAATCCTACTGGAGAGCTTAGCTACTCATGGTAGCCATTACAAACCACTGAGAAATCTGTCACCTTTCTCAATCCTAGAACTACTCTCTCTCTGTATCTGTGTCGGGTCCCGAGGACCTGCCTTTTGATCTGTGCAAAAGGCTCTATTTATAGAGTGGGAAAACCCTAATTCACCTCCAAGAAGTCAATCTGGATCTAGATTTAAGAGCTGTTGCGCGTCCTACGCTTCATATGTGCTTAGCGCGCATGAAGCGCAACTAATCTGTTGTTGCGCTCTACTTGCGCTTAGCACAGGTGGAGCCTGATCAATCTGAGGCTGCGCTCCACATGCACTTAGCGCAGGTGGAGCGTGTCACGCGTTGCTGATTTCCTTCAGATCTTGATCTAACTTCTGGATCTGTTTCTGATCTTGCCTTTGCTTATCTAGTTTTCCTTTTTCCCTTTTTCTGAATTGTTTTTGTATTTAACGGGCTTGGATTTGAATTGGAGAGGTTATCCACAGGATTCTCTGATTAACTAACTGTTAATCTCCTTTTTATTTGGTCTTCATTTAAATTCTGAATCTGCAAATAACCTCCTTTCTGATGCATTTTCTCTCTCATTCCAAATCTTCTGTAAATTTGCATAAAATAACAGATTTCTATTTAAAATAGCATCATATTCAAATTTAAACCAAATAATTACAATTATTATAAATATTAACAAAAAGGGATAATTTGGGGAATAAATTACTATTTTGACCTTGATAAGTGTAGTAAAAACTATAGGAAAATAACGCTAATTTTACACTTATCAGCGGGCTCTTATGAGTTTTTACTGATAGCGGGCTTTATCGATCCATGTTAAAATAAACTCCGGAGTTATACACACTTCTAAAATAATAAATTTTAACACATTATAATAAATTCATTTACCATGCATTGGAAAAAATATTTTGATGCATATGATTCGTTTAAAATGGCATGGTAATACTTTAATGTAGGGGTGTAAGCGGGTCTGACCTAACCTGGGAACCCGATGAACCCAACCCAACCCAACTCGAATGATATCTAACGATTCGGTTCGCGTATTCGGTTCAATTCAGACATTTTCTTTTGAACCCGATATGATTCGGTTCGGGACTCGGGTTTGCCTGTGTTAAACCCGATAGACCCAACCTGAACCAAACTAGAAAAAAAACCTAATCTTATTTCATTTTCCAGCCCGAAGAGAATAAAAATAGGTGCAGTGGAAGCACAAGCAGTAGTGGTCCTTCAAACCTCATTTCATTTGTTCCTCTCAATTTATTTTTTCATATTTCTTTTCTTTTTTTTCATTTTATATATTAATTTCATTTCATCTTCTATATTTTTTTTAAAATAAAAAGGATGCTCATGAACCGATGACTCAACCCAACTGAATGGTTCGTGTTAGGTTACTCACACAGAAAATACAAAACCCGAACAAACCCAACCCGATTACACCACCACTTTATTGTATTGGGTTCATTAAAATAATATTTTAATGTGATAAGAAATGAAAAGAGAGATAGCAATATTAAAGTGTGAAAAATGTGTAAAATAAAGAAATGTGAAAAAATCATTACTGTCTTTTAAGAGTATTAAACCATTGACACTCTTAGAGCTGTCAATTCGGGCTACCCAGTCCGATTTGACCCGATGCGGGTTGCAGGCTTTTTGTGGAATGATTTACAAAGCCCGAGAGTTATTTATGATTTTAAATAGAGGATTGAGCCCTACGTTTTTATGGAGTGAGAAAAATTATTTTTTTAAAGATTATTATAACGTTGACGGTCCACTTTGGAGTGTGGAAATTGTAGATTAAAGAGAGATAGGAAGAAAAAATGAAAAGAGAAAAAGTGAAAGAATTAAGAATTGTTATGATATGAAAGAAAGAGAGACGAAAAGAAATACCAATTAAGATAAAAAGAACTTTCTATTTGATTTTTAGTCAAAACATTGACTTGCGGAGTTATGCAACCATCACAACTGCATAATCCTGGGCCAAGACAATATTCTTCTTTTAATTCAGATTCCTTTATTGTATTATCTAATTGATAAATTTTATTATCTTGTGACTCTTCTATTTCTTTTGAACTATTTTCTTCAGGTATGGAACTTATCAATATATATTTAAAACTTGTTTTAATTCCTCATTTTCTAAGGCATTGATTTTTCTTTTGCACCCTACATGAATCAACATATTGTCCACGTTTTCCAGCACAAATTCTTCTTTTTATAATTATTTTTCTTATTTTTATTTTGAGCTTGCCCTGTGGTTTATTTTGGGTTTTTCTAGGCTTAAAACTATTAGTCCTATTGGGCCTATTATTATGGGATTTTAATTGTTATTTTTTCTGTTTTCTACTAAGTGTCCTTATAGGTTCAAACCCATATTGTTGATAAAACGAGTCCAATTCTTTTTTATTTCCCAATTTTTATTTTCTTAATTGGTTTTGAATTTTGACATTTGTACATACCTTAATTCCTGTTTCTACAATAATTTTGTGTATTTGACCATAAGTTAATTGTTCGTAAGGTATTGTACTTCCAAAATAACTTTCTAAATTTTGTATAACTTTCTAGGAGAATAATGAAGGATGAGCTACAATAAATTTTTCCTTCCAATATCCTGCCCCTGCATCTTCCCTTTACATTACTCTAGATAAAAACATATCTTTGTATCACTGATAATCAGGCATTGTTGGATATATGAGTTTGGCTAATTGTATGACTACCCTATCTTTGAATATACTAGGATCTCCTACAAAGTGTTATATACTTGTGAAAATTAATATTCACACTGCATCCCCCTCTCTTGATTCTTGTTTTACATGATTTAGTGTCCGTTTGATTTACAGTTGAGTAAAATTGATTCTGAAAATTAATGGTTGAGATGAGTGATACACGTTTTACGAAGCACGTTGAACGGAAGTGATTTAAAATCAATTCCGCAAAACCGTGGTTTTGATTTTTGTAACCCCAACCAAACGGGCTATTAGAATGGCCTCTTTGTCGGAGGTATGTAAAGCATTATCCAATTAACCTATTAATTGTCCCGTAAATCCTTGTATTATGGCTTCTGCGATTGCTTTGTCTGATAAACCTTTAACTTTATAAGTCGTTGCGGTCATAGCCATTTGTGATGTAAAGTCTAATTTTGCTTATTCACTTAGCTCATCTAAATTCCATTCAACTAGATCCATTCATGTATAGGAATTTTGTACAATTTGGGTTCTTTCTTCTAACAAGACATCTGGTAAGGAAGGTCTATTATAATATATTTTAATTTTTGGATAATTGTTTTTAAATCCTATCTTATTAATTTGTACATTTGTTTCTATCATATTTACTAAAGGTTTGTCTAAACTTAATCGTGCAATCTTTGTTTTTAATTCTTCAACTTCTAGTTCTACTCATTTTTTCTTTCTAAAAGCTTCTATGGTTTGTGGGGGTAAGGTATTTATCCTATAAATAGGGGGTAAGACATTTAAGTTTCAGCATTCTCGCTCAGGCGAGAAAGGACTTGCTTGAGTGAATTATGCAGCAAAAATGTGAAAATGAGATTCTGCATATCTCGCTTGAGCGAGAATAGGCTCGCTCAAGCGAGAAACAAGATAGTTTTGGGGGCTCTCTGGACGTTTTTCGCCTGAGCGAGAAGGGGCTCGCCCAAGCAAGAAACTTCCAGAGATGGGGGTAATTTCTGGTCCATTCTCGCCTAAGCGAGAATGTGAAAGAAAAGTTATGCCCCGACCCTCTCGCTCAAGCGAGAATATCTCACTTGAGCGAGAACCCACTTACAGGTTTAAAACCATTAATTAGAGCACCATTTTTACGCGCGTTTCCTCTTCCTCATTTGTTCTAGAGAGAGCCTGGTTCCAGAGAGAGAATGACATTTCAAGCTTGAAGGAGGAATTCCAAGCCAAGAGATTCACCTCCAAGTCTTCCTCAACCTTCTTTCTCAACCTTTAGGGCTTCTTTGTGGTGAGTAAAGCTCACACACTTTCACTTCATTTGATGAATGCTCTCCCTCATGAACCCTACCTCTTATCTCCCATTTCTAAAGGTTGTATGTGATTGTTGTGTGCTTGATATTTGTTGGTAGCTAAGGTATGAGGATTTGGCATGATTTCATTAGAGATTTATGTTAGGGTTTCAAATTGGGATTTCCCTCCTTTATATTAGCTTTTCTTCAATATGTTCTGTATTATGATCGTGTTGTACATGTGATAATGATTAATAAGACATTTGGGCTTTAGCCCCCAAAGATTAAGAAAGAGATAATGGACTTCAGTCCCTAGAGTAAAATTTGGACTTCGGTCCCCAGAGTAATGGTGGGATACGTCCCCAAGGAAGACGTTCCTTGTAGTCTGAGCTCAGGTCTAGCCCCAGATATAGAGATAAGACCCCGTACTGTCGGGAAACGTAGTTCATGCATAACACCAGAGATATTTAGAGTATGATGTTTATGATATAGCTTATGTTTACTGCTTTTCCTTCTTATATGTGCATTTCATCTGCCTGTTTCCCTACACTGTCTGTTGCATGCTTTATTCACTTAGATCTTGTCTCACCACACGTTTCGTGGACCACATTCTAGATGCGCAGGTACCTCCACACACAAGCCCATGAGCTAGGAGCTTGGAGTTGTTGGTTATCATTTTATAGTGGGCACGTGTAACCCTTTTTGATTAATGTTAGATTTAGAAGCATTGATTTTATATATATATATATATATATATATATTCTTTTGGAGGGGATATGACTGTGTATGTGTGCCCTTTACTCTCTTTTATGTCAGGACACATGTATGGGGGTATCCTCAGCTTCATATTATGTATTGGATGATTGTAGCCATTTGGCAATACTATGTACATTTAATCAGTTTCTATAATCATATGTGGTTTAAAGTGAGCGTTGGTAGCTTGAATGATGTATGGTTAAGTCGTCCGATATCTAAATGACGCAAAATAATTTTCAGAAATTCGAGATTTGGTTTCCAACGGACTAAATTTTGGGATTAGAAATTAGGACGTTACACCTTACCCCTCCCTAAGAATGTGTTTAGTGGGGATCGAACCCTCTGCGTTGCAAACTAAGGCAAAACTCTTTGGTACTCCTAAAGCAGTGTTTGAATAAATTAATTGTTGATGAATTTTATTAATATCATTCTTCTCTATTACTTTTTTTTGTGGATTTATTCCTTTATATGGTGAAACTTCTACCTCTATGTTTTCTGAAATTGGTATCCAGCCTAAAATATAATATATGAAATAAGTATTTGATTTTATATTATTAAATTTATACTGAACAATGTTACATATTATATATTAATATCAACATGATTATTGACAATAAATAAAAAAATATTATGAAATAAAATAGTAGGCGCCATGCACTGCACGAGCTACATGCTAGTTTATAATATCATTTATAATTATAATTTAAATATTTTTATTTTAACTATTCAAATTCGTGGTTTGTTAAATTTAATATTCATGTATCATAAAATAAAAAAGGGAAAAATATGTTTTTCGTCCCTGTAGTTTCGGTCAACTTGGGTTTTCGTCCCTATATTTTAAATCTTTGGTTTTTTGTCTCTGTACTTTCTAAACCCCTAAACATTAGTCCCTGCCGTTAGTTTGGACCGTTAAACCCGTGACGTGACATGTTAGGCAATTAACACATGGCATGCTAGGGACACGTGGCATGCTAGGTAATTGACACGTCACAGGTTTAACGAACCAAAGTATCGACATGGACTAATGTTTAGAGGTTTAGAAAATACATGGACAAAAAACCAAGAATTTAAAGTATAGGGACGAAAACCCAAGTTGACCGAAACTATAGGGACGGAAAACATATTTTTCCTAATAAAAAATTATAAAAATATATTCACCTCTTTATATAACATAATATCTTTACAATGAAGTTATTGTGATATTTTTATTTGACTAAACTAGCACATTGGTCCCTGACTCTTGAGGGACCATGCAATTTCGTCCCTAATTTTTCTAAAATAGCACTTTAGTCTCTGATTTCATTAAAAACATGCACTTTAGTCCTTACTTTATTAAAAACATACATTTTAGTCCTTGACTTTATTAGAAACATGCACTTTAGGGACTAAAGTGCATGCTTTTAATAAAGTCAAGGACTAAAATGCTATTTTAAAAAGTCAGGGACGGAATTGCATGGTCCCCATGATAAGGGACCGATGTGCTTATTTAGTCATTTTTATTAATATTAAAAATAGTAAATACCGACTCAAGTTGAGTACAAAATTTCCATCTTCAAATATTACATAGAAAATATTAATTATAAGAAAATTGAATTATATAAAGTACTGCGAATATACATTGAAAATGTAAAAAAAGTTTTATATTATCATGCGATAATGTATTACCATATCATTTAATGAATTTAATAACATGTGATGTGTTATACTCATCAAATGATTTGATAACACATTATTAGGTAATAGTACATTTTTTTTAACACCATAAGTATATATTAATTATTCATAAATCAATAATTATATATGTAAATAATTGATAATTTATTTACCAATAATACAAAGAGGTCTCAAAGTGAGCCAACCCGGGTTATAAGTGAGTTGAGCCGGATTGACTCGTTTTTTGTGAACTGAAAACATACCAATTTGACTCGATCCACCACAGATTGGTGGGTTAAGTGGGTTGGCTCACCTAATTTTAAAAATTATAAAAATAACTAAAAAATAAAAAAAAAATAATAAGTGAGTTAAAAATTTATAAAAATAACTCATCTAAACAACTATACTCTGCTCGAACCCATTTTTACTCGCGAATTAAATGGATTGATCACTTTACCCTAAAACAATGTAATTCTAACTTTTACTAACCAAACTCACATTTGAATCTGATTGACTCAGCAAGCTAAACCCCATATTAAATATGCCAAACAAGGGTAAATTGCTAGTATTAAGATAAAAGGGAAGAAAAAAAGGTCAAGGGAATAGGAATTTTCCAGGCTAGAGAGTAGAGACACATACCCTGCTACTAGCCATAACCACAGCATGTGCAACCTTATCACTTAACCAGACACACTGCGAGATCCAAATCGATTAATGTGCCACCTTCTGCGTTTCAGCTCTTTCCTATTAAAGGGCCTAGAAGTCTTGCAAAGCTTTCTTAAAAAATTGCACATGCATGTTTGTCCCCAGCTTATCCATTATCATAAAGAGATGCTAACTAATTTTTCACTTTTCTTACTTTTTGATGTACTACTTCAATAACAAAATAAATTAACAGCAACGTTTTTCTTGAAAAAAAATATCACTAATTACTAATGGAATAATAACAAGTCGTTCAGTGTGGTTGGCCCCGTTATATATCATGCTGATTATCTTTTGAGTATATAGATTACACTAGAACGGTCCTTTTTCGTTCTACCAACTAATGATTGAAAGAGAAGGAGGGGATGTGCTAGAATGTAGAAGAAGAACAAAGACTAGAAACAAAATCAAACACGGATTTCAAGAATAATTCTTTTATAATAGTTTACTAGCTACTTCTAGATCAAGCACTTTCAAATCATGTCTCAAAGACCAACATGCAAGTTCTCCACTTTAGTGGAAAATAATTAAAAACCAGTTACCCCACGATACAAAAAAGGCATATGTATATGTTATTTAATGGATTTTGCTATATATGAAATTATGAAGCACTGGTGAAGAAATTAATAATAATAATAATTTCAATAAAATTATATGCTTTACTTTTTAGTACTATTTTTTAAGATGTATAAATAATCAATGTTGTGTGTTTAGATCAACTCAACTGGATTGACTCGCTAAAGTCCGTAAAAACGAGAGTTCAGATACTTATTTTATAAATCTGTCCAACTTTCGGACTTTTTGACCCAACCCGATAAAACCTGTTACCTGCAAAAGACCGAGTAACCCGCAAAAATTTACAAAAAATCAGACTACCCGCAAAAATGCAGGGATCGTACACCTATTTTAGAAGATCAAATTACTCACGACTTTTTAGCCCAGTTCGATAAAGTCCGTTACCCGCATCGTGCATAGATTGCGAGCTCTAATACTGCTAATCCACACCGAATCCTTTTTATTGGGACTGACATTGAATCCTTGTCATGGTTTCTAAACATTTATGCTATAAATTTAGGGGTTTGAGAACTATACCAAGAGCAACATGCTAAGCACCCCCTACCTTTCCTCATCAAATTACTTAGACATGGACCATGACCACAACATTAGACGTGACATGAATATAAACATTTTTAAGTGTTAGGAGACACCCATTTCATGATAACCATTCACATCTACCAAGAGACACTTCTAGAGATATGTCAGATAAAAACGTCCATATACCATTGAATCCTCATAAAGAGGAAGTTTAGTATCAAAATTGAAAACTGGAAATCAATAAGTCAGATAAAAGAGGAGATATGTGACTTCCCTAGCTCAATAAAGCAAACTACCTAGCTAGAAGAAATCAGAAATGCAGTCTTGCACAGCATTTCATTTAGGACTACTTGAGGCTAAATAACAAAGTTCCTCAGCCAATACATTGTCGATATTTTTACCATCTTCTTTAAATCCTAGTAGATCTTCTTCATCACCCTCATTCAAAAAATCTTCCCAAAACATTTCATCAATGTCTTTATTTCTACTTTCAATTTCAACTCCTTTCTCCTCAAGGTTCTTTTGGCTTCCACTTTGTTCCCCCATATTCATAGCAAGTTCCAGGTCTGAAACCTCAAGCTCTGACATGTCACTGTATTCCTCCTGTTCAAGTTTAACCATGCCAGAACACTCTTCAGCATAACCTGATTCAGCTACCTCAACATTACTAGGACCTTGATCAATAGGCCTTCTTCTTTTCTTGGAAAATGCTTCCTCCATCTCCTTTCTCAATTCTTTTTTTTGAACTAATTGTTGCAAGAAGTTAGGATTCTGCATTGCCCTTGCCAAGAAATTCATCATCTGTTGTTGTTTCTGTTCAGTTTTTTTTAGCCTACCTTCCATTGATTGAAGGTAGTTTCTGGTGTTCTGCTGTTGTTGTCTAAGTTTCACCAGCTCCACCATGAGAACTTGTTTGTCACGCCTCAACCTATCAACTTCTCCATCTAATCCAAACCTATCAACTTCTCCATCTAATCCAAACCGCCCCAGTTCAACACAAGGGTCCAGAACTTGCTGTGGTGGCTGAGGCTGAGTTGTCTTCTTTCTCCTAATATTCTTCAAGAGATGCCTTTGTCCTCTAAGAAACCCTTCATTAGCAAACTCCCACCTATCTGGATCTACCTTTCTAAACCCCTACAACAATATCAAGATGCTTCTTCATTTTCAAATCAATAAAATCTCACTGGTTTGGGAGAGGCCCATCTTAAGAAACATTTCAACTTAACTAAGTTTACTCCAAAAACACGTTTCAAACATCAATTAATACAGAATATTACTGAGAGTAGAGTTTACCTGAACATTTTGGAGTAAATCAAACACGCACTAAGATACAATATACACATTGAAGTTCATATACACATTCAAGTTCATATAACAAATCAGTGGTTTGTTTTTAATGGTGTAATCTTTGTACTTTTTCTATTTCAAGACATTAAACAAACAAAATGTAAACAAGAGGATAACTTAAAGAAATAAAAGAAAAAAATGGGACAAATCAAATCTGCCAACTATTCATAAACAAACAGGAAATAAAGATAGACATATACTAACACATTCATCCATATATGGTTTGAAAATACGGTTCACTTAGCAGCAATTATTGATCACAAACAATATTGCAGATTGTGATGTTTACAACCACAGCTGCAATTGCATTAGTTACAATCTCATTAATTAATAGCAGCATAACTGTAATAGCAATTTAAAATTCATTATTAATAAAAGTTTATAGTTTCATTTCTACAAACAAGATAGACTCAAATAAGAATGTTCTTGTTCTATTTCTTGTCCCTTTTCAAGAGGATTACTATATCACATTGAGAAACAAGAATAGTATCTCATCTGGATTATATATTAAACACAGAGGAGAGATCATATATACTTACATAGGTGTTAAGTTGCCTGACAAAGCTAGAAAAGTTATTGTGCTTGAAGTATCTGGGGAGAAGACTGATGGAAAATGCCTGAGGATCCCACACAATGAAACTATTGTTTCCTCTGCTCCAGGAAATTACATGATTAGTAGAAGCATCATCAACCATGTCATATGTTTTTGTGAGGAATGGTGGAGGACCACTCTCATGAAGCCCCTCCAATGGTTGTGGAGCAGAGTGGGAACAATTTTCTTCAGGAAACTCCTCCTTCACAGGATTCATATTTGGAAAGCCAAGCCTTGATCTGGAAATTTTGTTTTTCTTCTTCTTCCAGAAAAAAAAAAATGATGGGTTTGGCTCTGAACAAGCTCTGCTAGCAGCTAGCCTAACCTGATCAATGTGAATTATTTATGGAAGGTTATCTTATCTAGAAAAGTAGCTGTTTTGGCAGACTGAACAGTGAAACTGAAGGGATATAAAGAGTCAAAGAAGATCAGATAATGGTTTTAGACACAAGCTTTATAGCTCAGAGCACAAGAACTGGTGAGAGAAAGAAAGAAAGAGTGTAAAGTGTGCCTAATGTGTAAGAGGGATTAGTAAAGACGTGGAAGCCAAAGAGTGGTGTTGGTAGGGTTATGTGTTCAATGAATGAATTGCTACTGTTGCTTTTGTTCTTTCTTTTTATCTGAATATTTTTTCCTTTTAAGGGTCACATGACTGTGGTGGAGGATGATAGGGTGCAACAGAAAACGTAATATGGGAATCAGATATTTTTCTGTCTCCAATGTTTTTTTTCTCCTTTGGGAAAGTCATGTACTATTTAGCATTAAGTTCTTTTCTTTCTGCCTTAAAGCACAAAAGAGAAAAACAAGAGAGATTAATTATAGATTATGAATTATGATAATCGTTTTTTTTTCCTCTTGTTTTTGTCAGCCACGTAATAAGCTAAGGGTAGTGGAAAATGGCATGTACATCTACTAAAACATCATTCACAGACAAATATTATGTGATACAGATATTTAGAGAGAAGTTTCTAGACAAAATAAGATTCTTTTTATTTTATGTTTGGACCATCTGATTTTGTTTGTCATTTTCAGTTCCTCCAATCCAAATGGTAATGAAAATTAGTTGTCAGAAGTCTGCAATTTATGTGAAGGTATCATAGAGTTGTGAATGAAAGGGACCTCTGTTTGCTAGAGTAAAAAATGGAACGGATTTGGTGACTTTTCGACTGATTTTGAGTGAATCTAGATCATTGATTTCACATTTAATGATCAAGATTTTACTATTTAATTTATTAAAGAAAAATTATTTTAAAAACATGATAAAATCTTGATCATTAAATTTGAAATCAACGGTCCAGATTCACCCAAAGTCACAGTAACTTTCCCGCCACAAAGTCACCAAATCCATTTCCATAAAAAATAGAGGGGAGAGGGGGAAGAAATCAGGGTAAGTGAAAAAGATTAGTAGGAGAGAAATTAGAAAGGAGAAAAATTTATAGGTAAGTTTGTTTCAGGTATAAAATTATATTTCCGTAAATATTATTCTTAAGAATCCTATTATCAGAATGATATTTTTGGGTAAAATTTATATGTATGTTTGGTAAGTATTTAATATTTCAGGGAATATTTTTAAAAATGGTTTACTTTAAAAATAAAAAAAATAGAAAAATTATTGTAGAATGAAGTGGAAGTGGGAAAAATAACTTCCATACCCATGAGAACATATATATATATATATATATATAAAAGATTTTCACCCCTCATCATGTGAATAAAAAGTCGGTAAATAATGATTAAAATACATCCTAGACAACAATAATGCCTAAGAATATTTTTTTAAAACTTGAATCAAATGAGAAAATCATTTTCCAAATTTACTTTCCTGAGAATATTCTTACATACCCTGAAACAAACACACTTTAAAGGTTTGAAACTCACCTAAAAAAAATTTCTTATCAAGAGGAGAGAAATAGTGTGGAAATTCACTCTTATACTATATTTTACTCTATTTCTCTCATATTGAAGAAGCATTAATATAGCTTCTGGTTCAATCAAGTCTGTTATGTTCCATTCTGTTATGTTGGTTAGTTTTCTGTTAAGTTTGTTAGTCATTCTGTTAAGTCTGTTAGTATGTTAGTTTCCTTCCTTTTCTGTTTGCAGCTCTTATATATATTGTTGCTGCTGTTTGTAATTCAATTCAAGTTTAATAAGAGTATTATTCAGATTACGCCGGTCTTCTTCCTTCTCTTTTGCTTTATGGTATCAGAGCTCTCTTAGAAAGCTCTGCTGCGCATCCTATCCTTTACCATGGCTGAAAGCAATGCCACCACAAATCCTGACAACCCATATTATCTTCACCCTGGAGAAAGTCCAGGAATGATCCTTGTTTCCCCTCCTCTTGACGGCACCAACTACCACTCCTGGAGCAGGGCAATGCAAAGAGCTCTCTTCTCCAAGAACAAGTATGATTTCATTGATGGGTCACTGCCAAAGCCTCAGGTTCAAGATCCTCTGTACAAACCATGGATGAGATGCAATACGATGGTCATGTCCTGGATCACAAGGTCTCTGAATGAACAGATAGCCCAAAGCACCATCTACATAGACAATGCCAAGAATCTTTGGGATGATCTCAAGCAAAGATTCTCTAAAGGGGACCATTTTCGCATGTCAGATCTGCTGCAAGAACTCCACTCTACCAAGCAAGGTGAAAGGAATATCACAACTTACTTCACTGACCTGAAGATTGTCTGGGAAGAATTGGCAGCCTTGAGAACCATCCTCCCTTGTGCCTGTTCTACACCATGTAACAGCAACTGTGATCAAATGAAATCTGTGAACAAATACAGAGATTCTGAATACGTTATTTGCTTTTTGAAGGGGCTTAATGATTGTTACAGCACCGTGAGAAGTCGGGTATTGATGATTGAACCCTTACCTGATATTAATAAGGTTTTCTCCCTGGTTTTGCAACAAGAAAGACAGGTTTCTGGACCTATGCTTCAAGAATCCAACATGGTGGCAAGTATATCTGAAAGTAGGTCCTCTTTTGGAGGAAGAAGTGGAACTCCTTTTGGTAGAGGAAGAGGAAGATCCAATCAAAGAACCACCAATATTCAGCCCCAAAAGCTTTGCACCTTTTGTGGAAAGGAAAGGCACACTGTGGACACATGTTATTTTAAACATGGCTTTCCACCAAACTTTAAGTTCAAAAATAGAAGTCAAGCCTCCACAATTAATTCTTCTGTTTCATCCAATACTTTGGATAACACTAATCACAAAGGGAATGAAAAAGACAACTCAGAGGTAAGTCCCAATATTTCTCTTGAGCAATACAACCAATTAATGGATATCCTCAAGAAATCCAACCTTGATGGACAAGCCCACACTATTGGTCATCTACAGCAGTACCCAGGTAACATCCTTTCAACTCAAACTGCTTTCAATCTTTCTAATGAATCCTGGATATTGGACAGTGGTGCCACTGACCATGTATCCAATTCTCTTTCCTATTATGCATCTTATCGTCCTATAAAGCCTATATATATAAAACTGCCTAATGGTTTCATTACTCAGACAAACATCTCAGGGAGTTCTGAAAAATTTAGTTTAGAAAATGTTTTGTATATTCTAGAATTCAGTTACAATATAATATCTGTTAGCAAGATAATCAACTCCTTAGGCTGTAATGTTGTTTTTAACAGCTCATGTTGCTTGATCCAGGACCAGAACAACCAAAGGATGATTGGGCCTGCTAATCTCCAAGGCAACCTCTATGTGCTTCAAATGGAAAGGTCCTTAAAGGCTGACAATGTTGATAATCTTGCCATCATTTCTAGTACTAATAGTGATTGTAATTCCTTTGATCTATGGCATTATAGGCTTGGACACCCCTCTAATTCTGTTTTGCAGCAAATAAAAGAAAGATTTCCATATGTGAAATATAATTCTAATGGTGTTTGTGATATTTGCCACTTAGCCAAACAACGCAAATTATCTTTTTCCACTAGCAATAGCAAGTCTGTTTCCTGTTTTGATTTATTGCACATGGATATTTGGGGGCCCCTTGCTATTTCTTCTATTCATGGACATAGGCACTTCTTACCTATTGTTGATGATTTTAGTAGACATACTTGGATTTTCTTAATGAAAGCTAAGTCTGAAACTAGAAGCTTAATTCAAAATTTCATTTCCTATGTCTCCACCCAATATGACAAGGCTGTTAAAACTATTAGATCTGACAATGGAGTGGAATTTAACATGTCTCAGTTTTATAACAGCAATGGGATAATCCATCAAACCAGTTGTGTGGAAACCCCACAACAAAATGCTATTGTTGAGAGAAAACACATGCATATTCTTAATGTGACTAGATATCTTTTATTTCATGCTAAACTTCCAAGTGTTTATTGGTCCTATGCTATCCTTTATTCTGTTCACTTGATTAATAGATTGCCTACTGAGGTGCTCAAAGGTAAGACACCTTTTGAAATTTTAAACAAGCAACCTCCTGCTTACCTTGATTTAAAGGTCTTTGGGAGCCTTTGTTTTGTTTCGACCCTCACACAACAAAGACAGAAATTGGATCCCAGGGCAAGGAAATGTGTCTATTTGGGTATAAGGTCTGGCACTAAAGGTTATGTCACCCTTGATTTATCCACTAGGGAAATTATTGTATCCAGAAATGTGATTTTTATGAGAATGTTTTCCCTTTCCATAAAAGTGCTCACACCAGCTTGCAGCAGGATGAACAGATAGACAGAAGCCTTGACTCTCTTTCAAATGAAGTCATTCAGGAACACAATAATCCCATTGATAATATTGCTCCAGTGGCTGAAACAATTACTGCTCAGGATGAGCTTGATCCTATTACACCTACTGTTGACCTCAAGAGATCCACAAGACATAGAAAACCTCCCACTTATTTAGCTTATTATCACTGCCAACTCCTATGTAACATGCAACCTCAATCAGGTAAAAGTGTAAGGTACCCTCTCTCATTTGTTTTGTCTTACCAATCTCTTGACCATGATTATTTGAAGTTTATTCTCACTGTTTCCACTGAGCATGAGCCTAAGACATATCAGGAAGCTAAACAATCCTCTCATTGGGTTAAGGCCATGGAAGATGAACTTACTGCACTTCAATCAAATAAAACCTGGTCTCTAACTCATCTCCCTCTAGGCAAGTCTGTCATAGGTTCAAAGTGGGTTTATAAAACCAAATATAATTCTGATGGATCCCTCCAAAGGTACAAGGCCAGACTTGTGGCCAAAGGCTACAACCAAACAGAAGGTTTGGACTATTCTGATACCTTTGCCCCTGTGGCAAAATTGACCACTGTTAGATTAATTCTTGCTCTTGCTTCATCAAACAATTGGATTCTACAACAACTTGACATTAGTAATGCCTTTCTCCATGGAGATTTGATGGAAGAAGTTTATATGGAAGTTCCTCAGGGGTTTGTTGTTTCTGACTCAAGTCCGGTATGTAAACTTCACAAATCTATCTATGGCTTGAAACAAGCCAGTAGACAATGGTTTGCTAAGCTGTCCAATTTTTTGCTTAATCTTCATTATCAACAATCAACTTATGATCATACTCTTTTTGTTAAGAAAAGTGACTCCAAACTCACCATTATTTTAGTTTATGTTGATGATCTTATTTTGGCTGGTAATGACCCTTTGGAGATAGCATCTGTTAAACAACAACTTGACAAGACTTTTAAAATTAAAGACCTTGGCAATCTTAAGTATTTTCTTAGACTTGAGGTTGCTAGGTCCTATACTGGTTTAATGCTATCCCAAAGGAAATACACACTGGATTTACTCTCTGACTTTGGTTTACTTGCAGCTAAACCAGCTCCTACACCAATGACAAGGAATACTGTTTTAACTCATGATGATGGCCCTGCCTATTCTGATCCAGCTGGTTATAGGAAGCTAGTTGGTCGCCTCCTTTACCTTACCAACACAAGGCCTGACATCTCCTTTGCTGTCCAACAACTCAGTCAGTTCATGTCCTCTCCAACTGAAATGCATTACAAAGCCTGCATACGGGTGCTGAGGTATTTGAAGACATCCCCTGGGCAAGGACTATTCTATCCTAGTGATTCTCCACACCAATTTAAATCCTTCAGTGATTCAGATTGGGGAACATGTCCTGAATCTTGAAAATCCATCACCGGATACTTTGTTTATCTTGGGAATTCTTTGGTTTCATGGAAGTCCAAGAAACAACCTACCATTTCCAAATCTTCCTCAGAAGCTGAGTATAGGGCTCTAGGAACTACTGTGTGTGAATTGCAATGGCTGACTTACCTATTAGATGATCTTGGAGTCTCACTCATCAAGCTTGCTCTCCTTTACTGTGATAGTGCCTCTGCTCGCCACATAGCTGCAAATGCAGTGTTCCATGAGAGAACAAAGCATTTGGATATTGATTGTCATCTGGTTAGAGAAAAACTCCAAGCCAAGCTCTTCCATCTTCTTCCTATAGCTAGCAAAGAACAACATGCTGACATACTTACAAAGCCCCTTGATCCATCTCCTTTCTCTTACATTCTTTCCAAGCTTGGAGTCTTAGATATCTACTCTCCAGCTTGTGGGGGGGTATTGAAGAAGCATTAATATAGCTTCTGGTTCAATCAAGTCTGTTATGTTGGTTAGTTTTCTGTTAAGTCTGTTAGTCATTCTGTTAAGTCTGTTAGTATGTTAGTTTCCTTCCTTTTCTGTTTACAACTCTTATATATATTGTTGCTGATGTTTGTAATTCAATTCAAGTTTAATAAGAGTATTATTCAGATTACGCTAGTCTTCTTCCTTCTCTTTTGATTTATCTCATACCAAACAAGATGAGAGAGAAATGCAATATTTTTTCCACTTTATATGTTAGGATTGTTTTGTGCACTTGATTGAGACACTTTTATACCCTTTGTTGATCATAGTGGAGTTATTTCTTTGGTCTGGACGACCCGTGTTTTTACCCTTGCTTTGAGTGGTTTTCCACATTAAAATATGAGTTTAATATATATACACTGTCAGTGTAAAGAAATTTTACACAGACATCCAATGATGTGTTGCCACATCATTTATTGAATTTAACAACACATGAAGTGTCATATTCATTAAATGACGTGACGACCCACCATTAGATGTCTGTGTAAAATTTCTTTACACTGACAATATATATCAATTAAATCCTTAAAATATTGGTGTCTTCTTTTGTTATTTTGTTATTGCTCTTCATAGATTCTTGCAAGTTAGGGTAATTTATTTCTGCTACATTAATTGTTGAAGTGTGCTACAAGAACATAAGAATATAATGGAGATGGCCAGCAGGGAGAAGTTTGATAAATTTAATTTGGGACGGCTTAGATAAATTCTATAAAAATTTTAAATTAACCTCTCTTTAATTGAGATGATTAAAATCGGGTTGATTTAAATTAGGGTGTGAATTTATATATATTTCTATTTTAGTTTTTTTTAAAAAATAAACAATGAAAAAGAAGAAAAATTAAGATTATATATTCATATATTTTAATTTTTTAATAAATATTCATAAAAAGAAAAAAAAAAGTAGGAAAAGTTATTCCGAATTGTTGAATTAAATTTGAAATTGCATAACTTAAACTTGAACCATTCTTTTCTCACTTTCTTTATTTTTGTATTTTAGCTAATCCCTATACTACCACTTTCATTAATTAATAAACCCATCCTTCACTCACTCTCAACCCATCCGAAAAGTGCTAGGATCCTCTCCAGCGGTGCAACACTCTCCAGCTGATTTAGCTACAGAATAACTACGAACTTTGATGTCCTAGTTATTCCGTAATTATTCCGTAGCTAAATCGGCTGGCGAGAGCTAGAGAGAGGTGGTCCGCTGGAGAGGATCCGAATCCATCCGAAAAACCTCAACCTCGAATAATAAATACTGAATGCACAACTTATGAAAGAGAAATAAGAGATATAATTATAGTTAGAAAATGCTAACGAGTGCTCTAGGGGTACTGATTAAGGAATCAAATTAGGAAAATTTTTATTAGAATGTGTAGTATTTAATGCTATACATGTAATCAATGTTGTGATTTCCAATAAAGATCTACTATATATATAGTTCCTTAACTAGTGCCCTTAGGGTTAGGGCACTTGTTAGTAAGACCCTTATAGTTATTAGTTGAAATAATATTAAATAAGGATACAATTAAAAAAAGGGTTAAATATGTTTTTTATCCCTAAACTTTCACCTAAATTTGGGTTTGGTCCCTAATATTTTTTTTATTATTTTTTATCCCTAACGTTTTCAAATCATTGAGATTATTCCCTGTCGTCATCCCTAAATTTAACATAATTGATGACAGGAACTAATTTCAATGATTTAAAAATGTTAGGGACCAAAAATAATGAAAAGCAAAGATTAGAGACCAAACCCAGATTCGGGTTTTGTAACATCCCAAAATTTAGAAATATAGAATTATAATTAAAATACATATAATTATATTCCGAGGACGTTAGTTGTAAAAATAGAAGTTTTATAATAATAATAATAAATATTAATATAACCGTATTTATGATATAATAATAATATAATATTATAAATATTAGGAGAGACCTCAGATTATTAAGATCTTAATCAAATTTGATTATATTGAATATAATAATAAAATTATTAGGAGATAAATCATATTATTAAGATTGTAATTAAAATTAATTGTTATAAATATAGTAATTATTATATTAATATAATAATATCAAGATTAATAATAATAATCTTGTGAGAGAGATATGCTTTAGTATTTTAATTTAGGATTGGATATTAAAATAGGAATAATGAGATCACAGTGATTAAAGACAAGGATTAATAACAAATTTAGGATAAGGTTTAATTATAAGATTTGAAGTTGAGTGTAGATGGATAAGGATTATGTAACATCCTAATAATTTCTAAAATAAAATAAGAATTATGTAGAAATAATAATATTATTATTATATTTATTATTAGGTTTCAGAAAAAGTATTATTTAATTAAAAAGAGAGACGAGTGGGTTGGAGTAGGCCCAACTCAATTAGATATTTAAATAGGGGGAGGTCATCTATTTCACCCTAGCCTTCTTTCAAACGTCAGATAACCAAACTCTACGGAGGAGAGAAGCGACTCTACAAGGGAGAGGTGCAGAAGTGTAGATCGTCGGAAAAATCTTGTCTTTCATCTTTGATCGTCATCTCTAAGGTACGAGGGGAAAGAGGTGCGACTATATGTGTATGCGGGAGTGCTTGGGTAGTGAGGGCAACCATAAGTCCCTCTAGGATCTCTAATCTTTGAAATATGAAGGATGGTCTATATGTTTATGCTTGAAATCATTCTGTTTGATGTATATTGGTATGTCTTTGATGAATTTGAGAGTTGTGAGCGAGATTATCGAAAGTGAGTCAAATTAGGATTTAGCGGAGAGAATTCATAAATCGATTAATTAATCGGTAAAAACGAGTCTAAACAAGTTAGGAACTTAAAGATTTGAGTAGGGATTGAAGAAGAGGGTTAAAAGGGGGGGGGGGGCAAAAATGCAGGTGCGGTCGCGTATCGGGTTACTGGTAATCGATTACAGTGGTCTGTAATCGATTACTAGGTGTTTCTGGGCAAAACGTGAAATTGAGCCCCTGGTAATCGATTACAGGCATGTTGTAATTGATTACCAGGCTACCAGTCCTCTGGTAATCGATTACAGACTCCCTATAATCGATTACCAGGCCCAAAAATTGGGTAATTGCTTCTGGTAACCGATTACCAGGTCCAAACTTGATATTAATTTGAGTGTTGTCTTGATGTATTGTGGTGATCATTTACTTATATGATGGATGTTTATCTAATATAAGAATTGTTTCGTGGAATTGATGAGATTAAATTAGATGTACAATGTGTATTGACTGTGGCATGAGGTATTGTTATGTGACTATCTTATATTGATGTTCTATGTGTCTTTTATTCATGATGTGATGTGATGTTGTATGAGAAATGTATGAGGTGATGTTGATGCATTGAGCATGAGCATATGAGGTGTGTGATACATGAGATGCATGCCCTAAGAAAGAGTGGTGACAATTATGGGGGACATTCGATACATGACCCAAGAAAGGGTGTTTTATTATGCGACTCACCGGCCCATAAGAGGTGAATGGGTGCGGTGGGAGGAAGCAGGTGTCTTTGCACGGGCCCATAGAGGGGGTGCAACCTACCGGCTGGTGTTTACCGGTAGGGCCATCATTGGTAACAACTAAGAGAATTGATGAGATGCGCCCATTGTGCGGAGTTCCAAATCATGACTCTTAGGATAAAGATGTTGTACATATGCATGGTGTGAGCATACACATTAATTGTGTTGGTTTGAGAAGTGTGAATTTATATTTGTATGAACCTGGTGTGTGAAATGTATAGTGTATGAATTGAGATAAATGATAATATGTATGGTGATGGGTGGGAACAAGGGTAGCCTTCTGTATTGCATGTATATGTATGTATTCCATTCCTCACCGTACACTTTCTGTGGTTTTCTTAGGTGATGAAGAGGGCACTCAAAGTGCTGAATTTTGAAGGGACAAGGTCTTGCTCTGATATGTGTGACATCGAGGCTTAGTAGTTAGGAGTTTATTTCCTTTAATTATTGTTCAAAGATTTAGAAAATTAGTTCTAAGGGTCTTACATGGCCAAGTTATGTTTTTATTATGTTGATAATTTAGTTTTTGAAAACCTTGATTTCATTCTTTCATGGAAACAGAAGTGGTTTTGAATTAAGTATTTATTTAAAGGAGAACATGTGAACCTTTTTACCTCGGTGTTACCTGTAAATTTCATTATAATTCAATTTGATAATTGTCTTATTATTTTGGGGTAGAAGGGTGTCACAAGTTTGATCTCTAAACTTTCACCCGAATTTGGTTTTGGTCCCTAATTTATATTTTTCGTTGTTTTTGATCTCTAACGTTTCCAAATTATTGAAATTAGTCCCTGCCACATCACCCTTATATTTAACAGAGTTGACGACATGGACTAATTTCAATGATTTGAAAACGTTATGGACAAAAAAAACGAAAAAAAAATTAGAGACCAAAACCAAATTTGGGTGAAAGTTTAAAGATCAAAAACATATTTAACCCTAAAAAAATAATTAGTTATAAAATTCTAAAAAAACAAGAGTTTTAAAACATAAGTAAATTATTAAAAAAGAGTTTTAAAACATAAGTAATTTATACCGATTAAGTCCTTTTAATTTTTAATTCTTCACTTAATAGTTAGTACCTTTGAAACATTTATTAATATTTGTTAAAAAAATTAACAAATTCACTAAAGTCTATATAAAAAAATAAATAACAAACGATATAACATTTTTATAAATATTATTGTTTGTGGTGAAAAATTCAGATTCGAAAAGAATGAATTTTAACACTTTGATTCTACGAGCAATCTGGGGATTAGAATCAAATCCTCTTACGGGACTCTTTTAAAAAAGTAGGTTTATGGTGTTTAGATTTTCAAAAGTTAAATTTTCTGGAAAATTTGGTTGATTGGTACAGAATTTCACCAAATCAATTGTTATAGTTTTCTAAAATCCAGAAGTGATGAGTTTTCCAAAGATTGATTCAGAATTCTATCAAAAAACTTATCTTTTATCAAAAGTAAAAACTACTTGATTCAGAAATTTATCAAGTTTCGAGATATTTGTAACTTTTCAGAGAAGTTAATAAAAGTCTCAAACAAATGTAAAGCAAAGAAGAATTGCAGAAAGTAAATTGCAGAATATAAACAAAGAAAAGAAAAATTGAATTGTAAGAACAATTAGCATTGAAAAGAAAAATGGATGGGTTCATCACATACTTGCTTCTCTTAGTAACCTGTTTGTTGCAATGTGATCAGACGTATACGGTGTTTCAGAGAGTATGAGTATGAGTGATTTGCCAACCTTTATTACATTGTAAGTTCTATTATTTATAGATTCCTAATCCTAACGGCTAACTAATGCATGTTTGACACATCAGCAACCTTATGTGTTGGCAGCGTAGATGCTTGCCACGTTTTCTGCTATCCAGAAAACGGTTTACAATCTTTGAAATCAACCACTGACTTAATGACACCTGTCTTTGTCTTATATAACTTCCATTAACCGTTGTCTTGGTGTCTTCTGTCTTCTCGAAATCTTATCTTCTGATTTCTTGAAGTCTTGCTCTCTGGTTTCTCGAAATCATTTCTCTATTTTCTCGAACTCTTGCTTTCTGATTTCTCGAAATCATTTTTTAGAATTCTGACTTCTGATTTCTCGAAAATCTCTAATCTTGGTACTATATTTTCAAATTTCTCGAATTCAAAGAAACTGCTTTGAGATTTGACTTTACTTTTCTTTATGCCATGTAGCATATCTTAATTGGTCATTCCAAAGATTGTGAAGATCACTGGCCACCGTCCTTTCAATTTGCATATGTGAATTTTCTCATTGGACGTTAGTAATGGCACATTAATTGGCTTTTACTCTTTTTACTCCTATAAATAGGAGTGCCTTTACACAATCTTTTCATAAGTCTTCATTCTTTTCTTCTTTCTTTTCTGAATTTTCTAAAGAATCTCTTCAAAGAATATGAAGAAGTTAATCCCTTTGGCTATTGCGTACAATCTAATCTGGAATGATTTCAATTTCGATGAGATTGACGAAATAGCCAAAGCTATTAGCTTTTTTAACCTTTCTTTCCGAAAAGTTTTCTTTTGGGTTGTACGTAATAGCCAAATATAGGTTCATTTACATAATAAATGAATTTATTTATTAGTCCCCATACTGACCTTGATTTCTTACCCAGGTCGAAAGTGGTTCAACAGATTGAAGAAAGGATTCTTCTTTGTGCTGGCTCTATTAAAGCTTGTGGGGAAGGATGAGGATAAAGGGGCATGTTAGGCATGAGTCAAGTACTCATCCTAGTTTAGGATAGTTTCCTTTCTCATATTTTAGGGACTTAGGATAGTTTTCTTTCTAAATGTGTCTCCATTGTATTCGAACCACATGTAATTCGAATTTGGATTATGATTGAAAGAATTACCCTTTACCTCTTATATATTTTTTCTTGAATATTCGAGTTCACAATTACCTTCTTTCTCAAATTTCTAAAGTCTTTGTATTAACTTTACCTCAAATATTCTCTAAGTCAATAGACTTCTTACCAAAATTCGAAATGAGGTAATATTAACCTTCTTCTGTAAATTCGAAATGACATCATGTTGTTATCACTTGAGGAATTCGAAATAATTGAAAATCAAATCCCAACAGATGCCCCCCAAAAATAGTCTCTTTCAAATAATGATTCATTTTTTGTAGAAAGAGATATTTTTGGAACAAAGCTTGGTATTCCTCATAACAGTTATTTAAAATTTAAATGGAAATTTAAATATCAGTTTCAGATAAACCTTTTATTTTCCAATTAAATTAAACTTGCAGTTACCTTTTAAAGTTAACTGACTTTCCACTTTTTTGGGGTTACTGGCTCACGTCCCAAAACTGTGTAATCATGATTACCTTTTGCAATCATATCTTTTCTCTCTCATATAAATACCAAGTGAAACACTTCATCTTTACTTTTCATCATCTTCAACCTTGAAAAAGAAAAACCTCTGTTCTCTCTCTTCACGGTGTTTTTCCTTCTTCTCCAAGGTAAGATCTTTACTCACTTTAATCCATTTTTCTTAAGTTTAAGCTTGAATTTCACCGTTTAAATGTCTTAAAGTTTCTAACTTTATCTTCTTAATGAATTTTCAGCTTCTTTTAGACTGTTACATTGTGATTCTTTTCTTTCTCTCAAGAACTTCAAGAAAAGAAAAACTTCATTAATGGCTGCTGAAGGTCAAACTACTGTTCCTCTTGCAATCTGCAAAGGTGACCTCCTTTCTAGGGACGATCAAGTTTATGTCCCTGATCTTGAAAATGCTGAAGAAAAACTTGCCATCTGGAAATCTCAGGTACTCATTCCTTATTCCATTAGAAAGAAAAACTTTGCTTTCTTAGGACCATACACACCTTCTTCTTCATTGAGTCAGTATGAGGAATTTTTTCCAAGTTTTCCTGAAGAAAAAATTCGAATTTTCAGATCTTGCATTCGATACAATCATGTTGAAAATCTGAATGATGTCTTTCGAGCATCTCCCCCTGCTCGAAAGGACTCTTATATCATGTGGCTGAATAGGGTTGAAAATACCATGGGGAATGTTTGGAAACAACTTGGTATTTTCGATCTTATTCAGCTGAGTAAGTTCGATCTTAGTCATGATCCTTCTCTCATTCTTTCCTCTTTGCTTTTCTGGGAAAGATCTACCAATTCTTTTCATCTGCCTTATGGCATGATTACACCTACTCTTTTCGATATTGCTGCAATCACTGGCCTTCGACCTGAAGGCCAAATAATTTTTCCATTCATGAAAGTTCCTAAACCTCATGTCAGTCCAAATTTCGAGAAATTGACTTACTCGAATTTTATCCAATATAATGCAAAATCTGGCAAAGTTCATGAGGAAGAACATGTTGCTTTTCTTTTATATTGGTTATCTGCCTTTGTTTTTTGTTCAAGGTCGAACCAAATTCCAAAGTCTTATCTTCCTATGGCTCAGATGTTGGCCAAAGGTATTCGAATTGACCTCAATAGATGTCTTTTGGTTCATGTGTATTGTATGCTTTCCGAAGCTATACATGCACTTAAACTAAAAAGTCCGGTTCGAAACCTTTGTGGCCCTTATTGGTTTCTCCAACTTTGGTTGAATGCCATTTTTCAAAATGAACTTGAGAGTTCTGAGCCTCCTCAATCTGATCTTTCTTCCTCCATTGAAGGGTTTAGGTTGTCTTATTTTACTCCTTCTTCGAAAAAGGAACGTGTTGAAAACTTCAAATCCTATATTTCTTCCTTCCTCGAAATCAAACAACACTCTCCAAACCTTGCACCTTTTGCATCTCGAACTCGAGGACCAAGTTCGTTTACTCGAAAGTTCCCATGTGAAAATCCAGAAGAAGAAACAGAAAGTTTAGAACTTTGGAAACAATTTCTGTCTCCAGACCTTTTATATTGTGGCTTTAAAGTCTTTCATTATCAACCACAACTGGTAGCTCGTCAATTTGGGTTGAGCCAATTTCGTCCTACACCCTTCTACACCACCAAAGACCAAATTTTAATTGAAGATTTAGTGGATGGTGAAGAGGGTTTCGAGAAGTTGCAACTCAAAAAGGCTAAGAAGCCTCTTTCCCTTGTGCCAGTCTCCTTCGAACTTTCTTATTACTGCACTCTTGGTTTTAAAGAATGGTGGTCTCGATACTTTTCTAGTATTCAAGTAGATGAAGCTACTTGTTTTTCAAGACTAACCAAAGATCCTGCGCAGAAACTCATCAAGAAGACAAAAGGTACGCACATCAAAGAAATTGAAGCTTTCGAGAAATATTTTCATGTGTTCTATATTCCCAATAAAATAAATAGAACTATTTATGAAGCAGCCTCTTCTTTAAAAGAAAAGATTTCTTCGAACAAACAGAGTTTTAAACTTGCAAATTCTAAAGGTCTCACTGATTTCGAAAAATATTGTCCAAAGTTTCCTTCTTTACCAACAACAAAATTTGGTTTAGCAAAGAGTTTATATGGTCCAGAATGGACTAGGCCTGCGAGTCTTGATTTTCTTTTTAATAGCCTAAAACCTCTTTCAAAAAGAGTTACTTTAACTAAGTATACTTTGGACAATTATCCTTTTATACCCCATGTGAGTATAGAACATGTGAGAATACTTTCTAAGGATTTTATAGCTCAAGGTAACTATGACTTATTCATTGATTTTCTCTCTTATTTCCATTTTATATTTCTAACTTTCTTCCTTTTTATTCAAGCTCAAGAGTGTAAACTCTCAAAAGAAACTGAGGAAGACTGGGAAAGTGATGAGGAAGAAGTCCTCGAGAAAAAATCCAAGAAAAGGAAAACTCCATCTTCTTCTCAAAAACCTCCTGTAAGTTCTTTTTCTCGAAATCTAAATTTATCTCATTTCGAGATTTCACATTACATATTACTCTTTTCCTTTTATTTTATGCTAGGCTACTGCTTCGAAATCTAGAAAAAAAGACTACTTCTAGTAAGGCCGAAAAGAATGACGAGCCTTCTGAGAAGAGTCAATCTGCTTCAGTAGGAAAGAAAGAAAAAGCAGATACTCCAAAGCTTACTTCGAAGAAGCCGGTAGCACAAGGTGAAAAGAAGAAGAAGAAGAGAAAAGTTGAAACTTCTGAAGAAGAATCTCTCTTAGAGGTAACCTTCGAATTTACTTTATCCATTTTTAAATTCTTATTTACCTCATGAAAAACTGATAATCCATTTTTCTTTTAACAGGAAAGTACCCCAGAAAAACAAATTACTCCTTTGAGAGAGGAAGCTTCGAAGAAAGAAAAGAAGAAACCCCAAAACCAAAAGTCTTAACAGTGATTCCACCAGGAAAAACCATTGGAGCAGTAAGTTTTTTATTCTTTTATCTTTCGAATCTAGTTTCAAAAACTTTTTCTTCTTTTTCTTTTGATTTTGAAAATTATTTTCTTTATACAAAATGTCAGAGAGTTGGCCAAAGGTTTAAGACTAAGGCATATAAGGAACAAATCCCAAGTGGGGTTGTTGAGCAAGTAAACCTTTCAACTCTCTTTTTGGAAAGAAAAAATCTTTACATGGTTATTTTTCTTCTGCTTATCTAACTTAGAATATTTTCTAATTTCAGATAATCCTCTCTTCAAGTTCTCAAGCTGAAAGTGGCGGTACTGAAGATCAAACTATTGAAAGCCCACTTCAAGTCACTTCTTCGAAAAAATCTCAAATAAAAAGAATCAATTAGAGAATATCGAAGAAAGTAATGAAGAACAAGAAGAAGAAGAAGAAGAAGAAGAAGAAGAAGAAGAAGAAGAAGAAGAAGAAAAGGAGAGGAAGAAGAAGTTCAATCTCCTCCTGATCCTATGAATGAAGATCTTCAAGAAGAAGAAAACAAGAAAGATGATCCCACTATTTCTCAAAGTCTAAATTCTGAAAAGACAAAGGATTCTACCTCGAAGGAGATACAAATCACCCAAACTGCATCAGAGACCCCTGAAAAGGCCCCTGGGTTTTCGAGGGATTCATCCAGATCTACACCAATATATAATGCAAAAAGCTTGGATGATTGCCTCAATGGCTTGGATGAGAATCCTTTTCTGATTCTGGACGTAATTTCAGGGGAAGTCTCTTTGTCATCTGCCCATTCTGAAGCTACCATTCAGAATCCTTTAAGCGAAGAAGATTCAGTGGATCAAGTTCTTCAGAATTTTAAGAAACTGGTCTTCGAGAAGCAGATGATGAAAGAGATTCCAAGGGATCGTCTTTACAGAGAAGAAATTGAGAGTTTTCTCATTTACTTTGACAAGAAAGAATCCCAACTTTCCGAGCCTCAAAAGACCTGGGTGAAGAATTTTGCTGAGCTTTATCAGAATAACATCAAGACTGTTAACCAAATTGAGCAAACCAAGTCAAAGTTGGTTACTCAAAAAAGTGAAGAAGCTGAACTGGTTGACAAGATGCGACACGGCAAACTTATAGTGAATAAACATGAGCAGTCTATTAAGCAAAATTATTCAAGAATTGAAGAATTAGAAAAGGAAAGATTGAGGCTCGCGAATTTAGTAAAAGAATATCAAGAAAGACTTGAGGAAACTGAGAAGGCTAAAAGTGAAGTCGAATCTACTCTTTCGAAGCAAAGGTCTACTCGAATGGAGGTCATCAATTCTGTTAAAGGTATTTCGAGAGATGTCGTTCGAGTTTTTAAAAGATATTGAAAATCTGGAGAAAGAAGACATAAGTCTTAAGACTTATTATGAAGACCTTAGACATGACTTCGCAAAATTGAAGAATGAAGCTCCCTTTTAGCTTCCTCTAGTTTCTTTTTTGTTTTGACTTTTTTTTTATTTCGAGCATAGGGCTCGAACTCTGGTTGTTATTCAAACTTTTATTTTCTTTTATGCACAATTCTTATTTCCTGCAAGTTTGGTTTATATTCTTTTAAGTATTTTCCATTTATTGATAGTATGCGCATATCCCCAACTAATTCTCGAATTGAGTATGCATTACTGGAAAACACTTTTTCAATCTCAAAAGGTCCTTCCCAATTGGGTGACCATTTACCAAACTTCTTTGACTTTTTATCAATTGGCAAAATCAACTTCCAAACATAATCACCAACTTGGAATTCTTTTTTCTTAACTTTCTATTATAACAACGAGTTATTTGCTCTTTTTGTCTGATTATGTTTTCAAGAGCAACCAATCTTTCTTCATCAAGTTGATTTAATTCATCAAACATCAAATTCTAATAATCTTGAGAAAGTAACTCATATTGTTTTTGAACTCTTAATGATTGTAAGTTCACCTCAACTGGTAACACAACATCATGACCATATACCAATTTATAAGGAGTAGTTCGAGTTGCCTCTCTTGGAGAATTTCTATAAGCCCAAAAAACTTGATTCAATATCTCATGCCAATTTCTAGGACGTTGTCCAATATGTCTTTTGATCAAAGCAATAATAGTTTTATTAACTGCTTCAACTTGACCATTAGCTTGTGCATAATAAGGAGTAGAAGAAAGTAATTTTATTCCTTTTGATTCAGCAAACCTAACCATTTTTCTCCCAGTAAACATTGTTCCTTGATCTGTAGTAATGGTTTCTGGTAAGCCAAACCGAAATATAATGTTTTCTTCAATAAAACGAATGATATCTTCTTGGGTAACTTCTTTTAGAGGAATTGCTTCTACCAATTTGGTAAAATAATCAACTCCAACTAAAATAAACTTGTGGTTTCTCGAAGAAGCTGGATGTATCATTCCAATTAAATCTAAAGCCCATCCTCAAAAAGGCCAAGGCTTTATGATTGAATGCAATTCACTTGCTGGAACTTGTTGTACATTTCCATGCTTTTTGACATTCTTCACCAAGACTTTGCAAAATTATGACAATCTTTGGCCATAGAAGGCCAAAAGAATAATTTTCTTTTCAAAATCCATTCCATTTTCCTTCCTGCTTGGTGAGCACCACAAGCTCCTTCATGAACTTCTACTAAAGCTAAGTAAGCTTCAGTTTCTCCCAAACATCGAAGTAAATTCCCGTCAATTGCCTTTTTGTAAAGTTCTTCTCCTAAAATACAATAATTCAGGATTTTGTATTTCAAATGTTTCTTATTTACCAAGGAAGGATTTTGGATAAGACTCATAATTTCACTTCTCCAATCATTCTGTTCTAAGAGATTTATATTATGGATATCGAATCCTTTCATTGGAAATCTTCTTTGAATATCACTAATTTTCCTAAGAGTTCCAATAGAAATTCTATATCCAGAAGCTATTTGAGCCAATTCATTGGCTTCGAAATTTTGACCCCTTGGAATATGTTCAATCTTCACTTCATCAAACATTTCCCAAAAGTCTATTAGCTTGAACCAAGTATTTAGCCAATTTTGAATCTAAACATTTATACTCTTTAGTTATTTGTTTAATAACTAATTGAGAGTCTCCTCTAATATGAACGTTTCTCGAATTCATAGAAACTAAAATTTCGAGACCAGCAATAAGAGCTTCATACTCTACTGCATTATTTGAACAGTGATGTTTAATTTCAAACATCATTCGAGTTGGAAACCCTTTGGGTGAAATTAGTGAAATTCCAATCCCTGCTCCATTCTTATGTTTGGATCCGTCAAAATATAATTTCCCAAGGGTCCAACCCTATATATGTTGATTCCTCAATTGGAATAGGAGGATGATCAACTAAGAAATCTGCAACTACTTGTCCTTTCATTGCTTTTAATGGAATAAACTTTAGTGAAAATTCAGTTAAAGATAAAGCCCATTTTCCAATTCTACTATGCAATATAGGTTTTAACAACATGTGCTTTATTACATCGAAGTGTGAAATCACAAATACATCATGGGGTTTCACATAATATTAAGTTTAGTGCATGAAAAGTACAAACATAAACACAACTTTTCTATAGCCACAATATCTAGTTTCTGCATCATTAAGGACTCTACTCAAGTAGTAAATAGCTCTTTCAACACCATTTTAGTCCCTCTTGAGCCAACATACTTCCTATTGTGGCTTCTGAAGCAGAAAATATACAACTTTAAAGGTTTTCCTGGCAAAGGAGGAGTCATAATCGGAGGAGTTGTCAAATATTTCTTGATTTCCTCAAAGACTTGTTGGTGCTCATCTTCCCATTTGAAGTTTTCTTCTTTCTTCAATTTCAACAAGGGGAAAATACTCTTGTCTTTCCTGATAAATTCGAAATGAATCTTCGAAGGAAATTAACTTTCCCAGAAAAGACTGTAACTGTTTCTTGGTTGTAGGTGGAGATGCTTCGAGAATAACTTTAGCCTTTTCCTTGTCAATCTCAACACCTTTCTTATGCACAAGAAAGCCTAAGAAATTGCCTGCAGATACACCAAAAGCACATTTAATAGGATTCATTTTCAAACCATGCTTTCTCATTTTCTCGAAAGCTTGTCTTAAATGATTCAAATGCAAGTCTTTTGATTCAGACTTAACCACAACATCATCAATATAACTTGCATAAAATTTCCTATTAAATCATGGAAATTGAATTCATGGCTCTTTGATAAGTTGCTCCAAGCATTTTTCAAGCCAAAGGGCATCATTACCCACTCATAAGTACCTATTGCACTAGGACATCGAAAAGCTGTTTTCGAAATATCCTCTTCGGCAATAAAAATCTGGTTATATCCTGAATACCCATCTAACATACTTAATAATTCAGTTCCTGCTGCCGAATCAATTAACATATCAGCATCTGGCATTGGGTATTCATCTTTAGGAGTTGCATTATTAAGATCTCGAAAATCAATACATACTCTTAAAGATCCATTTTTCTTAATAACAGGCACTATATTAGAAATCCAATCAACATACCTGGCAGTTCGAATGAACTTGGCCTTTAGAAGACGCTCAATTTCTTCTTTGATTTTTGAAACAATTTCTGGAGCAAATCTTCTTGGGGCCTGTTTCACTGGTTTCTTTTCTGGAAAGATTGGAAGCTTATGTTCTACCAATTCTCGACTCAAATCAGGCATTTCATGGTAATCCCAAGCGAAACAATCTTTATATTCCCTCAACAAGTCAATGATTTTTTCCTTAAATTCACCTTCGAGATTCTGACTAATAAACGTGGGTCTCTTTTATTAGCATCACCCAAGTTTATTCTTCCAAAGGATCTTGAGCTTCCATTTTCTTGATACCTTGAGACAAAAATCCTTCGAAACCCAAGGGAGAGTCATCATAAATACAATCCAGTTTTTCGAACTCAGGCTCTTGTGTTTCCTGAACATAAATCTCAACCCTTTTCATCATTTGCTCAAAATACTCTTTTCCAGAATCTTTGTTTTTCTCAGAAGAAATTTTAACCCTTTTAGAAGAATAACCTTCTACTTCAAATGAATTTTCTTCTTCTATTATTTCCTCTATGATTATCCTTCCTTCTTGCCACTCGGCCTTAGGGGCCGTTTCTTCTTCATTTTGTTTATTTTCATTGAATTCGGCTTCGAAAGCCGCTTCAACCCTTTTTTTCGGTCATATAGGCCGAAATTCGAGCCCAGAAGCTCGAATCTACTCTGGATCCGACCATTCGGATATTTCTGCGGCCTCGAAGGGGCCGACATCACATTGTAACATAAATCCATAGTTTGGATTTATTCTCAAAGAATAAGGTACCTTGGTAGGCACCAACCTGTATTTATCAATTACCTCGTAAGGTCTTATTTTCATGACTTTCTTCTCAGTGCTCCTAACATCCACTGCACCCTCTTCAACCTTGAAATAGTTCTTATCCCCATCCACATAAATGGGAATCCCTTCCTTGGTCCACATGAAGAGTTTCTGATGCATTGATGAAGGAACAACTCCCACACCATGGATCCATTCTCTTCCAAGTAGCAAATTATAATTTGCTTTTGAATCCACAACTACAAATATGGTAGGTCTCATAATTGTTCCAATGGTTAATTCTAAACATAGAACACCTTCAGACTTTGAAGTTCTACCACTGAAGTCCGTAATCACCATTTGGTGTGGCAACAAATCATATTTAGTTATCATTAATTTTTTCATCATGAACTTCGGCATTAAATTTATTGCCGCTCCCGAATCTACCAGAACTTTGCCAATATTCACATCCCCAACCATAGCTCTGATAAACAGAGGTTTCATGTGGAGTTGCATTTCTTCAACTGGCCTTTAGAATACTGCTGATGTGTTCTGACAAATTTGCTTGCCATATAAGTATAACAAACTGGGTCTTCTCCGATTTCATCTTCTTCGAAATCTTCATCATCCAACCCACTTTCGAGTTCTTCAGCGTACTCTGCAGGCAAAACAGAAACAACTGCACAGATGTCATCCAAACCATCTGCGAATCCAGTTTCGAAGTTCTCTGTTAACAAGTCATCCTCGCTTTCGTTAAAACCTCCAATTACTTGGAACGAAGGTTTCTTTTTAACCATTTGAGCGTAAGATGGATTACTTGTATTTGCCTGCACCTGAATGACTTGGGCGTTTTTTTGCTTGCACTGGCTTGGATTGTTGCTTATTTCCTTCAATATCAACATTTCTTTTTGCTTGATTTTCGAAAGCTGCTTTTCTCATCCTTTGTGCCCTCCTCCATTGGGTTTTCGTCATCTGTTGTCTATTCCCAAAGTAAGGTTTCTGGTACTGACTTTGGAAATGATTGTACTGTTTCACGAAACCTGGTCGAATCCATTGATTCGGAGGTACAGATGATGGAGGAACAAAAGTTCTTGGCTTCGAACCTTCTTGGAACCTTTGAATCATAGGTTGCTTTCCTTTATCAAAACTACTCCTATTCACAGGAGTCTTTCCCCCAGAGATGGATTCTGATTTCGAAATCCATCCTCCATATGAAGGATGAGGCTTCTTCTGCCTTTTCTCACGTTGCTTCTAGTGGGAAGTAACTTGTTGATAATGTGCTTTCATATCTGAATCTCGAAAGATCTTTGCTGCAGACTTGTCAAAAACAGCATGACATCTTGGGCAAAGATCAATTGAGGCATCCTCTGCCTTCTTTCGGTTCAGAAACTCCAAAAGAGATTCTCCTCCTTTTGGATAAACATCGTGAATTTCTTGGTCTCCGTCTAAGGCCATTTCTGTGGCCTGACCCACAGAATTCGAGTCTTCAACTTCAATCATGTTAATACTCACTGGTTCGGCATAATTGGCATTCACTTGAAGAGGATCAGAATCAATCTTCATTGCCATTGGTTCTTTTTCCTCAAACTTCAATCTTCCTTGTTTAATCGCCTCTTGGATAATATCCCTGAATCGAACACAACTATTAGTCCAATGTCCATAAGTGTGATGATATTTACAATATTTTATACCTCTCCTCTGTTCCTGAGAAGGGATTTTATGATCATCACTTAGAGTTATTTGTTTGTCTTTCACTAAAATGTCAAAGATTTGATCTGCTTTCGAAATGTCGAAACCATAATTTTTTCGGGGAAATCTATCTTTATTATCATTACCAGTATTTCCACTGGGTTTCAAAGATTGACAAACGTAAGGAGGTCCAGGCTTAAGTTCTGCTACATGAACATCATTATCTTCCATATCATATTCGAAATCACTATCATCAGATACTTCCAAATATTCTACTTTCTCTTTTCGAAAGATTTTATCAGGTTTTCGAAATCTCTCTTTTTCTTTTTTCAAGTGTTCAATTTGCCTAACCTTATCAGCCAACTGGGCCATGTCTCTAAGTTGTTGATTTATCAATTTCTTTCGAATTGAATAATCTAGTCCTCCTGCAGCCATTTGGACTAACTCATATTCAGGAATTTGAGTAAAGCATCTAGCTTTCATTTGCCTGAATCTATTCAAATAATCATCAATGGTTTCATTTGAAAATCTTTTAATGTTCACTAGATCCATTAATGTAACTTTGGTTTCCCCTCGAAAGAACTGTTCATGAAAACTTCTTTCTAATTGATTCCATGTATGAATCGAATTTGGGGGAAGAGTTGTAAACCAAGTGAAAGCATTCTTGGTTAAAGAACTAAGAAAATACTTCATTTTAAGTTCTTCATTATTTGCCAAATCACCTGCTTCGATTTGATATCGAGCAATGTGTTCGACGGTAGATTCCCCTACTTCTCCAGCAAACTTAGTGAATTTGGGAACTTTCCATCCCCTTGGCAATTCAGTATGCAATACCACTTGGGTAAAGGGAGAAACTACATAAGGGTGGTTTGCAAATCCTACATTGAATCCATGTCTATTTAGGACTTGCTCAATTATTCCAACAACATTTTGTTTCCCCCCCAAGTTATTTGCTCTTATCCTTTCGAGAACTTCATCAGAATTTCTATTCAGGATAACTCTGGGAGTATTGTTTTCTCTGTTTTCAACAGGATTCACAGGATTTGGCATTTGGTTATTCTGATCTAATTGATTTACAGGAGGATTCATGTTAGCTACTTGTCTTACTATAGGATCTGTGGGTGCTCCAAACACATCCGCAATCATTTCCATTTGCCTAGCCAACAAATTATAATTTGTATTCGTTGTTTGTACTAGGGGATCGAACACTGTGGCCATTTGAGTTGTCAACATGTTCACCATTTCATGGTTACTTTCATCCATTTGTTGCCTTAGAGTTTGCAACGTAGAATTTGTAATAGATGAAGAAGAATTTCCCACAAAGGGATTAAACATGGGTTCTCGAACAACAAAAGGACCTACTGTTGACATAGTTGGCGGGGCTGTTCCAGAATTTGGAACAAATCCATATGGTAACCCATACTGTGGTTGCCCATTTTGAGGCATAGACATAAACTGGGTATAGGGATCATAGAACCAATTTGACTTACTACAGGGTTTGTCACAGCAGTAGTGGTTGTAGTAACATTCGTTGATGGTTCCCTTGTAACACTATTATTTCCATTGGCCCCCATTATCATTGTTATTTACAGACTCATTCCTTGGGGAGACGAATTCTCAGAATTCGTAATATTAGCATTATCCCTATTGGTATTTCCACTCGCATTCTGTCTAGAATTGTTAGCCATTTGAACAGAAATTGTTCTTCCACTTCTCAAACGCATACAAGAACAAATCTATTCATAAAATCGTAACACTCACTACCTTTGGCAATATGTCCCACTGGGCGTGCCAATTTGTTTGTGGTGAAAATTCAGATTCGAAAAGAATGAATTTTAACACTTTGATTCTACGAGCAATCTGGGGATTAGAATCAAATCCTCTTACGGGACTCTTTTAAAAAGTAGGTTTATGGTGTTTAGATTTTCAAAAGTTAAATTTTCTGGAAAATTGGTTGATTGGTACAGAATTTCACCAAATCAATTGTTATAGTTTTCTAAAATCCAGAAGTGATGAGTTTTCCAAAGATTGATTCAGAATTCTATCAAAAAACTTATCTTTTATCAAAAGTAAAAACTACTTGATTCAGAAATTTATCAAGTTTCGAGATATTTGTAACTTTTCAGAGAAGTTAATAAAAGTCTCAAACAAATGTAAAGCAAAGAAGAATTGCAGAATATAAACAAAGAAAAGAAAAATTGAATTGTAAGAACAATTAGCATTGAAAAGAAAAATGGATGGGTTCATCACATACTTGCTTCTCTTAGTAACCTGTTTGTCGCAATGTGATCGGACGTATAAGGTGTTTCAGAGAGTATGAGTATGAGTGATTTGCCAACCTTTATTACATTGTAAGTTCTACTATTTATAGATTCCTAATCCTAACAGCTAACTAATGCATGTTTGACACATCAGCAACCTTATGTGTTGGCAGCGTAGATGCTTGCCACGTTTTCTGCTATCCAGAAAACGGTTTACAATCTTTGAAATCAACCACTGACTTAATGACACCTGTCTTTGTCTTATATAACTTCCATTAATCGTTGTCTTGGTGTCTTCTGTCTTCTCGAAATCTTATCTTCTGATTTCTTGAAGTCTTGCTCTCTGATTTCTCGAAATCATTTCTCTATTTCTCGAACTCTTGCTTTCTGATTTCTCGAAATCATTTTTTAGAATTCTGACTTCTGATTTCTCGAAAATCTCTAATCTTGATACTATATTTTCAAATTTATCGAATTCAAAGAAACTGCTTCGAGATTTGACTTTACTTTTCTTTATGCCATGTAGCATATCTTAATTGGTCATTCCAAAGATTGTGAAGACCACCGGCCACCGTCCTTTCAATTTGCATATGTGAATTTTCTCATTGGACGTTAGCAATGGCACATTAATTGGCTTTTACTCTTTTTACTCCTATAAATAGGAGTGCCTTTACACAATCTTTTCATAAGTCTTCATTCTTTTCTTCTTTCTTTTCTGAATTTTCTAAAGAATCTCTTCAAAGAATATGAAGAAGTTAATCCCTTTGGCTATTGCGTACAATCTAATCTGGAATGATTTCAACTTCGATGAGATTGACGAAATAGCCAAAGCTATTAGCTTTTTTAACCTTTCTTTCCGAAAAGTTTTCTTTTGGGTTGTACGTAATAGCCAAATATAGGTTCATTTACATAATAAATGAATTTATTTATTAGTCCCCATACTGACCTTGATTTCTTACCCAGGTCGAAAGTGGTTCAACAGATTGAAGAAAGGATTCTTCTTTGTGCTGGCTCTATTAAAGCTTGTGGGGAAGGATGAGGATAAAGGGGCATGTTAGGCATGAGTCAAGTACTCATCCTAGTTTAGGATAGTTTCCTTTCTAATATTTTAGGGACTTAGGATAGTTTTCTTTCTAAATGTGTCTCCATTGTATTCGAACCACATGTAATTCGAATTTGGATTATGAATGAAAGAATTACCCTTTACCTCTTATATATTTTTTCTTGAATATTCGAGTTCACAATTACCTTCTTTCTCAAATTTCTAAAGTCTTTGTATTAACTTTACCTCAAATATTCTCTAAGTCAATAGACTTATTACCAAAATTCGAAATAAGGTAATATTAACCTTCTTCTGTAAATTCGAAATGACATCATGTTGTTATCACTTGAGGAATTCGAAATAATTGAAAATCAAATCCCAACAAATATATAACAAAAGGTAATTGAAACTAATGAAAAAATTTCATTAAAAAAATATATGTAAGGTCCAAGATCCCTCTTGTATAGAATTTGTAATGACAACAAACTTTCTGATAAGTGCAAATTATATGATAAATTCTTGTATTTTTACTGCATTTATCAAGGTCAAAATAGTAATTTATGCCCCAAAATAATCCTTTTTTTAGTAATAATTGTAATTATTTGATTTGAATTTTAATTTGATGTTATTTTAATATAAAATCTGTTAATTTTGCAGATTTATGAAGAGATTTGAATTAGAAAAGAAGATAGCATTATTCGTGGAGAGGATCTGCAGATTTGAAGTTTAAATCAGAGCAAATAAAGATAAGATCAACTGCCATTCAAACAAGGATTCTGCGGATAACTTCCCAATTTAAATTCAAAAGCAAAATAAACACAAGATCAGATCTGAAAGAAGGAAACAAGGAAAGCCAAGCAAACAAGGATAAGATCAGGAAGAGATCAAGCTGTTAAAAGAAGAAACAGAATAATCTGTTACGCGTTTCACGCTTCACTTGCGCGTAGTGCAAGTGAAGCGCAAATAATAAATTTGTTCTCTGATTCCTGCGCTGCAAGTGCGCTGAGCGGATTAATTTTAGATCTATTTTCAGATCGGTTTTCAAATCAGATTCCTTCCAGATTTAAGATAGTTTTCCTTAATCTATAAATAGGACATTTTATAAAGATCACGGTGCAGAGCTGAACACTACACAACTTTGAGTAGATAGAGTTTAGCAGGGAGATTAGAGAAACGAAAAAGGCAGAGCTAGGATTGGAGCAAGGTGACAACTTCTCCATTGGATTGTAATGGCTACCATGCGTAGCTAAACATCTCAATAGGATTGAATGTAGTTGATTCAATCCCCAAGTGTATGTGAATTCTCTTATTTATTTATGAATCCCTATTCTATAATATCGGTACTTTTATACGTTGCTTAATCCATAGCTTCCGCCTGTGTGCCAGAGTTATAGGTTGTTTTATGGAACGCATTGGTAAATGGTTTTATTAATTCAATAGTGAGTTTGGGGGGCCTAGAAATAGGGAACTTGAACTCTGATTGGTAAAAGTACTCATTAATCATTATATGAATATAAAGAGAATTGATGATTGATTTGGAATGTGTGAGCCTCTTCATAGTAGTCTCTATAGGAGTATAAGGTTCTTTGATAGTGTTAACAAACGGAACATTAGAGCGATCAAGCCGGGGTAATTTGTCGCCTGGGAGAACCCGCATGGATTATCTTCGAGTGGTTTATTGCCGGTAACTCGGGGTAAAGCAATAATAGTTTGGCTAAGATATTATAGAAATATATTCATAAATAATATTTGGGATTCACATGCATAAGGGGTGCGATGATACGAAATTCAATCCTGATCCAAGTAAAGTCATCTTACCTTATCTCTATTATCTCGTTACTTTATGCATATTTACTTTCTGCACAACAAATTCTCAAAATACTGCTTTCTACTTGATAGTCTGATCACTAGTGGATACGAAGCAAACCGTTCCCTGTGGATACGATAAACTCATACTTACTATTATACTGCTGAAATTTTGGTACGCTTTCCAGAATTCCATCACTTTCACAACAAACTTTTAAGAATTATGAATATTTTGGCACTAATGATTCTACTTGAGAATGTCCAAATTGTTGAGTCTCAAGACTTTAGAAAGTCTAAGACACCCTATATTTGAATTTTGATGATAACAAAATTAAGTAAAATTAGAAATGCATGCTACACTATTATATTTAACAAGTTCTTTATGTTTCAGACAAGAAAGTTGTATGAAGAAGAAGCTGTCTGAAACATCTTGTTATCTTAAAAGGGAAACCTTCTGAAGGGCTAAGGGCATATGAAGATCAACTATCTGAAGCCAAAGCATTTCTAACGTTGAAAAGTCAAAGCTTTATTCCTTCTCACACACAAGTTCTGAACATAAAAAAGGCAAGAGAAAAGGAAGCTGTTCGGGTTGTTTTTGAATCTCATGCCCAAAAGAGTAAGTTCGGCGTAACAGGTCTGCAGAAGTCAGATAAAGCACTTCCAACCATGTACCTCCATCAAATATGTTTCAGAACGGGGTGAAACACATTTAATGCTATCTCTCAACGGACGTTTTCCAGAGCAAGACCCAGAAACTTATAAATACCAGTCTGCCTTTGTGAAGCAAGTGTAAAGAGTGTAACATCCTAAAATTTATTAGGTAAAATATTAATTAAATTAAATAAATGAGTAGAGGAAATAATTAATTAAATAGATGAGTAAATAATAGGATTAATATTATTATTAGTTTTATACATAAAGTTAGTTTAAATGTAAAAAGAAGAGAAGGGAGTTGAGAGTGGGCCCAAGCCCAATAAGGCATTCTAGTAAGGAAGGGTTATCAGTTCACCCTAATCCTTATTCGTATTATTGTTAGAGAGCGAAATACTAAGGAGGGGAGAAACCGAGTCTCAAGAGAGGATTGCTGCAGAGTGAGCATCAAAAACCAAGAAAGGGACTTCCTTGCTGTAATCGATCTTCACTTAAGGTACGGTGGGGAAGAGGGTGCTGCTTGTATATGCATGTAGGGGTGCTTGGGTAGTAATTTAAGGATGAATTCGTATTGATACATGATTAAACTGAGAATGAATGATTAAAACTGTTGTTGTATGATTGATTGGGTGATTCTTGACGAATCTTGAGTAATTTGAATGAGAATAATGAGAATAGTGAAAAGGAGTTAATTAAGGGTTTGATGAGTTGGGGTTTTGATAGGAAAACCATGTAAAACTGTTAAAGATTGGTGATTTTATGGATATTGATGATTATGAATGATGTTTGATCGAAAGGGATTGATTAGAGATTGATTGGAAGGGTTTAGAGATGTTAGAAATCGTGAAATCTGCGATCTGCGTCGCGGGTAATCGATTACCAGGGTGTTCTGGGCAATCCAGAAGTGTTGTTTGTCACTGGTAATCGATTACAGGTTTGTGGTAATCGATTACCAGAGAGTTTGTTTGCAGGTAATCGATTACAGGGGTGTTGTAATCGATTACCAGAGTGTTTGGTTGCAGGTAATCGGTTACAAGGTGGTTGTAATCGATTACCAGAGACTTTGTTTGCAGGTAATCGATTACCAGAGTGGATTTTGAGAGCCTAAGTGCTTAATGATGTTGGATAATGCTTTATATTGATTATGGTGTGATAATTAATGTAATTTATGATAATTTGGTAAGCATATAGTTGGTGAATATGCAATATGTATTATGATATTTTGGTGTGCATATAGTTGGTGAGTATGCAATATGCTTTATGATATTTTGGTGTGCATATAGTTGGTGAATATGCAATATGCTTTATGATATTTTGGTGTGCATATAGTTGGTGAATATGCAATATACTTTATGATATTTTGGCGTGCATATTGTTGGTGAATATGCAATATGACGAATGACGATGTTACTTAAGTTGTGCGGGCCCATAGAGGTGGTACAACTTAAGATAGATGCCTTGAGCATATGTGATGAGACCTGAATTGTGTGGGCCCACAGAGGGGGTACAATTCGGGAGGTGAACGGAGTTGTGCGGGCCCATAGAGGGGGTGCAACCTAGGAGTGATTGTACTGGCCCATAGAGGGGGTGCAACCTAGGGTCGAACGTTGTTGTGCGGGCCCATAGAGGGGGTACAACCTATCAGATTGTGTGTGGTGACTCCGGTAGACTATCTTGGTACTAACTAGAGTGATTGACGAGGTGCGCCCATTGTGTGGAGTTCCAAGTCATGATCTTTGGGTAGGTGATGAGATGTGTTTTGGTGCATATGATAATTTGGTATACTCAACGATGGAATTGACTTATATAATAATGTTGGTGAGTTTCGGTGCATACATGTTGGATGTATATGTGTTATATCTGATGATGATATTGAGTTACAAATGATGTTATGAGTATTAATGATGAATGAGTAATATGTGAGTATGTGATTCTTTTGGTGAATGATGGTGTGGGATTTATATGTTGATATTGATGGATAACTATATGCTGATTTATAGATGATTCTTATGTGATGGATTATTTGATGTTTTGGTATGATGTATGATGTATGATGAGGTTGTTCATATGTGGGTGAGGATAGGGTAGCCTCCTATGTGTATGTATGAGTAGTATTCTTTTCCTCACCGTTATACTGTGGATATTTTTACAGGTGTTGATGATGACACGACTGGTATCGAGTTTGATTAAAGGGAATATGCTCTAATAGATGTGACATCAGGGTATAATTTTGGGGTCTTTCATGATGTTTCTGGTTAGGAAGTTTTTGTAAACTATTTTGAATGCCTTGCACGGAAAGTAGAATGTTTAGTTATTTTTATTTCTTTGGAGATTCCGCTGTATAAGTATTTGGTTACATTTGAAGTTTTATTTTCTTTTAATTAAGTTGTTTTCGAACTAATGATGTTTTAATAAGAGAGTTTTGTGAACCTTTTACCCATCGTGGGACATTATCTTTTTTATATCTTCAATTTATCAAACATATAATAGTATGGGGTAGAAGGGTGTCACATTAGTTGGTATCAGAGCAGGTCAGTTCACCGGCCTTGAGTTATGAGTTTACTATGCTTCTGAGGTGTTAATTTGATTGATTGATTGATTGTTTGAGTGAGTGAATTGTGTTGCTTGAATTGGATTGTTCGTCTTGTTTCTTACTTGTCTGCTTTAACTAGTATGTTTGCTTACCCTTTCTTTGATAAGAAAGAGTAATGGATGGGGGTAGGAATGATCGAGCGATGGCCAATGCCTTAATGGCAATGGCATAGGCTGTTGGCAACCTTAACCAACATCCCGAGACGGATTGGCTTGCACGGTTTCCAGATGAACCATCCACCTACGTTCTGTGGGGGTTATGACCCTGACGGTGCTGCTGACTGGATCTTCGAGATCGAGAAGATTTTTAGAGCGATGGACTGTCCGTTTGTGCAAAAGGTTACGTTGGCTGCGTTCATGTTATCAGGAGATGCCGGATTCTGATGCGACTCACTCGTTCATATTACATGCTCGTGTGTCTAAATTAAAATTGCCTGTTTCTTCTTTGCCTTTTGTATTGTGTGCGGAAATGCCAGCTAGTGGATCAGTTTCTACTTCTGATGTGTGCTTAAACTGTTCTGTTTCTGTTAATGATAGAAATTTCCTAGTTGATTTGATTTGTTTGCCTCTAAGTCAACTAGATATCCTTCTTGGTATTGACTGGTTATCTTCCAATCTCATCCTTTTAAATTGTGCCGATAAATCTGTTGTATTTGGTCACCCTGTTGAGAGTAAGAACAAGGACTTTATGACTGCCAATCAGGTAAAGGCGTCTCTAAGGGAAGATGCCCAGGTTTACATGCTTTTAGCTTCTTTGAAATCTGATAGTAGTGCTGTTGTGAGTGAGATATCTATAGTGTGTGGGTACCCTGAAGTGTTTGCAGATAATGTGTCTAGTTTACCACCTGAGAGGGAGATAAAGTTTGCTATAGACTTAGTGCCGGGTACAGGACCGATATCAGCTACACCCTATAGGATGTCACCCATAGAGTTAGCAGAACTTAAGAAGCAATTAGAAGACTTGTTAGAGAAGAAGTTTATAAGGCCTAGTGTGTCACCCTGAGGAGCGCCTGTGTTGTTTGTTAAGAAGAAGGATGGTATCATGAGGTTGTGTACCGATTACCGCTAGCTAAATAAGGTAACCATTAAGAATAGATATCCTTTGCCTAGGATAGATGATTTGATGGATCAGTTAGTGGGGGCATGTGTGTTCAGCAAGATAGATCTTAGATCAGGCTATCATCAGATTAGAGTTAAGGAAGAGGATATACCTAAGACTGCTTTTAGGACTAGGTATGGACACTATGAATATCTGGTAATGCCTTTCGGTGTGACGAATGCTCCTGCAATTTTTATGGATTACATGCACAAGATTTTTCACCCTTATTTGGATAAATTCGTAGTTGTCTTCATAGACGATACACTAATTTATTCCAAAACTAAGGAGGAGCATGAGGAACATCTAAAGGTAGTGCTTCAGGTTCTTAAGGATAAACAGTTGTATGCTAAGATGTCCAAGTGAGAGTTCTGGTTAGAAGAAGTAAGTTTCTTAAGACACGTGATTTCTAAGGGAGGTATAGGCGTAGATCCTTCTAAGGTAGAGGCCGTGCCTAAGTGGGAGGCTCCTAAGTCAGTGAGTGAGATTAGAAGTTTCCATGGGTTGGTTGGGTACTATAGGAGGTTTATAGAAGGGTTTTCTAAGTTAGCCTTGCCTTTGACCGAGTTGACTAGGAAGGGAGTTGCCTTTGTGTGGAATAGTAAGCGTGAGTCTAGCTTCCAAACTCTTAAGGAGAAGTTGACCAGTGCACCTGTGTTAGTGTTACCTGACCTTAGTAAATCCTTTGTAGTATACTGTGATGCCTCTAAGATGGGTTTAGGTGGGGTGTTGATGCAAGAGGGTAAAGTAGTAGCCTATGCTTCCAAGCAATTGAAAATCCATGAGAGAAACTACCCTACCCATTGTAACATCCTAAAATTTATTAGGTAAAATATTAATTAAATTAAACAAATGAGTAGAGGAAATAATTAATTAAAGAAACTGATAAATAATAGGATTAATATTATTATTAGTTTTATCCATAAAGATAGTTTAAAATTTAAAAAGAAGATAAGGGGTTGAGGATGGGCCCAAGCCCAATTAGGCATTCTAGTAAGGAGGGGTTATCAGTTCACCCTAATCCTTATTCGTATTATCGTCAGAGAGCGAAACGCCAAGGAGGGGAGAAACTGAGTCTCAAGAGAAAGTTGTTGTGGAGTGAACATCAAGAATCAAAGAGGGACTTCCTTGTTGTGATTGAGCTTCGCTTTAGGGTTTAGGGTTTCTGGTTGCTTCAGCCCCAATGATTTCCTTCAGAACCTTGAAGTCCACTCTGATAGGCATTCCCATTACTGAAGTGTTTATACCACTTGTCTCTTCAAGAAACACTTCTGAGTTGTTCCAGAAATCTAGAACACTCTGCTTATGCCAGGGGAACAATGCCTCTTCAAGAAAGGAAATCCATCCAGCTTCCTTGAAGTACTCAGAGATTCTTAGTCCTTCTTTGTCAAAGTCGCTTAAATTTACTCCCCTTGTGGGAATAATTCTTTCATCATAATTGCATAGACTTTGAGCACATGAGATTGCTGATCTTGATGCCATTGAGATAGATTAAGATGTATTGGAAGGAAATAAACTGTGAGGTTCTTTTGATGATCTTCCAATCTTTTAAATAGGCAATCAAGCGTCGCTTCATTTTATGAAAAGAACGGTTCCATCCACTAAGCAGTTGTGGAGAGATGTGCATCGTGTCCATTGAGAGAAACCGGTTGATGATTCAATGATTCACATCGTGCCGTTTCATATTTTCAAAAACAGTTATGACTAACACACACGACTCTTCATTTACTTAATTTAAACACGCAGTTATTACTTTACTAAACATGTGTGACTCTTCAATACATGCATTTAAATAAGTAAAGCATACATAAAATGATCATACATTTCACGCAGTAAAACACACATAGCATGCAGTGATTTATTTTAACACACTTTAGAAAGCATGAAACAATTATATCATGTAATCATATTTTTCACAATTTCAATAAAACAAGTCATGCAACAGAATAACAGCTATATTACAACTTAATTATAGAAAGGAAAGGTGTTACCACTTTGTGATCTAGAGATAGATTCACTTTCCTTTTCTGTTGCGTCCTGTGCTTTAGCTTTATGAATAATGAGTATTGGAAAAATGATTTTCCTATTCTCATTATCGTTCTTCAGAGTTGCTTCAGCCTGGTGAGATTTCCATCTTCTGAGGATCTACTCCTTCTGCATTTGTTAGATGCTCAACCCGAAGGTGAGCTCTGATACCAATTGTTAGAACCACAGGCAACACTAGAAGGGGGGGTTGAATAGTGTTTTAGATATTTTGAGACAATTTTGGAAATCTTTAAAATAAACAATCACATTAAGTGATCATTGTACAAAGCCAATCTTAAGATCAGAGTTATTTTAAAAACACGCGGAATATATGAAAGATTTAGATTAAAAACTTTTTCTTACACTTAAGATTGTTTTGATTTTAAACAGACTTATCTTAGTGTCTTCTGAAGAATATTATTAAGAGTACCTTCAGAACTGTTTCTGAAATACTTTAGATGATCAGAGACCATTTATATCATATGTCTGAACTGAGTTCCTGTTGGGCTCACTTCAGACAGGTATTTCAGACAACCCTCTGAATGTATTCTTCTATAATACTTCAACCTACACTAGAGACGTTTTATCATTATGTTTGTATGGAAACTTGTTTTATTGAAATCCTTGAGTTAAGATTATTATGAAAAGTACTTTTCAATCCCCAGCATAAATATAAAGACTGTAAATAAAAGAGATTAAGGGAAAGAAAATCAGACACAAAATTTATCCTGGTTCACCCACCAACCCGTGAGCTACATCCAGTCCCAGAGGCAAACCACCACTGGATTTCCATAAGTACCGTCTCTTCAGACAAACACGAGTACAGTCTCTCCAGACATCCACGAGTACAGTCTCTCCAGACATACACGAGTACAGTCTCTCCAGACATCAACATCCAGGATCACACAGACCCTGAACACATATATGCGTCACTCCGAATCCTCCAGACCCTCGCAACCACATATATGTCACACTGAGTAGTCTTTTCTATTAAGCCTCTCCAAGCTCTAAAGTATTCTTTCTTCCCCCAAGCCTCTCCAGGCTCTCAGACACTTAACCAAGTGTAGAGTATTTTACTACTCAACCTAAGCTAGATGTTCGCTAGAACCTCTCAACTTAGATTCTTCTTGTACATAGTGATTACTGAGTACATACTCAGGATACAGTCATTACAAACTAAATACAAGGATAGACAGTGATACAAGTGTTTGAATTTAAGTACAATCCCTGTCTTTTCTATGAGGAATACATCCTCTGAGAGTAGGCTAACTAAGATGTGAAATTAAGCTCCAGCCTTATTCTCCTACCATTGGTTTCCATGGGCTACATTCTCACCCGTATCATTGGAATACCAAGGTATCTTCAAAGCTTCAAACCGTACCTGGTTTGATAGTCATTTGTACAGCATGATTGCCTTCCTGACAACCAACTCACTTGATCAACAGACCAACTGTACAATCTAACTAACTGACCAGCTGATCAGTAGCTTGATTGATAATTCACTCTGGTTGTATAGCATAACAACTGCACTTCGGCAGCATGGTTAATATGCTCTGCATGCCAACAACTTGTTGGACCTACCAACTTGGTTGTGTGTTTTCAACAACTACAACAACTGGTTGTATATTCCAACAACAACATCTTGGTTGTGTACTTTTTACAACAACTTGGTTGTGCACCGCAACAACATCTTCAACTTTATTCTTGAGGCTATTTATATGTTCTTCTTGAATATAGCCGTTGAAGATAATTCATAATATCGTTGAGCTTCTGATGATGTGGCTCATATAGCCGTTGTGTAATAGCTTCTCAAACGGTTGCTTCTCCTTAAGCATATTGAGTGTTCAGAATACTCCCGTTCTGACACTTCTGTTGACGAGCTCTGTTTTGAGAGATGTGATGATCATGTGTATTCTCTCTCTTGAATTCTTCTGCTTTCTTGTATCTGTTTTATCCAGCTTGCATCTGCTTGTTCTAGCTTGTATTATCTTGCCTCTGCTTGCATCTGCTTTATCCAGCTTGCATTGTCTTGCATCTGCTTGCATCTGCTTTATCCAGCTTGCATTGTCTTGCATCTGCTTGCTTTCAGATTTCTTCTGATTCTCTTGAGGATATGTATCCGTTGAATTTGCCCTTTTTGCTTATTCTGCATATACTCCTTTTTCACTTGCTCCTGACACCATTACTTCTTTGAATGAGATGTCTTGATCGATAGTCTTTGTTTTCAGATTCCTTTTTTGATATTTAGATAAAGATGTTGAATTGAATATATTTTATTCAAACATCTTCCTTGTTGCTTCTGCTTAGTCTCCCGAGCTTTTCTTCTGCTCTGTTCCAGTTTGCACAAATGAAGAAATGTCTCGTTGAAATGCTATCGTTTAGAGACAGCAAATAGTCTTCTTTTAATCCGTTGTGAGACACGCTTCTTGAGAGTTCTGACATAGTACAACGTTGGTGCTGCAGTAAGGCTGCTACTGTTGTTGCTGCGACTGCTGCGTTGCAGAGATTTCCTCAGTGGTGTATGAAGTTCAAAAGCACCGGGAAAGGTCTCTGTGTTTGTTGCCACAAATGTGTTTCAAAACGTACGGGCAGCAGAGACTTGGAAAAGTCTTCACGCAAGGTTTCAGCAAAGATGCCACGTCATTAATAAAGCTTCAGACAGCTTCCAACCTTCAGACGGGTTCCAGTCTTCAGACGAACTTGGCTCTTCAGACAGCTTCATCACTTAAGACAGGTTGATGACTTCAGACAGCTCAATTCTTTCAGACAGCTTCGTTGCTTTAGACAGTTTCACTACTTCAGCCGAGTTGCTTCCTTCAGACAACTTCAATTCTTCATATTGGTTAAAACTTCAGCGGCCTTCTTCCTTAGAATTGTAGCTTCGTTCTTCTTCGTATCTTCTTATTCTTGGTTTTTTTAGTTCATTGTTGTTCTTCAGACAGACGTATACTTGAATCTGTACTTCTTCATATCTTTTGCCTTCTGTTCTTCAGATAGTATTCTTGGTCTTCACTTCTTCAGATGGTCTTCAAGTCTTCGCTTCTTCAGGCAGTCTTCAAGTCTTCACTTCTTCAGTTAGTCTTCAAGTCTTCACTTCTTCAGTCAGTCTTCAAGTCTTCACTTCTTCAGACGGTCTTCAAGTCTTCACTTTTATTCTTCTGATTCTGATCTTCTGATTCTGTTCACAAAATCTTCTTCTTCTTCTAAAGAGTATTTTATCCTGAAACATAATTAACAAACAAATACCTTTCTCAGTAGAACCTGTTTATATAATCTAATTGATTCTTTATATAATCTCATTTGTTCTTTATATAATCTTATTTGTTAATCATTAAAACTAACGGATGTTAAGTCTTATAATCATGCTTAATTACTTAAACAGATTTATAGACTTCACATTTGGTTGCAGGTAATCAATTACAAGGTGGTTGTAATCGATTACCAGAGACTTTGTTTGTGGGTAATCGATTACTAGAGGTTGGTAATCGATTACCAGAGTGGATTTTGAGAGCCTAAGTGCTTAATGATGCTTAATATACTTGATGTTATTTGGAATGCATATGTTTGGTAATTATGCGATATACTTGATGTTATTTGGAATGCATATGTTTGGTAATTATGTGATATATTTGATGTTTTGGAATGCATATGTTGGTGAATATGCTTAATATATTTGATGTTATTTGGAATGCATATGTTGGTGAATATGCTATATATTTTATGTTATGTTGGAATGCATATGGTTGGTTAATATGCTATGTAATTGATGTTATGTTGGAATGCATATGGTTGGTTAATATGCTATGTAATTGATGTTATGTTGGAATGCATATGGTTGGTTAATATGCTATGTTATTTGGAATGCATGTGGTTGGTGAACATGCGATATAATTAATGATGATGTTACTTGAGTTATGCGGGCCCATAGAGGGGGTACAACTTAAGAGAGATGCCTTGAGCATGTGTGATGAGACCTGAATTGTGCGGGCCCATAGAGGGGGTACAACTTAAGAGAGATGCCTTGAGCATATGTGATGAGACCTGGATTGTGCGGGCCCATAGAGGGGGTACAACTCAGGGGATCAAGATGGGGCGTTCGATGCACGGGCCTATAGAGGGGGTGCAGCCTAGGAGTGATTGTACTGGCCCATAGAGGGGGTGCAACGTAGGGTCGAATGTCGTTGTGCGGGCCCATAGAGGGGGTACAACCTATCGGATTGTGTGTGGTGACTCCGGTAGACTCTCTTGGTACTAACTAGAGTGATTGACGAGGTGCACCCATTGTGCGGAGTTCCAAGTCATGATCTTTGGGTAGGTGATGAGATTTGGAATACTCAACGATGGACTTGAGTTATATTATAATGGATTTTGGTGCATATGATAACTTGGAATACTCGACGATGGAATTGAGTCATGTAATAATGAGTTTTGATGCATACATGTTGGATGTATATGTGTGATATCTGATGTGATAATGAGTTATAAATGATGTTATGAGTTTTAATGAGGGATGAATATTATATGAGTATGTAATTCCTTTGGTGAATGATGGTATGTTGTTTATATGTTGGTATAAATGAATAGCTATATGCTGCTTTATAGATGATGCTTATATGATGGTTTATTTGATGTATTGGTAGTATGATATATGATGATGTTGTTTATCTGTGGGTGAGGATAGGGCATTTCCTATGTGTGTATATGAGTAGTATCTTTTTCCTCACTGTATTTTGTAGATATATTTTTACAGGTGTTGATGAGGACACAATGGGTGTCGAGTATGATTAAGGGATGTGCTCTGATAGATGTGACATCAGGGTGTACTTGGGAGTCTTTATTATGTTTCTAGTTAGAAGTATTTTATGAACTATTTTGGATACCTTGTTCGGCAAGTAGGTCGTTTTAGTTGTTTTATTTCTTTAGAGATTCCGCTGCATAATTTTTGGATTATATTTGATGTTTACTTTCATTTAATTAAGTGTTTTTGAACTCATGAGGTTTTTAATAAGAGCGTTTGTGAATCTTTTTACCCATCGTGGGATATTATCTTTTCTAAACTTCAATTTATTAAACATCTAAGAGTATGGGGTAGAAGGGTGTCACACCTATGACCTTGAGCTAGCGGCCATAGTGTTTGTGTTGAAGATTTGGAAGCATTATTTGTATGGTTCCAGGTTTGAGGTTTTTAGTGACCATAAGAGCCTTAGATATTTGTTTGACCAAAAGGAGCTGAACATGAGGCAGGGGAGGTGGTTAGAATTTCTTAAGGATTATGATTTGAGTTGAGTTACCATTCCGGTAAGGCTAATGTAGTGGTTGATGCCTTAAGTAGGAAAACTTTCCATGTTAGTTCCCTGATGATTAAGGAGATGGATCTTTTAACCCAGTTTAGGGATCTGAGTTTGACTTGTGAAGTAACCTCTGTTAGTGTGAAGTTAGGGATGACTAGAGTAAGTAATGATCTGTTGAAGGATATTAGCAAAGCCCAATTAGAGGATCCATTTTTGGTAAGTAGACGAGAGGCTATAGAAGGAGGTAGTGGTGGAGAGTTTGTGATAGGTACCGATGGGGTAGTGAGGTTTGGAGACCGGGTGTGTGTGCCTAGTGAACCTACCATTGAGCATTTAGTGCTAGAGGAAGGGCGTAGGAGTAAGCTTAGTTTTCACCCAGGATCGACTAAGATGTATCAGGATTTGAAGAAAGTGTTTTGGTGGCCTAGAATGAAGAGGGACATAAAGGAGTTTGTGAGTGCTTGTTTAGTGTGCCAAAAGTCTAAGGTAGAACATCAAAAGCCTTCAGGATTGCTTCAACCCTTAAGTATACCTGAGTGGAAGTGGGATAGTATTTCCATGGATTTTGTAGTTGCTTTGCCTAAGACTGTAAGGGGGCATGACTCCATTTTGGTCATTGTTGATAGGTTAACTAAGAGTGCACATTTCCTTCCCATTAACATTAAGTATTCCTTAGAGAAACTAGCTCAGCTTTACGTCAGTGAGATTGTGAGGTTGCATGGCATACCATCTAGTATAGTTTCAGATAGAGATCCCAGGTTTACCTCTAGATTTTGGGAGAGTTTGCAGCAGGCCTTGGGAACCCAACTTAGGCTTAGTTCAGCTTATCACCCTCAGACTGATGGTCAGACCGAGAGAACCATTCAATCCTTAGAGGATTTGCTTAGAGCTTGCGTGTTAGACCAAATGGGTAGTTGGGACAGCTTTTTTAGAGTTTTCCTATAACAATAGTTTTCACTATAGCATAGATATGGCGCCTTATGAGACCTTATATGGTAGGAGATGTAGAACGCCTTTGTGTTGGTGTGAGCCGGGAGAGAGCCTTGCGTTAGGACCTGAGATAGTGCAGCAGACCCCTGATAAGGTTAGGATAATCCAGGAGAGGATGAGGACAGCTCAGAGTAGGCAGAAGAGCTATGCTGATAAGAGGAGGAAGGAATTAGAATTCAAAGAAGGAGACCATGTATTCCTGAAAGTCACTCCGTGGACTGAGGTTGGTAGGGCATTAAAGTCTAGAAAGCTTACACCTCGATTCATTGGTCCTTACCAAATTCTTAAAAGAGTCGGCAATGTTGCCTTTCAGATTGCTTTACCTCCACACTTGTCCAATCTTCATAATGTTTTCCATGTTTCTCAACTCCGGAAATACATTCACGATCCTTCGCATGTGATCGAGTCGGATCATCTTAGGGTTAAGGAAAACCTGACAGTGGAAACCATGCCGGTGAGAGTTGAGGATCGGAGGGTGAAACAACTTCGAGGTAAAGAGATTCCTTTAGTTAAGGTAATCTGGGGAGGACCTACACCCGAGAGTGCTACTTGGGAACTTGAAGAGAAGATGACGGAGTCCTATCCAGAGTTATTCGATTCAGGTAAAATTCGAGGACGGATTTTCTTTTTAGGAGGGGAGAGTTGTAACATCCTAAAATTTATTAGGTAAAATATTAATTAAATTAAATAAATGAGTAGAGGAAATAATTAATTAAATAGATGAATAAATAATAGGATTAATATTATTATTAGTTTTATACATAAAGTTAGTTTAAATGTAAAAAGAAGAGAAGGGAGTTGAGAGTGGGCCCAAGCCCAATAAGGCATTCTAGTAAGGAAGGGTTATCAGTTCACCCTAATCCTTATTCGTATTATCGTCAGAGAGCGAAACGCTAAGGAGGGGAGAAACCGAGTCTCAAGAGAGGATTGCTGCAGAGTGAGCACCAAGAACCAAGAAAGGGACTTCCTTGTTGTAATCGATCTTCACTTAAGGTACGGTGGGGAAGAGGGTGCTGCTTTTATATGCATGTAGGGGTGCTTGGGTAGTAATTTAAGGATGAATTCGTATTGATACATGATTAAACTGAGAATGAATGATTAAAACTATTGTTATATGATTGATTGGGTGATTCTTGATGAATCTTGAGTAATTTGAATGAGAATAATGAGAATAGTGAAAAGGGGTTAATTAATGGTTTGATGATTTGGGGTTTTGATGGGAAAACCATGTAAAACTGTTAAAGATTGGTGATTTTATGGATATTGATGATTATGAGTGATGTTTGATCGAAAGGGATCGATTAGAGATTGATTGGAAGGGTTTAGAGATGTTAGAAATCGTGAAATCTGCGATCTGCGTCGCAGGTAATCGATTACCAGGTGTGGTAATCCATTACCAGGGTGTTCTGGGCAATCCAGAAGTGTTGTTTGTCACTGGTAATCGATTACAGGTTTGTGGTAATCGATTACCAGAGAGTTTGTTTACAGGTAATCGATTACAGGGGTGCTGTAATCGATTACCAGAGTGGTTGGTTGCAGGTAAACGATTACAGGGTGGTTGTAATCGATTACCAGAGACTTTGTTTGCAAGTAATCGATTACTGGAGGTTGGTAATCGATTACCAGAGTGGATTTTGAGAGCCTAAGTGCTTAACGATGTTGGATAATGCTTTATATTGATTATGGTGTGATAATTAATGTAATTTATGATATTTTGGTGTGCATATAGTTGGTGAATATGCAATATGTATTATGATATTTTGCTGTGCATATAGTTGGTGAGTATGCAATATGCTTTATGATATTTTGGTGTACATATAGTTGGTGATTATGCAATATGCTTTATGATATTTTGGTGTGCATATAGTTGGTGAATATGCAATATGCTTTATGATATTTTGGTGTGCATATAGTTGGTGAATATGCAATATGCTTTATGATATTTTGGTGTGCATATATAGTTGGTGAATATGCAATATACTTTATGATATTTTGGCGTGCATATGGTTGGTGAATATGCAATATACTTTATGATATTTTGGCGTGCATATGGTTGGTGAATATGCAATATGACAAATGATGATGTTACTTGAGTTGTGCGGGCCCATAGAGGGGGTACAACTTAAGATAGATGCCTTGAGCATATGTGATGAGACCTGAATTGTGCGGGCCCATAGAGGGGGTACAATTCGGGAGGTGAACTGAGTTGTGCGGGCCCATAGAGGGGGTACAACTCAGGGGATCAAGATGGGGCATTCGATGCACGGGCCCATAGAGGGGGTGCAACCTAGGAGTGATTGTACTGGCCCATAGAGGGGGTGCAACCTAGGGTCGAATGTCGTTGTGCGGGCCCATAGAAGGGGTACAACCTATCGGATTGTGTATAGTGACTCCAGTAGACTATCTTGATACTAACTAGAGTGATTGACGAGGTGCACCCATTGTGCGGAGTTCCAAATCGTGATCTTTGGGTAGGTGATGAGATGAGTTTTGGTGCATATGATAATTTGGTATACTTAACGATGGAATTGAGTTATATAATAATGTTGGTGAGTTTCGGTGCATACATGTTGGATGTATATGTGTTATATCTGATGATGATATTGAGTTACATATGATGTTATGAGTATTAATGATGAATGAGTAATATGTGAGTATGTGATTCTTTTGGTGAATGATGGTGTGAGATTTATATGTTGATATTGATGGATAGCTATATGCTGATTTATAGATGATTCTTATCTGATGGATTATTTGATGTTTTGGTATGAGGTATGATGTATGATGAGGTTGTTTATATGTGGGTGAGGATAAGGTAGCCCCCTATGTGTATGTATGAGTAGTATTCTTTTCCTCACCGTTATACTGTGGATATTTTTACAGGTGTTGATGATGATACGACTGGTGTCGAGTTTGATTAAAGGGAATATGCTCTGATAGATGTGACATCAGGGTATAATTTTGGGGTCTTTTATTATGTTTCTGTTTAGGAAGTTTTTGTAAACTATTTGGATGCCTTGCACGGCAAGTAGGATGTTTAGTTATTTTTATTTCTTTGGAGATTCCGCTGCATAAGTATTTGGTTACATTTGAAGTTTTATTTTCTTTTAATTAAGTTGTTTTCGAACTAATGAGGTTTTAATAAGAGAGTTTTGTGAACCTTTTACTCATTGTGGGACGTTATCTTTTCTATATATTCAATTTATCAAACATATAAGAGTATGGGGTAGAAGGGTGTCACAAAGAGAACATAAGAGAACGATCACACATCTTTACGAAGCTGAAACGCTGCTAATTTCTGTATAGAAATTATACTATAATATTCTTTGTACAAAAAACTTCCATACCTCGTGTCTTACATAGTTACTTGTACATTTCATTGAACAAGAACTCTTCTGAAGTTCAAGTTCAATTTTATCTTTGTAAACACTTATTTGTTTAAAGCCTGAAGAAGCTAGGTGAGCAAACAATACTTGAGAAGAGACTGAAGAAGCTAGATGTGTAAACAATACTTGTAACCCCTTGAGATTAGTGGAAATCCAGTAGTTGTGTTTGGCACTGGGACTGGATGTAGCTCACTATGGTTGTGAAAGAACCAGGATAAATACCTTGGCTAAGTTCTCTCATCCCTTAACTCTATATATTTATCTATGCTAATCTAAAGGGATCTGAATCAAGTTTATAAAGTTCTGTGATTTATGAAAGCTTAATCCGTTTAGAAAACCTCTTGTCTGAATTTCTTCATATAAGAGAAATCACTTTAGACAACCTTTTGAAAACATGCCCGAACTTTTATAAATACGCTTGTTGCAAAAATATCTAAATATCTGCAAAAGATTTATTAAACACAATTCAACCCCCTTATTGTGTTTGCCTTGTTTCTACACAAATAATAACGGGAAAATCATCAGAATAAATGTAGAAGGATCAGAAGCATAAATAAAGCAGTAGGGCATATATTTAGAAACACTGAGTTCTTTACTAACCATAAGAATCTTGTCTTTCTAAGATCTCATATACAAAACATTAGTAACTTCAAGAACATAAAATGTTAAGTTTGATCAAAAGGTTTGTTGTCATTAAAACCAAATCTCAGAGGGTTTTGCGCTAACATGGGATTGGTTAGGTTCATGGAGTATTCGAGAATCTCTCACTTACTAGCAGCTAAAAGAATATTAAGGTATATAAAAGGTACTTTAGATTATGGCTTGCTGTTTCAAAATTGCAATATACGCGTTTCAAATGAAATGATTGCCTATTGTGATTCGGATTGTTGTGGAGATAAATTAGATAGGAGAAGTAGTGCTGGGTATGTGTTTATGATGTGTGGAGCTCCCATTTCATGGTCTTCTAAGAATGAGTCAGTGGTGGCATTATCCTCATGTGAGGCTGAGTACATTGCAGCCTCAACGGGAGCATGTCAAGGCTTATGGCTTGAGAAATTGTTGGCTGAAATAAAAATTGGAAGAGATGAACTCATGAATCTACTAATTGATAACAAATTTGCAATCAATTTGGCCAATCACCTAGTTTCTCATGGAAGAAGAAAACATATCGAGGCAAGATTTCATTTCATCAAGGATCAAGTTAGTAAGGGAGATTTAAATTGGTGTATTGTAAGACTGATGAGCAAGTGGCTGATATTCTTACAAAACCTTAAAGGCTGAGAGATTCAAGTTGATCGGAAACTTGATAGGCGTTCAGTCTTTAACTAATCTGAATTAAAGGGGAATGCTATTAGTAATTCAGTTAGTCTGGAAGCTAGTTAGGAAGTTAGTTGGTTTTGTAAACTATAAATAATATGTGTTGTGCAATTTATATATAAACCCTAAATTCATCAATAAAGTACTATTTGGTGTATGTGCCCTTTTCTCTCTAAGTTTTTCTCTCCCACAAGTGAGTATGTAAAGTGTGTTCCAAGAACCAGTGTTCTAATACATGTTTGATCAATCTACTAATTAGTTCATCTGTTAATACTAATATTTTTTATGCGACCAATTTTGTAATTAGATTTGCAGTCAAATGGAATTTGCGTTATAACCGAAATTTGCTCATAAAAAACACAAAAAATGCTTGGTTAACTTAATTTACATCTTTGTTAGATGGTGAAGGTTAAAACCTTTTTTTTACGGAAGTAAAGGTTAAACACTTAGTAATAGATTTTAAGTAAATAAAATGATGCTTAATTAAAATCTTGCTCATGATGTACTTGTAACTTTTATTTATCTAATATATGAGAATGCATATAATTAAATGGCTATTGCCTCACAAGATCAACTATATATGTGCCAAGATAGCATACATATATGTATAATAAACTCCCTCTCATCCCTGATTTTTCATACAAAGTTAGCAAATTTGAACTCCAATGGTACACTCACATGCTTGTCTCTTATGGCCAACAAGTCCCCATTATCACCAAGTAGGTAAGCTTTCAAGAATGCCACTGTAACTCCTCCAACAAACCTCCTCATGGGTTTCCTTGAGTCTCCATTCTTGCATAGATAATAGGTAAGTTGTCCCTTAAATCCCATGGTATAATCATCTAGCATGTCAACATGGCCATAATCCTTAGCCACAAAATACCAAGCAGGTTTATTACATTCATTAAAGAAGTCCTCATGGTTGACACCCTTAGGTGCACAAGGGGGCAAAACATAAGGAAGCCTACTCTCTTCACCTAAACCTGAACCTATAACCATTGTTGCCATACCACCAAAATCAAATGAATGGGGAACATATGTGAGAACTGGTGGGGGAGTTTGCTTTCCTTTCTCTGTTCCATCAATTGGGTCCACTCCTATTAAGGCTGAAAACTTGAGATTAGTTGTGATGTTTAATTTTTTCAGAGCAAGAGCAAATGCTGTTTTGCCTCCACGACTATGGCCTCCAAGTGCTAACTTCCCAAAATTGGGTTTAACATTTGGTGGAAGAAATTTGCCGAGTCCTTCCGGTAGCCAATTTGTTATTGCAGCTGTAGAACGAATCTCATCACTCGTATCAGGTCCAGTCAATATATACAACTGTGAAAGGCAAACAAAGAGGGGTTTTTTAGATTATTGGCACTTTCAATTATTACGGTATAGAATACATTTAAAATTATTAAAATGATGAAATAATTAATTTTTAGATCAAATTTATGTAGGTTTATTCTCATATTGTCTTGAGTTTGAAATACATTGACACTTCTTAGAAATGACTAATTTTAAAGTAAATTTTGTCAATATTTTTTGAGATTACAAAAACTTGGTATTTTTTATACTTTTCAAAATCAAGAATTAAAAGGGGATGGGTGATAAGAAAGATTAAAAATGTGTACTCTTGAAATTTTCATAGTTAGCTTGACAAAATCTTTTATTGAATAGACGTGTTTAGTTTTATTTTAAGTTAAATATACAATGGATTAAAAAGTTAATAATGCGAATAGGATTTTTTTAATATAAAACAATTAAATATGATAATTATAAAATTAAATAAATAAAAAATCTTCAAAAACATTTATATTGACAAGGCTTGGTCTCATAAGTTTATAGTCGAGTTCAGGGTCAGCCCAAAGTTTATATGGGCTCAAACAAATTTTATAATGAAGCATTTTTTTATCCTCTAATCCAATATATTAATTTATGTTTGTTAAAATATTTTTTTTTAAATTATTAATTTTTATAAAATATAATTTTTTATTTAAATAAATAAACTTACTCACACTGACACAACAGAGTTTAATCATGTAAACTAACATGCTTATTTATATATATTCACTAAAGGATAAATCTCTACACTCAACAAAAAAGAGAGACTGTGAGACTAATAAAAAAGTATTATCAATATAGCACAATTAGAAGAAGAAAGACAAAAAAAAGAAAAAAAAAGTAAGTGAGAAGATAATTAATGTTAAAATGGATATAATCAATTATTAATAATTATTATTTATGAGAAAAAATAAAGTTGTGATAAAATGGGGCATTTTTAAGAAAAAAATGTTAGTTACTCTTAATAATTTAATATGATTTATTAAATAATTATTAACTTATTTTAAAAAAAATTAATAGTAAATAATATTTTTTAAGGGCATGAAATAAGAGTATTTTTGGGGGCCTAAATGGGGGCTTTACCCTCTTTAGGTTGGGCCAACCCTGATCGAGTTGATTTTGGTTCCCCAATTTTTAATTGCTCAAATTTAGTTTTTCTATTTTTTAATTGTGACAAATGTGGTTCTGTCGTTAAGTGACCATCCAGTTCCTAGCATAAATGGATGACAGGCTAATGTGTCTGAACTCAATTAATGAAATTATTATGTGGCATGGATTTTTAAATTATTTAAAAGATAACTTAAACAAATATTAATAATATTTGTCTTAATTAATCATTGGGTTTTATATTTATTTTGTAATTTTTCTTTAATTTATTTCATGTATATAATTTAAATTATTTAAAATAAAACTTTAAATAATATAAAATTAACTCTTTTTATATTTATAGTATAAATATAAAATTTGTTGTAAAGCATTTTATATTTTTAAATTATTTTAAAACATAATTATATTAAAAGATAAGGTTAAATGAGATTTAAAATTAAGGTTTTGATAACATCAATATTTATAGCTGATTGTGAGTGTTAATAACACATTTCATTCTCAGTAAAAATCATATATACCAAATATAAGATATTTTATTAATAATTTCTGTTTTATGATATAAAAAATATTTTTTAAGTATTGCATTAACGATTCTATTCAAATTCATTAATTTTTTCTATGACTCTTATATCCTTATTATGTAGAGAAAACTTATGAAAGTATGACTTAAGTTTAAATATTTTTCTAGTGGATATTTTTATGAATATTGTGATTATCTTGTGGATTTTATTTATGAACTTTGTAATTTTTTACTAGATATTTCTTATAACTCTTTTTACAGAAATTTCTATATATGTGATTAAGATTGTGGCAATATATATATAATCATTTACTTAAATTTACAGGAAAATCTACGGGAATTTTTAATTCTTATTATGGATTCTTGCATAAATTTAGATTTGCAGAAAAAACTTAATGTTTCTTATTATTTTTTATAAATTTGCCAAAATAATTGTAGACCATTTTTTTTAGGAAAATGCTAAGGAGTGCCCTAAGGGTACTTGTTAAGGATCCATGTATAGAAAGTCTTTGTTGGAAGTATTGATTGCATTTACAACATTAAATGCTACACACTCCAATAAAATCTTTCTATTTTTAGATCCTTAACAAGTGCCCTCAGGACACTCGTAATCATGGACCTTCTTTTTAAATTCAACAAGGAATGAATGTATAGAAGGGAAAAAAAATGAAACTTAAAAGAATATTATTAATGAAGCACGGAAAAAGACATTTTTATACAATTAATAAAATGACATAGTTAATGTTTGATATACCTAATACTAGGGGTGTTCAAATTCAATCCAATTGGAACCGCAATAACCGATCCAAAAAATCACAAACCAAAATAACCGCAAATCGAAAAAATCGCAAACCGCAAAAAACCAAAATTTTTAATTGGATTGGATTTCGGATCTGCCTATGAGAACCAATCCAATCCAAACCGATCCAAAGTTTTCTAAACATTTTGATATATTATCATTATTGATATTATTTTCCTGTGATGATGTAAAAAATTATTATTGTACAACTATATTTAACGAATAACATTCAATAATGGGATTGGAAGCCATCAAGTAATTTATATGTTATAGGATAAGATAAGATAATTGCATGTTTTTATTTTAATTTTGCTTTCATAACTTTATTCTTTAGTTCATTTGAAAAACCGAAATCCAATCCAATCCAAACCGATTAAAATTGGATTGAATTTGGAAAAAAATCAAAATCGATTGGATGATTAAATGAGAAAATCGATATTATTGGATTGGATGATTTTCCCCCAAAACCAATCCAATCCAATCCGCGAACACCCCTATCTAATACTTGATTTTTTCTAAGAATATAAAGTGCCAATTTCAAAACCATAATAAATAGGTGTATTTATGACTTAAAATTTATTAATTTTATCAATTATTCCTTGTAACATTTAATATGTTACATTCAATAAATGAAACATTGATTATTCTTAATTAATTATATGTAGTGGTTAAGTTGGAATATATACTATACTTAATTTATAACATTGAATATTGTATTTAATATTAGTTAATGTTTAATATACCTAATACTTGATTTTTTTTCTAAGAATATAAAGTGCCAATTTCAAAACCATAATAAATAGGTGTATTTATGATTTAAATTTTATTAATTCTATCAATTATTTCTTGTAATATTTAATATGTTACATTCAATAAATAAAATATTGATTATTATTAATTAATTAAATACAGTGGTTAAGTTGGAATATATACTATAACTGATTTATTATATTAAATATTGTATTTAATATTTTTTTCAAATCAATTTTACTTAAATTGTTTATGGATTTGATAAAATCAACCTTTAATGCTGAGGATGAGATTTAAAAAAAATATTAAAATATAAAGTATTAACTACATCAAAATCATAAATAAACAATAAATACATTTTATTCTAATAAAAGCTTTCCATTTTTATAAGTCTTATTCTAAACCCTCAATGTTGATTTTGATTTAAATTGCAAATTTTATATTTATTATATATTTTATGTGTGTATTGATTATTTACTATAATTTTTAATATATTAATTCAACAAATAAAACATTTAATATTATAATTTATACTCCCTCCATTTCTTTTTATTTGTCATTTTAGGGTCTCAAATTTATTTCTAAACAAGTGTCATTTTCATATACCAAAACAATAATAATACTATTTTTCCAATTTTACCCATTTCTTTCAGATTCTTTTTATTTTAAATATTTATTATAAAGCTATATCATAAATGTTCTACAAGTTCTAAGTGATCTTGATAAATGTATTCTTTATGTTTCTAACAAAAAATTTATGGTAAGATGTCAAACAAAATTGAAAAAGGAATTCATTTCATTGAAAGAGAGAATATTAAATGTATTAATGGGAGAAAGAGAAATGGTATATTTGAGAAAAAAAAGACTAAAAAGACATAATTATTACATTTATTAATTCTATGTAAAAACTTTAACCGACGGATAAAAAGAAATGAAGGGAGTAACATATACTTCAACATTCTATTTATTACCTTAACTATATTTAATATTTTTCTTCAAGTTAACTTTATTTAAATATTATATTTTATGCCATGTATTGATTATTTACTATAACATTTAATACATTACATTCAATAAATGAGATATTTAATATTATAATTAAGATGTAACATATACTTTGATATTGTATTTATTACATTAAGTATAGTATTAAATATTGTTCTTCAAGCAAATTTTAATTCAATACAATATTATATTATATTTTTAACGTTTTAAAACAAATCCAATCCAATAAAAAAATTTGGTTTTTGTGATTTTTAAGTTTTAAATTTGATTCGATTTTTTATTTTTATGTATAATTATTATGATTTGCATTAAATTTGATTGGATATTAACACCCTTGAGTTGTTGTAAAATAACATTAATATGCTAGTTATTGATGATTATAAAACTGATTTTCTAAGAATTTTCTTGCATGGCCAAATATCACTTACATTAAAGATGTGGAATGGGCACTAACCTGAGGAGCGATGACAATGAAGCCATGAGAAGCAACTTGTTGGATAAGCTGGGAATAAAATGAATTGTCGAAAAGAAAGCCATGCAGGAAAAGTAGAAGCGGGAACTCTCCAGGTTCAACAGGAGTGGCAATCAAGAGCGGTTTCGGTGGTGGAGCTGAATGTAGAAAAGGCACATAGTGAATTAGCCTCATGTATCTAAAATAAAAATAGAGATAAAACTCAAACTTAATTGTAAAAAGGAGATATATAGAAGAATCAAAAGTGTATCATTGTGTGTACATGAACCAGATTCGATGCTTTTTAGCTCGGTGGTGTACTTCCCAGTGTCAAAGACATTAGTTATATTAGCAGCAGACGCATAATTGACCAAAAAAACCAAAAAAAGAGAGATAGATGCATAAGAACACATGACTGATAGTTAGAGCTTCTTTTGTGTTTTGACTTAACTCTTTGTTGTTATGGAATCTGATGATCAACTTGTGGAATTATATAGGGAGTTTCGTCAACTTTTTTTTTTGTTTTCTTATTTTTGGGCCCAAGCTTGAAGTTTTTTTTTTGGTCTATAAGCTTGAAGTTTTCAGGGAGTTGTTTTTAATGCCCCCTTTTTGCTATTCACACCCCCAATAATGTTTGTAACTTTTAAATTTCCTACTCTACCCCTCCCTACCCCACCTCCACCACCTTCTCCCCTACCACCTACCCAACCCACCTCCACCTCCACCTCCGAACACCCCCCATAACTTTATTACATTTTTTCCTCTTAAAAAAACACTTCAAAAAACACTTCCGGAAATTTCCAACGAAAAACATATCACCCGGAAGTATATTTCCGGAAGTTCCCGGAAAAAAATTTGCTTCCCGATGTATATTTCCGAAAATTACCGGAAAATTAATTTTTTTTACTAACGTCACTTTTAAAGACGGAACATAGTCCGTCTCTTAATTCCGTCTCTAAATCAGAGACAGTTTTTCCTAGCGCATAGGTAAGGAAAAACCCTGTCTCTGATTTAGAGACGGATTCTGTTCCGTCTCTAAAAGTGACGCCAGTAAAAAAATTTATTTTTCCGGTAAGTCCCGGAAATATACATCCGGAAGCAAATTTTTTCCGGGAACTTCCGGAAATATACTTCCAGAAACTATGTTTTTCAGTGGAAACTTCCGGAAATTAATTTCCGGAACTGTTTTTTGAAGTATTTTTTAACGAGAAAAATGTAATAGAGTTATGGGGGTGTTGGGAGGTGGAGGTGGGTTGGGCAGGTGGTGGTGGAGTAGGAGGTGGGGTAGGGAAAGGTATAGTAGAAAATTTAAAAGTTACAATCATTATTGGGGGTGCGAATAGCAAAAAGGGGGCATTAAAAGCAACTCCCAAGTTTTCAACGATGTTAATTTAATATTTTTGTTGGACCTTAAGTGAGACAAAAGGCCCAAATTGATTTTTGAGCATTGACTAAATTAAAGATACCATTGTATCCCCCCTCTCTCTCATAAACACAAAAATTGGGACATCTTTAATTTCTTTTTGCACTTCCTTCTTTTTCTCACACATTTCATTTTTTTGTCCCAAAATACCATTTGAGCCTCGACTAGATTAAAGATACCATCGTATCTCTCTCTCACACACACAAAAATTGGGACATTTTTAATTTTTTTGCACATCCTTCTTTTTCTCCCACACATTTCATTTTTTTATGTCCCAAAACACCCCCATTCCTAATTTAAATAGTTAAACCTATCTCTCTCTTCTCACAACAACACCACACCCCTATCTCCCTCTCACCATTAACAATCTTATTCCAAAGCTTCTTACAACCTGAATTACACATTCCCTATTTGAATTTCACATTATATGTGGTTCTTGCTAAAAGCTGGTGCGAAAATTTGGATCGTTGAATCTAAATGTCGCACAATGTTTTACTTTTTTTTCCATTTCAAAGCAGTGTACTTGAAACTAATTTTCGGTGTTTTTCGTAGTTCCAAAAACTAATTTCCGGAAGATACCGGAAATTAATTTCTAGTAGATTTTCAAATTATCTCCACACTTCTTTTTAAGCTAAAACTTTAATGTTAATCCAGTATAACTTTTTATAAAAAATCCATTTAATGTTCTGAACCAAAGTTTTAAAAAGTACTATATTGTAGTTTATTTCTGGAATCACATAAAAACCAACAATTTATTTCCATGCTACTCATCATGGAACAAAAAATCTACCATTAATCAATCATAGTTAAAAATAGTAGCAGTGATTTATGTACCAAAAGAAATCACTTCAAATGCCACAAAAAGTTAAGAGTCGTTTACTTTCAGAAAATAGTTTCTATTTTTCTCCTATTTTTTAGTTTTAATTACAAAGAATGTCAATTTGTTTTTCATTTTATTTCAGATTTTCAAGTATTGTACATGAAACAGAAAAATCAATACAAAGTCATTTTCATTGTTTTCTATTCAAAACTTTGAAAATACGAAATAAAAGGAAAAAATAGTATAACTAAAAATTGAAATTAATTTTGCAATAAAAACTAAAAAACATGAAATGATAACAGAAATGTTTTCTGAAACCAAACAACTCTCTAGTTTTTTTTTTCCAAATTCCAAATACAAGTTTTCGATAAAGTTTTTTTTTTCAATTTTTTTTTTTTAAACCTTATTTTTGGTACATGAAAAAGTTATTTCCAAAAACAAGTTTACGGTACAGGCATAATTTTTTGCATTCCAAAAACTTGTTTTCGGTAATGGTCCCTCAAATTGAGGAAACACATTTTCAATAAAAGAATTTTCTTTCAAAAGATATTTTAGAATATTAAATTTAATAAAAGAAGAGGATAAAATGTGTGAGAAAAAAATGTGCAAAAGGAAATTACCAAAATAAAAATTCGCTCAAGGTTTTGGGCTTCCTTGAGACGAGGCCTTTGCTTTTCTGACCGATGTTTTTGCTATTCCCACCCCCTTCATTTTTTGGAAAATCACACAAACCCAAACTACCATTCAATTAATTGATTTACGGACAACATTGTCCGGGAACTAATCCCGGATAATGGTGTCCGTAAGCATTTTTTAAAAAAATGGCTTACGAACACAAGTGTCCGGAACAATTCCCGGACAATCCATAAAAAATTAACTTACGGACACAAGTGTCCAAATTTTTTCCCGGACAACAAATTCCATAAGTCTTTTTTTTTTAAAGAAAATAGCTTACAGACATAGTTGTCTGGCGACAACTGTGTCCGTAAGCTATTTTTTTTTTTAAAATGACTTATGGACACAATTGTCCTTTATTGGTTCCTAGGCATCTGTGTCCGTAAGTTATTTAAAAAACTTACGGATAGTTGTGTCCATGAGTTAGTTTTTCCATTCTTTTTTGGTAGAAAAGGGGAAGGGGTTGGAGGTGGGGAAGGGGGAGGGGGAGGGGGAGGGGAGTTGGGAAGGGGAATGAGGGAGAAGGGACGGGGAAGGAGTGAAGGGGGAGAGGGAGGGGAACGGGTAATAGTAGGGGTGGGGAGGGAGGGAAGGGGGAGGGTATTCTGGGAGGAAAAATAGTGGGGGTGGGAATAGCAAAAATAGGGGTGGGAAAAGTAAGGACAATACAACGATGGAAGATCAATGTTGTAACATCCCAAATTATGAAACATTTTATAAATTAAATTAGTATGGAATAGGTTTTATAAAAAGAACGTAGGTTTGGATGAGAGAAAATTAAGTTAGAATCAAAGAAGAATAAAAACCAAGAAAATTAGGGCTGATACGGTCGCTCAAGCGAGCGCTAAGTGAGGATATCAGTAAGGAGGGGGGATTTTAATTTGATTTCCTCGCTCAGGCTCGCTTGAGCGGGGACTGAGCGAGGAAAATAGAGACTCTCTTTGTGAAATTCAGCTCAGGCGCGCTAGCTGAGCAAGGGAGAGCTTCTCGCTCAGGCTTGCTTGAGCGAGCGCTGAGCGAGCGAGAGCGACCCAATTTTTTACCTTCCTCGAGCGCGCGATCCTGGTATTTTTTAAAACAAATTTTAGGGCTCCATCATTTATTATCTTCTTCCTACTTCATTTTAGAGTGAGAAAGAAAGGTTCTAGAGAGAGGGGGTGCCAATTGAAGCTTGAAGAAGGGATTTCAAGGCCAAGAACTCCACCTCCCAACCTTCCCCAACTCTCATCTTCTTCCCTTAAGCTTCCTTGAGGTGAGTATAACTCACACACCCACCTTCATCTTGATTGATTCCCTTGGATGAACCGTAATCCTCCATACCCTCTTCATTAGCTTGTATGTTCTTCATTAGCTTGTATGTTCTTGGACCCATTACCGTATGGTTTTTGTTCATGACTCTGTTACAACTTAGTTTGTATTATGTATCTGCATTTTAAAGCTGAAAAATGAATTTTGCCTAAGGCCACCAAACCTAATTAATCAAGCTTGACTTCGGTCCAGAATAAAACTAAAATGAGATTGGCTTCAGCCAAGAATAATGTATGAAAACTTGACTTCGGTCCAGAATAAGTGGCAGATGTTATTCCTCAAGGGAGACGTTCCTTGTAGTCTGAGCTCAAGTCTAGCCTTAGAATTAGTGAAAGACCCTGTCTGCCGGGAAAAGCAGGTTATGAGTATTTAGATGTTGAGTTGAGAATGTGTGCATCATTTGATATGTACTGAATTGACCGTTGCATAACATCTGCCTGTTTTTCCTATACTGCATGAGCATAGTTATATTCACTGAGACATCTGTCTCACCACACATTTTGTGGCTATATTATAGATGCACAAGTTCCTCCCCAGCCCAAATAATGAGTTGGAGACTTGTATGCGCTCTAATTCTTTTGATGTATTTAGATGATTATGTACTAAATAGGTTAAGTTGATGGATTGATTGATACTTGTAATATTTTGAGTAATATGACTGCACATGTGCTGCCTTCAGGCCTTCTATTTTGTTTAGGGCACATGTATGGGGGTATCCTAGTGGGTGTAGACAAACCTTGTAGTGTAGAGCCCATGAGGCAAATATGTATTAAGTTTATTTTCCATATAATGTTCAAGTTATCGTTGGACGCTTAGACAATTGTATGGGTATTGTATTGTGATATTTAAAATGGCGCAAAATAATTTATGGAATTTGGGAATTTGGCTTCCAATGAGTCTTATTCTCGAATTTAGAAATTAGGACGTTACAAATTCTAGGCCATAAAGGTGTTGGGTTTGATCACAATGATAAATATTATTCTTTTGGTTTTATTTCCCCCTTTTTCTTGGTGTTAACAATGTTGAAGATGAGTTTGATACTTTGATCATATGATGTTAGTACAACTTATACTGAAGTTTAAACTTATAAATACATATAAAAAATACCCAAGGCTTTAACAATTATCACAATTTTAATTGCTTAACAAAACATATTTATAAATTCCCAAGGTTCTAACCATTATCACAATTTCAATTGTTTAACAAAACATATACTTTGATTTGTTAACTTTTTTTGTGCAATGAATATGTGACGTTAAAAGAAAAAAAAAACTCGAACCATACTACTCCTTTGTCTACATTTAAGAAAAAAAATAGTAGTACTAACTGAAAAAATTGACCAACAACAAAAGTTTTTTTACTCAAAAAGTGCGCGCAAAGATTATGTTTTCTCAGGGAAGAATTTTTTTTAGTTTACAATGTCAAAAGTATGAAAATGTAGAGTAGAATAAGAAAAAGTGATTTGAGCAGGAAAATGGTGAAAGGGACAGGACACGCGTTCTCCATGTACATAGGATTCTAAGTAGGAAATAGATTTGAAATTTCAAAAGAATGAGAGTACTTCTATGACCTAGGGATGTAATCGGGTCGGGTTTAGGATCATCTGAAGTCCAAACCAATCAAATATGAACGGGTTGGTTGGTTTGATTTTTTTTTGGTGGGTAACCTGAATCGACCTAACCTCAACATCAACGAGTTGGGTCGGGTCCTAAATCTATTTTCAAATTTAGGAAATATTTGTACAAGTCATAAAAAATGTAAAACAAAATTAAAAAAAAATACTTGAAGCAACAAAAATCAAGCAGACCCCCACTACCACCAGATCTGCTACAACCAAGCAAACCCCATAATCCCCCACCAAGCAACAGAATGAAGCAAACAAATCTGCAGAACCAAGCAAAACCCGCAACCCCTACCCCACCAGATCTGATATCGACGGATCGAGAAAACCCTGCAACCCCCACTTCATCAATTTGCAGAAACCAAGCAAACCAAACAGAAGGCTCATGGGTCTGAGTTGTTTCGACAGAACCGTGCCATGGGAGATCGACATTGTGTAATTGGAGGGTTGTGAAAAACATTTCTGTGAAGGCGTGAACGAACGGCGGTGACACTGACACATCTGTGTTGCTTCCATGGGAGATCGATGAGAGGAGGATGACAACAAGAAGAAGATACGAGGAGTACGAGAACAAGAAGACGAGAGGAGGATGACACAAAGGTGAACGAACCGTTGCTGCTTGCTCGGATTTCCACGCCGCTGCTGCAAGGTTGCTCCAAGGGAGATGACAACAACTCACGTCTCAGCGGCAGCGACAACTCAGTAATGTTGGCAAGGGGAGGAGAAGTTGTCAACGACGGCATCACGACGAGCAACAATGAGGGGATGAGACAAGAGGCTAGGGCATCAGAAACAAAAAGGGGGAAACGAAAATGTGTTCTGAATGTTGAGTAACTCCCCTATCACACGCGTTACTTAAAGGCTACCCCACGGTTCGGGTAGCTAGGTTTCACAAAATAAGGACCTGAAACCCAAATTAGTGAGGGCCGAGTTTTCCATAAAATGACTTGATCTGAACCATGACCCAACCCAAACCGTTTATTTCTATTCGGGTCAACTGGGTTGGCAGGTCGACCCAAACCCGACACCCCTCCTATCACACCTACAATTGTTCCTAAAAGTCAATGAATGTGTGATGTTAAAAGAAAAACACTCGAACCATACTACCTCTCTATCCAAATTTGAAAAAAAAAACTAGTAGCATTGACTGAAAAAATGACCAACAACAAAAGCTTTTTTTACTTAAAAAATGTGCCCAGAGATTATGTTTTATCAAGGACGGATTTTCTTTTTTCTTTTCTTTAGTTTACAATGTCAAAAGTATAAAAAATATAGAGTAGAATGAGACAAAAAGTGATTTGAACGGGAAAATGGTGAAAAGGGAGCAAGTTACGTGTTCTCCATGCACATGATTATCAGTAGGAAATAGAGTAGATTGTTATGACTTTCACTAAATAGTAATCATATAATTATAAATTAGTGGCAAATTTTCTGACGTTTGAAAAATTAATTTTAAAAGTATATAAAATATTATTTAAAAAATTGTTTTAAATTTGATAATAGTTAAAAAATTTTCAATAAAAAATGATTTTTTTATATTATATTTTGATTTTTTGAATATGCTAAAAATAAGTGTTTTTTAATATGCAACTGTTCTCTTGGTCACTTTTCTTCTACTTAAAAATGAAAAATTAAATTTTAATTTTAATTTAAAATCTTTGCAAGTTGAATTGATTAAATCTACTACCTATCTGAACCCTAACGAAACTTTCATGTTCAGTCTCAGACCAACAAAGCTTTCACATTAATTCATATGGCTTTTTCATTTTATTTAAAAAAAAATTGAAAACTTTCTCATCATTATAAATTATGAATTTATCTCTATCCAATATTTTTCATATGACTTTTTATTTTATTTTAAATTATAATAAAATAAGTAATTAATCAATTGAAAATTGTCATATTGTAATTTGTTGTCCAAATATAGTGAATCAGACAACCATTCAATAATCTCTGGTGGAATTTTAAAAGACTGTCGTGAAAAAATAGAAACATATTTGTCAATAGGAGGTGAAAATATATTCTCTGCATTAGCGGATATATTGTGAAATTGAAAAAAAAAAGGACTTAGGGTATTTCTCTTTAATAATTTATAACGCTTTTGATTTACAATCAGCGTTTAGCGCCTCCGCATAGACGTCTGCGAGATCCTGTTTACCTCCTCTACTTGATCTTCCATCGATCTGGAACACTCCAAAATCAACGAAATCTCTGTCTTTCTCAATATAGACTTTGACGTCAAATGCGGATTTAGCTGCCTGAATGTTCGGATGGAAATGTGCTAATCTGGTTGGGGATACGAGATCGAAGAACCTAGGGTTTGCACATTGATATTTTCCCTCGAATTGGATGAGAGCATGGAGATGAGGCTCCCCATTTTCATGGAGTTCTCGACACACTCCGATGAATTTTTTGGATGTGGGAGTATTTTAAGACTGTAGTTGAGCTAATGCTTCTTCTTTAGAAAGAGAGCAACGAGGATAAGTGAGAAAATAGTTTTTAGCGTTTAAGCGAAATCGTTTTGGAGTGGATGGCATTTCTCCTAAATATAGGCATGTGCACCGATTGGAGCTCTCAACTTCTCTCACTTGTATCGGTGTATATGGTGTCTTATTTATAGTAGAACCCTCATAACGGGCATCCGAATAATATTACCGAATGCCCGCGCACCTGGTGTCTCTTCCATACTGCCACGTGTAGACGTTTGAGTGGAGGACATAAGTTAGTGGAAGATGCTCTACCTCAAAATGTGTGCATTCAGCCTTATTGAATCTTATCATAAATAAAGTATGTTATATAATTGACATATGCTTTATTTGCTTTTGTAATGGATTTGAAAATTAAAATTGAGCGTCCTGGTTCCATCAGTTCTCGTGTGTTATTGAGGACAATTTCTATACAGGCTATTGAACACGTTGCGGAACATGTCATCGTATGGCTCAACATGCTACAAACGGAAATTGTCGTCCCATTTCAAGGTCTTCAAGAGGCAAGCCAATGCACGACGAAAGAAGATGATGATGACAACCAATCCTTCATTCAATCCTAGAGTCCAACGCAATATTCATTTATGGTATTCTATGGTTGTCCATCCAGTTGCTCAAAGGACAACACATTCATCCACGATGGACACCACTTTTGGAATTGGGGAACGTCTTATCATTTATCAGGGATTGAGTTGAACACCACGCCATATTCAAGGCATTCAGATAAGATTCAAATCACCGGTTTTCGTGCTCGGACGCAATTCAAATTGACGAACAATTCGCGAAATGACAAGACACACGTCTCTGTATACATATTCCTTGTGGTGGAATCGCGACCAGACGCTCAGATCCTAGCTTTTAATAACGTTTTTCATATGTCAAGTGACTATCCAGCTACCGCCATGATTGAGTCAAATAATATGGATAGATATCGTGTATTAGGGAGACAGAAGTGAGAAATGTGGGGTGACACTAGCTATAGTACGGGTAGATTGACGTATAATTGGTCTAAGTATTTTAAATTTAGAGTTAATACAAATTATAAGGAAGGAACAAAGTGGAGAATTATCTAATATTCAGAGAGGGGGGTATTTATTTGTATATTATTAATAAGGAGAATGGGGTATTACCCACGTTACAATGGACTATGTTTTCCCATTCAAGGACAATGTAATGTGTTCAATAAATATTATATTTTATTTAATAATCAATCTCATAAGTACAATAAAACCTTTTTAAGAAATACATGCAAGCATCAATGACATTAGCAATTGATAATATATGTACATCATCTAAATATTTAAGTACATAAAATCTCAATCTTTCATTAAATCCGGAAGTCGAAGGTGTCAAGGTCGTCCGAGCCTTAAAAAAATCTAGCATTTGTGAAGATTCATTGTTTTCCAAGTATTGTGGTTGAACTTGATTATTTACACCACCCTCGTCACTCCAGGGTATATCTCGTCGGCTTCCTTCGTTGTGAAGTGAAGTGGGTTTCAGAGGTCCCAGATAAAGACGCCATTGTGGAAGTGATACGCAGTTAATGATTCCCCTGTGCGTGAATCCATGAGTGCATGTTATTTGAATTAAGGCTGAACACCCACAAGGCCAGTCTACTCTTCGTCTTCTTACTGCTCGTCTTCTCTTTACTAAATGATGTTGAACCTTAATATTTAGAGCTGACATGCTTAAAATAGGGGTTCATATAGGAAAACGAACTCACAGTTATATAGAGTCCATTCCTTAAGAGCACTACTTTCAGATTTCTTGAGGAAGTCTTTATAAGTAGACCCCTCACCTGGATTGCACAGTACAATTGCATGTATCCCCTTTTTAATTTGAACGGGTTTTCCGTACTTACAGTTCGTTTTCCAATTTAGTTGGGGCCCCAATAATTCTTTCTAATGTTTCACTTTCAAATAATTGGGATTGATGTTATCAATGGCGTTATAATGGGTTGTGTTTGAATACATTTTTGAGTTGAAATCAAGGTGGCCACATAGGTAATTGTGATCACCCAAACTACGAGCCCATTGAGTCTTCCCAGTTCATGATTGACCCTCAATTATAATACTCTTGGGTCTAATTGGCCGCGCAGCTGTGTTGTCCAAAAATAGTGACTTAGACAACCATTCATTAATCTCCGATTGAATTTTAAAGGACTGTCATGAAAAATAGAAACATATTTGTCAATAGGAGGTGAAAATATCTTTTCCGCATTAGCGGATATATTGTGAAATTGTAAAAAAAAAGGACTTAGGGTCTTTCTCACTTGAGAGACTAATATCTTATAGTGTTTGGTGAAACATTTCAGTTAGACAAAAGTTGAAATTGATAACTAGAATCATTTCATCGGTGTTTGGTAAAATAACTTTTTTAGTAACTAAAAATTTCTTACTAACATTTTTTTAGAAGCTACTAGAGGTAGCTTTTAAAAAAAAAAAAACTCATTTTTTTATCTACCAACTGAAAAGTTTTTACGATTTCATAATTAATGATATCCTTATATATTATTTTCAATTAATTTTACTGAACACTTTCAATCAAATCAGATAACTTTTCAACTTTCAGTTAATTTATGCTTCCATCTAGCTTTTAACTTTCAACTACCTTTTCATCTAATGTTATCAAACACACTCACAGTTCAAACTAGATTGATGAAAAATGCAATTAAGCTTTTTTTTCCTTTTACAAAAGCTCTCACAAGAAATTAAAATAGAAAACTATTATTTCTCTAAAATTTGATCCAAACATGCACCGAACTCTTTCACATTAGGTACCAAAATACAAATGCAGCCAAAAAATGAGTAAACCCTCAAAATGGTCCCTGAAAGATTGCCCATCAGTCAACTTGGTCCTTGAAAGAATGAAAATTGTAAAAAGGTCCCTACAAATGCTAGCGTCAATCAAAATCGTCCTTCCGTTAACCCAAGTCTGTTAAAGCTAACAGACTTGCTGATGTGGCATAAAAGACTGAAAGTCTTCATTTTGGTCCCCGCCCAGTCAGCCCAAAAGATTGGAAATCTATCAAATTGGTCCCCCTCCCTCTCTCGTTCTGTAAGTAGTCTCTCTCTGTAAGCTCTTCCTTTTCCTTGCTTCTTCTGTTGCTGTTTTTCTGTCCCTCCCCGCTATTCCGCCAACTCTTTCTTAATCTACCTTGCTGTTATGCTAATTCAATTTCTGTTGTATGAAATACAGTGTTTGCTGGGAAGCTTGATGTTCATATCTCTGCTAAAGAGTATTAATACTCCTTTCATTAATTATATTCATTGTGTTGAGTTATTTCATACTTCACTTTGAAAATGATACTGATGCCACTATTAACTGCATATTCACCTATTATGAATTCAACAAATATAAATTGGAGTGTTCCATGAATGAAAACTATAATGGTGGTCTTGATATAATCGTTGAGTCACATAGGATTGGTTTTTCCCCGCAAAAAAATTAGTAGATTACTGATGTAATTCTTTTAACCATGAGATTATTGTATTTTTGTTGGTCAAAATATTTCGAACCTTTCTCTACAATTCTTTTTTGGTAACTTTCTCTACAAGGTTTGATTATGAAAGGTGATGCCTAAAACAACAGTCATAGCATTTTTTCCTAATAATGATTTTGTCCTCTTATATTAGGAATGAACTGTATGAAATCCAGTGCTCTACTATTTAGATAGAATAAGCCAATAAGTTACATCAATTCAAAGGATCCTTCTTATATCTCTTTTTCTTTCATGTTCATAAATTCAACATTGGTTTCAAACCCATTTATGATATGCATGTGTTTTCCTGAAAGTGGAGGGGATATCATTAGACCCAGAGGAAAGCCGTAGAATCTATATACGGTTTATGGTCCGTTTGGTTTATAGTTGGTAGGAATTGATCTTGGTAGAATTAATTTTGGTAGAATTGATTTTGGGTAGAATTGGTTTGGTAGAATTGATTTGTGTTTGGATATATAATTCTAAAAGTGGGTTGAGAGAAATTGATTTTGTTTGGATGAGATAAAGTAAAATCACTTTTGGATATAAAATTACTACACTGGGTTTACTATTTATTTTATTAAATAAATAGAACATTGGGTTTTGATTATTAAGCTAAGGGTAATATGGTAAAATCACTCAAACTGATTTTCCAAAATCATTTCAGTAACCAATTCAGTAAAACCACGTTACAAAGTCCCTAAACCACTTTCACTGTTTATGAAAAATACACCCAAACAACATGAAGAAATTCCAAAACCCGTTTTGACCGGTCAAACCGAGGTTTTGATGGCTGAAAATTATATCCAAACAGGCACTGAGTATTTCCTGGAATTACTTGGTAGTTGGCATTTGGAGAAGAAATGTTAAAAAGTTCTTTTCAAAAATCTAACATGTATTATTTATTCGTTTAGGTTGCAGAATTCCTTGGTTTCGGCTCATGTATCCAATCATGTTTGGAGTAATTGGAAGCATTCCCTTGGGTTGGAGAAGAAGAAGAAAAGGTGGTCTCAACTGTACTACAACTCCAAGGAGAAGGAATTGGGGTCAACCCTGTGCTGAAAACGAGTTTCTTCTGGTATTTCTAATGGCCCAAAAGACACTATTTCCCACATTATAGAACTTGTTCTCAAGAAGAGCTTACAGAGAGAGGGGGGACCAATTTGATAGGTTTCTAATCTTTTGGGTTGACTGGCAGGGACCAAAATGAAGACTTTCAGTTTTTTATGCCACATCAGCAAGTCTGTTAGCTTTAACAGACTTGAGTTGACGGAAGGACGATTTTGATTGATGTTAGCATCTGTCAGGGACCTTTTTACAATTTTCATTCTTTCAGGGACCAAGTTGACCGATGGCCAATATTTCAGGGACCATTTTGAGGGTTTACTCGCCAAAAAATATTATATTATGAGTATGTGTTTAAATGAGTGTTTATAAATTTAGAGTTTGAATAAAAAGTCTGTACTTAAATTCAATATAAATTGTGCAACTCAACACAAACTATAATTCATTATGTCTAGTCAAACATGAATTTAGAGGCAAAATCAATTTTGATTCAAAGCAACCAAATATGTCGACACAATATTTAAAGCACATTTACATCCATTCAACGTGATTTTGAAAATGCAAGTGTGTTCCAAACATGCTTTTAAATAACATGCTATCACGATTATGCTTATTCTGTCCCCTGTTCTGATAAATGATAATAGTATAATAGTACATGCACATTATAATTTTTATAAGGCGGCAAGAAAAATAACACTGATGTTAACTTTGTGTACAACAATGCTAAAGGCTGAATAACACAGACAATAACATGTAGACAGGCTCACAGACATCTTTATCTAAAGACACCGTAAATTTTTTAGCCCTTTTTACTTCTAGCAGCAAAACCTTAGTCCTTTTCATCCAATCTTAGGCAGCAGCATCAACAGCTTGGTTCGCAGCATCCTTCTCCACAAAAGTTTTGATATATTGCTCTCTGCATAATAAAACAACACTATGAGGTTTGTTAACATGCCTCCTGATTTCCCACAGGCCACTGAAACACAAATAATAACTCATACCTTGCAGGCAGATGATCATGTGGGCGATTATATGGAGTCCAAACTGGTTCACCAACAAAAAATCGAAAAGCCTGCATATTTATAATAAAAAAGGATATTTAACTGTTTAATCATGTACAAAGTAGACTAATTTCAACTTTCAAGAAAGTTAACAGAAAAAAGAGAACTTGAAAATGCACATCAATAACAATCTAGTAATACATCATCTCTTATCTTACACGTTCATTTTAACATATCAACAATCATTCAACTAACTAAAAGTTCAACAATCAGATGACTGTCACCAATTAAAGTAGAAGATCCCGGAGGCCTAGACTAGAGACACAAAAAGCCTTCCAGAAAGGGCACATGGTAATGTAGTAAGGTATTTGACAAACAAGTTCATGTTCCCAAAAATAGGACAGAGGAGCACGTTGAGGGATAGAAATTCTTTTTTAGATAGCAACAGTCAAAGGAATAGAACAACTATTATCTGTAATATGTTCATTAATATACCTTAATGTAGTTGCTCTCATCTAGTGTAAAGCGATGATACATTCCAGCAGGTAAGATGATCATTCCTCCTTTCTTTACCCATACACGAATCCAAGCATCATTGCGATCCCTAACATCAAAATAACCTTCAGAGAAAAGAGTAGATATCAACAATTTAATGTGGTAGGTAATGAATTATCACAACAATCAAAGTAAGGCAAAAATATTTCTACAAACCGCTTCCAGCAGCACAAAAGCGGATCTCCTCATCAGTGTGAAGGTGTTCTTCAAAGAAGCTTTTAATCTTCTCTTCATAATTTGGCAGCTTTTCTGGGCAGATATCACAGATATCCTGCAGAAAAAAGTGGTTCGGGTCAAATCTTTAAACAAATATAAACAAAGACAGAATATCCAGATGAAGATATTTGATATCAACAATGCATTATAAGATGTCAAAATTATTTGTGGGTGTGTTATATATCACTTCTGATAAATAATTGCTCCATGTATGGCATAATTTCGCGTGGCCATACATTTGCATATTGTTTATATTTGCCTGCATTTATACTTGGCATGATTGAATAGATTGAAAGTTGATTCTAAATGGACCAAATATATATGCTAGGGTAAATTTAATTGCATGATAGTACAGTACAACAAACCATGTAGGTATAACCACGTTCTTCACGAATCTTTTTCAGCTCTGGATCTGTTTCAGGGTTATCAGCATCTAATCGCCAGCTAAGGACTCCAAGTTCTGCATTGTTAACATCATTCCCACAATGTGAGCATAAACCCCTCAATCTGCAGATAAGAAAACCCATCACATTTGCGGAGAAGCTTACCAGCAAGTTGGTCCAATGATACAAACTCCTTGGGTTCTTTGTGATGGGGAAGTCTTTGATCTCCATCGCCATTATCCATGTACCATGCTTGAATGACTTCCTCTCGGGGATCCTGTGAAAAGTAGCATTCAAAGAGTTACTCCTCTTGTTTTGCCATTACTCTGAATGAGGAACTCATGGAAGCCTTTTAACAACCAAAAAAGTAGTAGTAGACTAGTAGTAACATCTAACTAAACAGACAACTTGAGTGCAAGATCAACATAATATGTACTCATACTTGCAAAGTAGAAAAAAAAAATCTGTTTCAAACTTTCAATTAAGAGCTTGTTTGATTCAGTTTTGTTTTTTTAGTTTTTTAAAAACTGTTTTTTATAAATGAAATGATTTATTTACAGGAAATCCAATGCAAAAACATAAAAACTAAAAAACAGTTTCCCAAAACACCTAAAAGTAGTTTCAGAATTTAGTTTTTAAAAACTGTAAACAAACCGGCTCTAAATAACTAGCTTTAGATATACCATCACACCACTCCCATAAAAAGATGTATGTAAGCTTCAAGCCTTCAGCTAAGAGCCACCAGCAATGGGATAATAATAATAGACAAAGAAAACAAGTTATCAAGGCACAAGGGCGGTTAGTATCCAATTCTTGCGCTATACCCAATACCCATTATCCAACCCATTCAATTTCTACCTGCTTAACATAGTACCTAGGGCTACCCCAACATCAGACAAAAACCCTATCAAACCAAAAGCCAAGCAATAGATTCAGATAAAAGTAAAACAACAGAGAAAAAATTAAAGAAATAAAAAAAAATGTAATATAGAATAGCTTTTGAAATGTTAGGTTTCAGTCTTTCAGACACAGGCTAGAACTCAAATTCCAATAAATTGGACTCTCTTTTGGCCTCCGCAGAAAGGCAGCATTCCTACACCCCCAAACCACGTATTGCCCTAGGATCAGTCTAAATCAATTAGGAAAAATAGAGCACTGTCTCTCTTTCTATGGTGTTTTGCCACAAAACAAAGCAAACATATATATAGAAATTATTGATGCACTTAAACAATAGCCAGAGGACTAATTTAATTTAACGCTACCCTTTGAGAGAGTTATGCCATGACAAAAGCTCAGAACGCAGAAAGCATTAACCAAACAATTTTAAATTTTTAACGTGAGATAGGAAGGCAGCATATGGCATTCCGAATTCAATGTATAGTTATGAAATAAAGCAAACCGATCAAAGAAATTTGAGAAGTAATTGAAAGGAAGGAATACCTGGGAGAGGGAGAGGGAGGAGGAAACCATTATGGCCACGGTTTCTTTTTCCGAGTTTGGAGCGCGAACTGCGCTTTGTGGCGACGCAATTTATAGAAAAGAAAAAGGAGCATCGACCTCGTTGACTTTGACTAACATAATAGTAGTAAGATTCATGCCCTTTGGTTAACTGAATCAGGACATCTGCTAATCAACTTCAACTCTTATTATAAATTTGAGATGAAACAAAGACACTCATTTTCTTTACTTTTTTAATGATTTTTAATTTTTTCTCTCTCTTCTCTTATTTCATTTTTGCTTTGTTTGGTTTAAATGTTTAAATAGAGAAATGTGAAAAGAGAAATAGCATAGAAATTAAATAGAATTAGAGGTTGTTTGGTATTAGAGAAATAGAAGAAATATAAAAGTGAAATTAATTTTGATAGTTGTTTAGTTGTGGAGAAATAAGAGAGAGATTTGTAAAAAGTTAAAAATACAAAATTACCCCCAATTTCAATTGTGTTAACCCCTTCTTACATTTTTCAAGGGTATAATTGTATTTTCATTCTTTCACCTCCTTCTCATATGAGTTTCTTTGCTGTACGCAGGAGATTGCAAAAGTTGGTGGGGCCTAGGGATGACAAATGGACCCAGATCCAGTGGGTACCCGTAAAAATTACCCACAATGGGTAGGGTAATTATCCACCAAATGGGTATGAGTGCGGGTATGAGTAATTACCCGCACTTTTTAATGGGTACGGGTGCGAGTAAGGGTACGAGTACCATGGTACCCTACCCTACCCATACCCGCACTTATATAATATATAAAATTAATGTAATTTATATACATATAATTAATTTAATAAATATATATATGTTTATATTATTAATTAATATTTTAAAAGAAATTAATGTTAATCTATATTATAGTCACAAAAAAACATTAATATATATTAGTAATTCAATTAGTTTAAATTTTATAATTCTAACCTACACACTAAAAATAGCAAAACATGAACTGATTTTCATTTTCCCTCCCAATTTTTTAATCTCCCATCCACTTTCACATATGATAGTTGTTTTATAGGTTAAACTGGGATGATCTATGGATTATTTTTCATTTATTTTTTAATTAATTTTTATTTTCTAATCAATTTATTTTCTTATAGTTAACAAAAGTGCGGGTAATGGGTACGGCTACGAGTACTTGAGTATGGGTACGGGTACGGGTAAATTTTTAAAACGCGGGTATGGGGACGAGTACTATAGTACCCTACCCATTGTCATCCCTAGTGGGGCCACAATAATGATGACAAATGAAAATCTCTCTCTGACCTTACCAAATGCGCTGGAGAACTCATTCATCCCCTAACTCTCTATTGAGTCTCTCTCTCATATTCTATTGTACCAAACAATGTGTTTATGATAAGTTATACACACTTATGAGAGTACGATTCAAAGTAACTCAAAATTAGCTGAATTAAAATTCTATTTAAATTTTTAAATGTTAAAAAATATTAATCTTTATTTTTTAAATAAGTAAAATTATATATTGAATTTATAAATATTAATAAATGTTAATCATTGGTTTTTAAATTTATTAAAACTAAAAATCTCACCTAATCATTTTCTATTCTAATCCATATTTTTAAAATAAATTGTTATTGTTATTGTTATGATTTTAATTTATTTAATTATAACTTATTATCAAATAATAAAGTAAATTACCAATGAGATTAGTTCAAGTGGTATATGTTTGATTATCCTTAATCAAGGTCTCGGGTCTTGTGAATGGAAAAAGTATCCACTAACGTTTCATGTGGAGGATACATGTGTTTAATACAAAATATAATAATAATGTAAATTAAATTTCAATAATAAAATATAATCTACTATTACAATTTTAAAAATGAAGTTGTATAAAATTATTCTAATTCTTATTTCTAAATTTTTAAAATATTAATTTATTATAAGTTTAATATTAATTATACAAAAATATACATTATCCTTGTAATATATACTAGCATTGTGTGTGTTGGCACTTGCTGCAATAAAAATAATAGCTCTACTATTTTTATCTGTCTACTTTGGGTAGTATTATATATACAGATTAAAAAATATATAATTAATGTTTTTTTCTTAGATTTCATGTTTCACTCTTTATCTCTCCTCATTTATTTCTACGTAGTAATTTATTATGTAAAAATGAATAGGCAGATATAAGGGTATAATTGATAAAACAATAAAAAACATTAATTGTCTTAAACTTCTAAAATGGATAAATAAAAAGAAATGAAATGGAGTACAAGTTCATTATATTTTCCTCATATAACTTGTTGTTTAAGAGGTTATATATACAGATTAAGAAAATTTTATTATATCTTTAACAAAATACCTTTGTTTATCTCTATCAATTTCAATTATTATAGTTAGTTGAAATAATTATTCATTATATATATTAAATAAGGATGTAATTGGAAAAATATAATTTCTATATTAACAAATGTTTTGAAATATAAATAAAAATAAAAAATAATAAAAGTTATGAAATGGTGGAAATATATATGTTGTTAAGTTACATTTTCTTCAAATATCATTTGATAAAATTTAAATTGAAGTATTCCTTTCGAACTATTCTAGAGCTTAATTTCCTCACAGTTGTTTTCTATGTTATTTTATTTGTTAAGTATTCTGGCAATGATACGTGATTAGTATCTGTGGGCTGAGGTAGAGTCATAAACACGCATTAGGAATAGCAAAGAGAGGGTCCTGTTGACTAATTTCATATGGAATAAAAAATAAAATTAATAACATTTTTAAAAAGTGCATAACTAATGAGCAACTTGAGATGTGCGTTACTTGTTTTTAATTTGTTAACTTAAGGCAATAGAACCCTTCCAAAAAAATTACAGAGGGTAATTGATCTAATAAATAATATTTAATTAAATAAATCAATCTAATAATTAATTCATCTATCACATACTTATGTTCTTGATATAACCCACTAGGCTTAATGGTTGGAGGTTTGGATAATTTAGTATGAGGTTATAGGTTCATATTTCATTTCCTTCCTTGTACACTTTGGTGATATTGTAGAAATGGTGAGAAGAGAAATAGGTAGAAGAGAAGTGGGAGGAAAGAGAAATAGAAGAGAAATAAGGGTTGTTTGATGTGAGTGAAATGAGTGAGAAATAGAAGAGAAATGTGAAAGTAAGTTATTTGGTGTGGGTGAAATAGGTGAGAAATATAAGAGAAATGTGAATTTTGTTTTGTATTCCAAAACAAAAAAAAATTGATTTTTGAGGGCCAAAAATCGATTTTTTGCCGGTCAGAATATAAGTTCCATGTTCCTGGGACCAAAATAATCGATTATATATGCAAAATAATCGATTATTGATACACAATAATCGATTATTACAGCACAACACTCCATTTCCCTCCTTTTCTTGGCATTTTGGGAGAGAAATAAAACTCTGGTGGGACCCATCATTAAAGTGCATTTCTTCCCATCTCCACCGTGCCACCAAACAGGGTAAGTAGGTCTATTTCCCTCCACTTCCACCCATCTCATTTCTCTTCCCCCTATTTCTACAACACCAAACAGGGGGTAAGGGTGTGTTTGTGAGTTTAAAGAGGATGGAAAGAGAGGGTTAGAGGGAGAAGCGAGGGGAGAAGAGGAAGGAAAAACTTTGTAAAACACTCAAACTCACAAACACAAAGGAGGTAAGGACTTCCAATAAACTTTCCCCTTCCCTCTTTCCCCTCCAAAATTTAATTCAACCCTACATAAAAATGTTCTTGATACAACCAATTCTGTAATTAGATTTACAGTCAAATGGAATTCGAGTTATAACTTGAAGTCGCTCATGAAAAATACTACAAATGTTTGGTTAACTTCATTTACTTTTTCATGATGTACATGTAATTTCTATCTAGTATGCAAATGTGTAGAAATGGCTATTGCCTCATAAGTTCAGTTATGTGTGCCAGGATATATAGCAGACATATACACTCACTACCTTCCCCTGATTTTCATACAAAGTAATCAAATTTGAACTCCAATGGTACATTCACATGTCTGTCTCTAATGGCCAACAAGTCCTCATTATCAGCATGCAGATAAGCTTTCAAGAATGCAACTATAACTCCTCCAACAAACTTCCTCATGGGTTTCCTTGACTCTCCATTCTTGCACAAACAATAGGTAGCTTTTCCCCTCACTCCCATGGTATCATCATCAAGCATGTCAGCATGGCCATAATCCTTAGCCACAAAATACCAAGCAGGTTTATTACATTCATTAAAGAAGTCCTCATGGTTGACACCCTTAGGTGCACAAGGGGGGAACAAAGGATTCCTTTTCATTTCACCTAAACCTGAACCTATAACCATTGCTGCCATATCAAAATCAAATGAATGAGGAACATAGGTGAGAACTGGTGGGGGAGTTTGCTTCCCTCTCTCCATTCCATCAACTGGGTCCACTCCTATTAAGGCTGAAAACTTGAGATTAGTGGTGATGTTTAATTTTCTCAGTGCAAGAGCAAATGCTGTTTTTCCCCCACGACTATGGCCTCCAAGTGCTAGCTTCCCAAAATTTGGTTTTACATTTGGTGGAAGAAATTTGCAGAGTCCTTCAGATAGCCAATTTGTTATTGCAGCTGCAGAATGAATCTCATCACTTGTATCAGGTCCAGCCACTGTATACAACTGTAAAGTGCAAACAAGATTTAACCTTTTGTCCCACCTAAAGGGAATTTGAACTGTTGGAAAAAGGGAGACTATAAGTAATTATAACTCTAAGCATTCGAATCAATAGCATTAGCATGTCATTCATACCAAAGCTCAAAATATTTCTATACAATAAATCCCATATTAGACTTTTATACTTTTGTCTGTCACTCATTAATTTGAATTTGATTTTTATTTAATAGTGTAGGGTTACGTTAACAACTAACAAAAATAAATGAACATAATGTTTGGTTTAGTAAACGCTAAAAATGGTTGCATTGGGGAATTTAAACTTGGGTTTAGTCACACTCACAATTATGAGACTATTCCCAATAGAAGAGTTTTGTGGAACAACAGAGATGGACAAGACTCTGATCCTGATCATGTACACATTCTACAAGTAAATCCAAATCCAGGGACATGTCCATCAAAGGTATTCACTTGTTTAGTTTGAATGCTTAAGGTGTTCTACATTTAGTCAGGTTTTAAACAAGAATTTACATGAGGAAAGACATGTAGATCTTTTGATATTTTGTCCAACCACAAATCTGTTTAAACTTTTATTACTAACAGTAGGCATATATATATTTTGATAGTTAATAAAAACACTAATAATCTGCTAGTTACTGATGTTCTTATAATTGCTTCTTGCAAAACCAAACATTAACTAACCTGAGGAGCGATGACAATGAAGCCATGAGAAGCAACGTGTTGGATAAGCTGGGAATAAAATGAATTGTAAAGAAGATAGCCATGCAGGAAAAGTACAAGTGAGAATTCTCCAGCTTCAACAGGAGTGGCAATCAAGAGCGATTTCGGTGGTGGAACTGAACGTAGAAAAAGCACATAGTGAACTAGCATCATATATCTAAAAACAGAGAAAAAGCTAAAACTTGATTGTAACGAATCAAAAGTGTACCGTTGTGTGTACATGAACTAGATTCGACCCTTTGTAGCTGGGTGGTGTAGTTCCCAGTGTCAAAGACATTAGATGCATGTGAACACATAACTGATAATTGAGCTTTTTGCTGTTGCAGAATCAGATGATAAACTTGTGGTTTTTATATAGTCTAGTCGACTTTTTTTCTTTTGGATATTTTTTTGGGGCCAAGGTTCAAGTTCTTGGGATATTTTTGCTGGACCTTGAGTAGACCAAAGCCCAAATCGATTTTTGAGACTTCAGTGACTAGATTAAAGATACTTAACATATTTTCGACCTAACATATTGTTGACCAAAAAATATTTAAACTTATAAATTCATACGAAATCATCCAAGACCAGCCTTTTGCGGGCTGTGAGCTAGCCCATGGACAACTTTTTAAAATATAATAGATTAATAAAATTTTATTAAAATAAATTAATCCAGTTAAATTTTTTTAATAATCATAAACTAAAATTTAAATATAGGAGTAATATATTATATTTATATTATTCTACAATTTTTGTTAATAGAATAAAATATAATAGGTTGGCATGTTATACCATAAAATAACAAAAGACGGTGTTCAATAATGTAAATAAAATATAGTGCGTTAATTTTAATAATCAACAAATGTTATAAATAAATAGTTTAATATACATGAAATATTAACCTTAAAATGGAAACTAATAACACAATATTAGATTTATCACCTATAACTTTATCAATTATAAAAAAAGTGAATAATAAAAGGAAAAGAAGTCATGTCAACGAGCTGATCCAACCCATCACAAACTAGCCTAGCCTGCATTAGGCCACTCAAAATTCAGACCGAGTTCGATTGGGTAAAAATAAGTTTTGCCTTGAAATTTCACAGTCCATCCCACACATTGAGCTAGTCGGGTCAGACCATTAAACTTGACCCATTTTGACACCCCTAATGAAAATTATATATGAATATTATTTGAACTTTGATTTATTTAATTCTACATTTGAATTTGTTTATATAGATATACATGGAATTTAATTGCTTTCAATATTTTATACACCTAAAAAAATTCAGTTTGATATTATTTGTATAACCCTTTTATTTATGACATTTTTCATCATTCTAGTTCAACAATTCATTAAAAGTTCTTTAATAATCCTCTATTCGATTTAACTCCTCTAAGAGACACAATTATATTTTAGAAAATAAAATATAAAGATCATCTTTAATTATAAAATCAATGATTGAAATTATAATAAAGTATATACATATGCATGATAAAATATATAATTTTTTAAATTTTAATTATTAATTTTTCAATCAATAGACGTCATCTGAATCTATCCATTGAAAGTAAAGGGAAATTCTTTTCTTGCGTAGTTGGATAATGAAAACTTTATGGAAAGCCATGTAGTGGAAAAGATAAAAATAAAAATAAAAAACAAAACAAAGAAAGAAAGTAATGAAAGGACTTTTATTTACCACATCTTGTAATTAAGTTACAAACTTACATGGCTCACGTCGCCCTCATCAATTTAAATTCAGGGAGGCCAACTATCTATTTGTTGAGTACTTTATTTTAACTTTTAATCAAATAAAATACACAAAGTGGAGGAATATAATCCAAAACAATGATGACTCTGGCTCATAAACCTTAAAACAATTCCTCGGGATCCAATCAGGGAAAGCCCAAACCAACATATAAACAAAGCACATAAAAATTAGCTTATGTCTTTATCTTCAATATTACACTTCATTCACTCAAACGTGGCGCTATCCTTTATCTTTTGACTGCCCTGTCCAAAGAAAGATACTCCTTTTTCTTTCCATATAGACGAAACAACACCAAGCTTCACATGATTTTCACTTTCTTTGCTTCAAATCAAATTACTTTACTTTCCCATGCAAAAAATACTCATGTATGTTCCCTAAGATTAAAGATACCCCCTCCCTCCCCTCATCGAGCATAACTAGGACTTTAATTTACCCTTTTTACAAATGGATCAAAACCCCACCATGTATCAAAAGATCTACCATATTGGATCCTATTTCCCAACTCCCAAAATTTCTTTCTTCTCCATCATCACAATCAAACAGAAGGACATATTCTGTTTCTGTTGTTCCTTTCTGCAGCAATAGAGAGAAGCCTTGATACACCCTGAGTCCACACATCATATTCCCTTTGATTTCTGCACTCAAATTCAACAACACCACGCATTATTGTTTTCAATCCAAAGTAGCGACGGTTTTCACCACCTTCAAGCAAGTGGCGGCCAGGCCAAGCAGGCATATCCTTGATCACTCCAAGCACAACATCTGTGAAAATTTTCAAAAAGTTAGAGGGGTGAAATTAAAGAAGAACCCTTTTGGATCTTTTCCAGCTTTAAATACCAAGACTTTCACAAATCCCCAAATGGAACAAGACCCACCTCCAAATCTGTTAAATTATTAAGTGAGAGCGGGACAAAACAAAAGTAATCAAAACTCACTCTTTTTCTTTTTGTGATGGTCCCAGCAACGTGCCTGCTCTTCATCTTCAGCATAACCTGCACAAAAAGAGCTTCCAAAGAGTTACAAAATTGCAGATTTCTCGGGAAACAAAGTAAGTTGATCCCTTGGCATCATCACATCGTACTAAGCGCCCTCAACTTTACATCTTTTTCCACCACTAGGTTCACATTCATCATTATAACTCTTAATTGATGACCAAATAATTGGTTATCCTCAAGAACCAAAGTACTACTACATTATATAATTTGGAATGTAGAGAGAGAAAAAATCACCTGGTTCATCCTGTTTATATAAACAGATACAATTTTCCAATGGAGTTCACCTGCAAGCAACTCTCATATCAAATCACTTTCCAATCATCAAATACATAAACAGAAGTTAAAAGAAACACAATAACCAACCAACATGTTTGGTTTATAGCATACTTGGTAACACTAGTGAAAAATCCAAACTTGAGTTTGTCAGCATCAATGCCAAATCAAACACACACTAAAACAAAATGGGATTTCTATTACTCCACAACACAAACACAAACTATTAGTGTGTCCGGATTAAAATTTGCAAACATAAGTTGAAGTATAACTTACATGGAATTACGTTGGTCGAAATGTGGATTGAAGATGAATATTATACTCAAACGTAATTTTAATTTCCAACAGAAAACCAAACATACTTAAAAAAAGCATTTTGAGTTTGCAAATTTACGTTTGGAATTGCAAACTCAAACCCAAACATACAATATCTAATTGTAAGCATTGAACTATATCATGTAAAAAAGAAAACAGAAATTTCGAGAAATTTACCAGTGCGTGTGCGCTTGAGGAGCTCACAACCTCTTGCTAGCAATTCTCTACTACAGATACCCAAGAAATTTTCCTCCGGAGCAAGTTCACCACTGAAGCTACTATTAGAGCTACCATTACTACCATTACCATTACCATTACCACCACCTCCTCCTCCTCCCAAATTCTTCTCCACAGGAATTACAGCTGCAATATTCCAAACCTCCTTAAGGGCCCTCGCTTTCAACGTGGCAGCCCCTCTTAAAGCTGCAAATTCAATCCACAAACCTCCTAATCAACAATAATATCAAAACATATAATATAACAATAACATGTTTAGATAATTGCTTATAAACTATGATTTGATTCACGGTCATTTTTAATTTTTACTCAAATGTCCAAATACATGTCAAAGTAATTTTGTCAAACATGTTATAGGTAAATGAAAATTCAGTTTCATTAATTAACTGAATCTGCTACATAAATTTCTTATCCTGACATAATAAATGTGTCAGTTTCTATCATGCACATACCTGTCGCCGCCGCCGCCGTTAACGTCGTGATGTCACCGGCGGACCTGACGTTCACGGCGGAGCCGACCACCGAGGCCAGGTGGTCGCGCTCAGCCCCCATAGCCTCCGCAGCCTCAACACATTGAGCCGCCACCAGCGTCGCCGCCGACGCCACCGCCATGTCCGTCTTCGCCATCTGCTCATCCTTGCCGGAGCCAGAAGAAGCGGCGGTGGCGGCGGCGATAGCCGCAACTGCGGCGGCAACCCCAGCAACCGAAATCGCTGCATGGAGCTGAGCATTGTGGGCCCTCGTTTCCTCCTTCTTCTTCTCCTTCCTGTCCTTCAGCCACCTCCCCACCGTCTTGCCACCACCTCCGGCGGCGGAAACGCCGCTCGTGGCGGTACGATATTGACTATTGAAGGCGCTGATGATGCCGTTGTTGTGGTTGTTGTTGGAACGGTTATACTGCAGAGAAAAATGCATGTGGTGGGCCATCAAATTTTTTGCTGCATATATCAAATTTTTCTTCTTCTGGGTGTTTTTGTTTGGTTAAAAATAATTAAAACCATTTTGTATCATAATCTTGTGTGTGTTGTTGGTGTTTCTTAAAGTAACTGCTCTGAGATTCTGAACAAGTAACAACCTTGGTATGGGCAGTGTTAAAAAAGCTATGGTTAACCATATGGTGGTCCATAAGCCATTAATGCAAACCATGAGGGAGAATTTTTTGAGATTTGATTACTAATTCAGGAATCACAAGGGCAGTTTTGGTTGGTGTTCTTAACCAATTTGGTAGTGGAAAGAATAACAAAGGTTGTGGACAACCGTGAACCGTTTTGCAAACTTGCAATGGAAACACACAAGCTCAGTTTTTTTTGGAAGTTGTTGGATAAGTACTTAAATTAAGCTTCAATTTAGTGAATCTTTTAATGGGTAGAAGCAAAAACTAGTCTTTTTTTTTGTTTGCATTGAAGATTGCAAAAAGAAAAGCTGGGTACTCTCTCTGGGTGTCATGTCATCCTAGTTTGTTTGTTGGTAACAGAGAAAGCTGAAACTGCATGGTTGGTTCTAAGTGTGCAGTGAGATCAGTGTTTGTGCTTTGGACCCAAAAGGTTTTGTGAGAAAAAAACAAAAGCCAACATCCAACATGGTTGTCTGTTAAGGCTGATGTCAGATTCCGGCAACCTATGAATGAGATAGAGAGAGAAGCATACCTTGAAATCGTCAATTTCATTGGGAGAATCTGGAGGGCTATCTGTTAGGGAGCCATTAAGAGGACCACTGCTATGAGAGAGTCTTCCTGAGGTGCGTGGAGATACATCCTGCTGAGCAAGTGAAAACAACAATTGCTTCAATTGTTTGTGACAAAAACAAAAAAGGGGAGTTATTGATTGTAAAATTATTAAAAAAGAAGAAGGGGATTTTGGGAGAGAACAAAAAAGAAAGAAAGAAACGAAAATGGGAATGAATGATTTTGTTTTTGCAAGATGGATCAGATCAGATAATATTTTGTGATGACCCAGAAATGCAGAACTGGAGACTGACAAGGATTTGGTAAAAAAAACTAATTTTTTTTTGTTTGCTCAGACGGAAGGTGAAGCAACAAGCACATCAATTGAATGGAACAGAACAAGACAAATTAAATCAGCTTGTGGAACTGAGAAGCAAAAAAAGACAACAACAACAATCATCCATCTCAGAAGTTTGTTAAACAATGAAACAAAAACAAAAGAAATGGGGTGTAGCAGAAGATGATAGACTTGATAGTATAGAACTAGTACTACATACCGAGTGTGACATGATACGGTCCATGACCATCTGAGATGTCTCAGAGGAAGCAAAAGAGAAAGGGTTTCCAGAAACAGTAGCAGAGTCTTCTACTTCACCAACTATATCTTCAAGTATGATGGCATTAGAAGAAGCAGTGATGTTGGTGGTGGGCTTAAGAGGAAGTTGAGCTGGTGACAGAGCCTTGGAAACTTCGAGAGCAGAGGCACTCCATGAACGAGACAAGAATTCCATAGGGTCACGCGGTGTCTCCGGTGGCCTCATCAGAATGCTGCCATGAAACGGGTCGGGTCTCCATGGTAGTGAATCGGGTTTCTCCTTTTCCATTTTGGGATTCATGCCTTGATTGAAGAATGAAGATGAAGAGGTTTTTGGTTGATTAAGCATTTTATAGAGTGTGTGAGAGATTATGAGAGTGGGGAACCAGGGACTCTAGTTATGAACCACCTGGGAAACATTCACACCGTTGATCTCGCTTTATAACTCATCAACGGCTCTTGTTTATTCATGTATTATTAATTTTTATTAATTTTATTTTTAAAATTCAAATAAAAATTCATGATCCCACAAATAATAAGGTAAGGAAGTCTTCAGGAGTATTTAAGATTTACTCTATAATAAATAAGTATAGCTTGGTGTAGTTTATAATAACAATTACAATTTTTCAATATATTAATAATTTTGGTTTTGGCAAGATAAATTTAATATTAAGGATTTGTTTGGTTTAACGTTAAAATATGATAAAATCGTGTTTTTAATGTTATATTGTTATAGATAGTCGCAGCGAGAGATTTAAATTTGAGTTTGATAACCTCTCAAGGAAATTTTAAGATATATCCATATTTTTTGGATATGTGATAAATCTATACTATAAATAAAATAAATTTAATATTAAAATATTTAATAACATATTTTATTAATTTAAATTTAATTTTTATAGTAATAAAGAATTGAGTCTACGCTAGTCCCAAATTTAATTTAAAGAATTTATTTTAAAATTATCCAACTTCTCAAGGCTAAACTAATCATGTATTAAATGAATATATTAAAGTTTTTAAACTATTTTTTAAGTAATAGGATGGATATTCCAAAAGGGCTTAAATGCCCCCCTACTTTTTGTCTTTGTAATTAGTAAGTTTTGATAATGGTAAAAAAAGTTGCACATAATTAAGAAAGGAAAATTTTGAAAAACGAAAAATAAAGAAAACAATAAAAGAAGGGGAAATTAGGTTAAATAAGTAGAATAATTGAAACCATAATTAATTTAATTAATATAATTATATCAAAAAGAATATTCAATATTTTATCCGGTCATAAGTGTAAAGATTGAAATGTTTTAGTAATTTATAACGGATCATTTTGAGAATCAGCTGTAAAGAAGAAAAAACATGAAACATGATGCTTGACCATGAAATTAATCAATTCACTTTTAACACTTAAGTTAGTACTAGTATAATCGAATACCTTAGGATACGGTTAAAGTGTCGTTGGCTTGATTCACTTTAACGATAACTTTCAAAATCAACTATTGACATTTTTTAATGTGATTTTTTCCAAACCCTCCTTTGGATTAAAGCAAAAAAAGTGTTCCATTTTAATTTAGTATGTGAGTTTTCAAAAAGTAAATTGTTTCACACTGTGAATTTATCTATAATCAAAAGTAAATTTATAGAATTTAATTCAACCACATATTCAATGAGTAGTGAACGGGTTGACATTTTATACTTGATAGGGAAAAAACCCACGGTTATAAATGCTTCAAGAAAAAAAAATCAATCACCATATTCTTTGGGCAGACTGAACTGAGTTGATAAATTTTGATCATGACCATTTATTTAAAATTTGCACTTTCAAAATGAAATGCATTTAAAATAATAAAGTATAAAATTGTACAGATTGATTGAAAATTAATGATTAAAATTATAGTAATTTTATATTTTATTATACATGTATTTTTTATCAAAATTTTAATTATTAGTTTTTAATTTTTTATTATTATCATTATACTTTATTTTCTATAAAATGTATCCATTATTTTAGAGGGTCAAAATCACTTATCTCATAATTCCTGAATATTTAATAAAAGTAACCATTAGATAAACAGATCAAATTATGTTATTTGTGTTTATAAAATATAATAAATAAATACTAGTATTAACAGAAAACTAGCTATTTGTTTGAATAAAAAGGAGTAACATGTAACTTTTTTATTTGGTTTCATTCTCTTTTATTTGAAGTTTGGGATCCTCTTTTATATTTGGATAAAAAGAAAAGAAAAAGAGAGTGGGGGTGAAAATGTGTGACGAATTAGTTAAGGAAGATGGATCAGATATTTGTCTTTTGCAAGTTGGTAGAGAGAGAAGGGATTAGACACAGCATGCTTATTGTGAAGAGTGAAGACGTGGGTGGTGGGTCCCTTCGTCCAAGCATAAATCGTACGGCTTGATTCGGTTAAGACCATGAGACAACGCTGCTTCACTTTCACTCTGACTCTCGTACGCTACTTCGTTGCTTCTGTTAATAATGCAGGATGTTTAAATCCAATTCAATCTAATTGGAATAGCAAAAATCGATCTAAAAAATTATAAATTAAACAAACTGTAAATCGAAAAAATCACAAGCTGTAAAAAATTAAAAATTTTTATTGGATTGGTTTGTATTTCGGATCTGTATGTGAGAACCAATCCAATTCAAACGGATCCAGACTTTTCTATAAACATTTTGATTTATTATCATTATTGATATTATTTTTCTATGATGATGTGAAAAAAATATTACTGTGCAACTATATTTAACGAATAGTATTCAATCATGGGATTGAAAGTCATCAAGTAATTTGTATGTTATAGGATATGATAAAATAATTGCATGTTTTTTATTATATTGGGTTTACCATAAGCGAATATTGTTATATGGACAATGGAATTGGAATCCACCCTCATATCTAATTAAGTATTTAAAGTTAAAACTTATTTATTCAAGAAACATTAACTTTTCGTCTTTAAATTGACAAATGATTAACGATTTTGAAAACTAGTAATGATGTCATAATTTTGCTTTCATAACTTTATTTTTTAGTTTATTTGAGAAACTGAAGTCCAATCCAATCCAAACCGATTAAAATTGGATTGGATTCAGAAAAAAATCAAAACCAATTGGATGATTAAATGAAAAAACCGAAATTATTGGATTGGATGATTTTTCCCTCAAAATCGATTCAATCCAATCCGCGAACACCCCTATGTATAAATAGATAGATAAATCATAAATGAATAAACCACCACTTTAGTCTTTGAAACTTGAAAGTGTGGTCAACTGTCAATTTGGTCCATGAATTGAAAAAATTGTCAATTTAGTCCCTGAAAGTGTTAAACGTCGGTCAGATTAGTCATTCTGCTTCACATTTTGTTAACTAACGCACAGTGACAGAATGACTAATTTGACCAACATTTAACACTTTCAGGGACTAAATTGACAGTTTTTTCAATTCAGGGACTAAATTGACAGTTGACCACACTTTCAAGGACTAAATTGGTGGTTTACTATCACCCCAGAAATGTTATTTGTTGTATTTTGAGCTTATATCCTTTATAAACATTTAATTTTATTAGCGTATAAAGTAAATTTAATTTTTAATATATATTAATAAGTTTTTAGATATTAAATTTATACTATTTTTTAAAATAAATAACTATTTTTTATGGCTCAAGCTATATTTTTTCAATAGTAAACATATTTGTTAATGTGATACATGTTTGATTCTCCTTAAATAGAGTCTTATATCTAAGTCTTGTGCATGGAAAAAAAATCTCCAGTGAAAGAGCTAACTCCAATGTAGAAGATCTCAACTCGAGCAGAATTGTCTCTCGTGGAGAATACACATGATTTATAAAAAAAAGTATATAGTTTACATATTTGAAAATACATTTATATCTCTAAAATTATGTTGAATAAATATGTAAATATGTTTTAATTATTATGCTAACATGTCTATATAATTTTTAAGTTAAAATTGATTTTATCTCTAAAATTATATTTGAATAAACGTGATAAAGTAATTAATTGTAATTAACATGTCTATATATTTTATTCAAATATAACTTTGCAATTAATTAGCTTTGTCTCTATATATCTTTAAAATATGTATAACTTTACAATTTAACATGGTTATATCTTTAATTGACTTTATCTCAATATATCTTTAATTTCTTGGTTTTCAATTTAACATGATTTTATAAAAAGTAATTAATTGTATTTATTTATAATTTTTTAATAAAATTTATTCTTATAAACATATTATACATTGACATCCAATAATGTGTTGTCACTTTCTACATCATTTAATGAGTATGACACCTCATGTATCATTAAGCTTATTAAATGATGTGACAACATATTATTGAAAGTTTGTGTAAAAAATGTATAGTAATTAAATTCATAAACATAATTTTTTATATATTAAGTTTAATTTTTGACAAAATATATTTTAAGGGTATTGATTAAGTAATCAAAGATAAAAGGAATTTATTGGAAAATGTAACTATTAAGTTAGCAATGCATTAATGTTGAATTTTTCAATAATTTTTTTCATTTCTTAATTTCTCAATATAATACTTTAAGAGCAGTCTTTAGCAAGGCTCGAGGCCCTTCTCGCTCAAGTGAAAATCTTCCAGAAAGTACTCATTTTCTTTCCTATTTCTCACTTGAGCGAGAGCCTTCTCGCTCAAGTGAGAAAACCATATTCCCATTTTACACATTTCTACTGATATTCTCGCTTAAGCGAGCACTTCTCGCTTGAGCGAGAACATCAGGACTTAAAATCATGATTCTCACGTTTAATCACTTCTAACTCAGTTCCACCTCTCATTTCCTAATTCTTTCTGACAAAATACCTTTCTAACTTAGTTCCTCTTCATCTAAACCTTTTCCCCTCATTTCTGTCAATCCTCTAATTAAATCTCTTTCTCCTAAATCTAATTCCCTCGTTCTACGCCCCTACTTTCTTCCCCATCTTTATACCTTATAATTCTCTCCGTTACAGGGTGTGATTTATTCTAAGTTTGGTCTACAATTGTGTTTAACTTAACACCTGGTTTCCCTTCTAAATTCTCTTAAAACTCATGGCCCTTAATATATTCTCTAATTCTTGTCTTAATTCACACCCAAACCCCCAAGTTCTCATCCTACTTCTAACCTCTTTCTCTTGGTCGGATCCTCAGCCTAAAGCTTCCACTATATTTTCTAGGCCCTAATTTCTGGGATGTTACAAAAGGAATATTAATTTGTAGCCTCTTGAAGATGTCTAGAAACTTAGCAAATTGCTCATCCTTTTCCTTTTTTTTTTGCTCACATGAGGATATGGGAGTTTCACATAAGGAGGTATTTCTTGTTTATGCTCTGAATCTCTCAACAACTATTTCTTTGTTTTCTTCCAAGGTGCATTCTCATCAACCAACTCGAGCTTAGGTTCCTCTTGTTTAGGTTCTTCAACTTCCTCTTTTTCTGCAGCAACCTCTTCTTTTGATTACTCTTTTCTTCTTGTGTTGAGTCTCCTTGATATTTGGCTCAATCACTATACCACCCCTTGTAGTTATGGTTGCAATGCTCATTTGGGTTGACTATAGTGTTCCCTGAAAAGCCTCCTTGAACTAACCCGACCATGTGTTTTAAAAGTTGGCCAATTTGATTCTCCAGATTTTCTTATTGAAGACTCTTGATTCTTGAAATTTGTCCTTGTTTCCTACATAAAAGAAGAAATTTGTTGTGTTAGTTGAAAGTGCATTTTCTAAATTAGAGACTTTATCTGATAGTTGAGATTGTTGTGCAGCATGAGAATATTTTGCTGCACAAATGCTCCTCTTTATTGAAATTATGCTTTTATTGGGTTGAGGAATTGGCTGCCTTTGTGCATAATTATGATTGAATGTGTTGTTCTGCTGATAAGGCCACCTGAGAGCAAAGTTCTGCTGTCTTTGAAAATTCCCCATGAAATTCACTTATTTTGAATTTTGCCGTTGGAAGAATCCATCTTGTAAATCACATGCTTCATTTGGATGGTCACCTTGGCAAAAAACACAAACAAGCTGCACTTACTTGCTTGTTTAATTTTGCATTCCTTCAAACTTTTCATGGAGAGAGTTCATCATCTGAGTGAGTATCTTCTGTTGGGCTAGCATTACATCCAAAGAACTAAGCTCCATAACTCCTTTCTTAGAAGTATCTCTTTCCTTGGCCACATTGTAATTGTTGTCAGCCATAGTCTCAATTAGTTCAATAGCCTCTTCTGGAGTTTTCTTCCTTATTGCACCTCCATTTGCTGCATCTATTGTTGCTCCTGTGCTCTCATTGAGACCATCACAAAATGTTCTAATTTGCAGCCACTCTGGTATTTCATTGTAAAGGCATCTCCTTTGTAAATCTTTGAATCTTTCCCATGCCTCATGTAAGGACTTATTCTCCCTTTGAGTGAACAAGACAATTTCTTGTCTCAACTTGGTTGTCTTAGAGGGAGGGTAATATTTAGCCAAGAATTTGGCTTCAAGATCATCCCAAGTGATGATGCTTCCTTGTGGTAAAGATCGTATCCAACTCTTAGCCCTGTCTCTTAGTGAAAATGGAAAGATTCTAAACTTGATAGCTTCACCACTTACACCATTTATCTTGATCATATCACAAGTTGATAGGAAGTTTTGAATATGGTCATTTGGATCCTCAGAAGGGAGCCCCATGAATTGATCTTGCTGCACTAGTTGTAGAAGAATTGGCTTAACTTGAAAATTATTGGCTTGGATTGGAGGTCTCACAATATATGCAGTGTTTCCTCTTGGGTGAGGAAGTGAGTAATCCTCCAATGTCCTCCCGTTGTAACATCCCGAAAATTAGGGCTTAGAAAATATATTGGAAGCCTTAGGTTGTGAATCCTGCCAAGAGAGGAAGGTTAGAAGTAGGATGAGAATTTGGGGGGTTTGAATGTGAATTAAGACAAGGAATAGAGAATATATTAAGAACCATGAGTTTAAGAGAATTTAGAAAGGAAACCAAGTGTTAAGCTAAACATAACTTCAGACTGAACTTAGGAGGATCACACCTTGAGACAAGAGGATTTCAAAATATGATTATGAGTGGAGGAGGTTTAGATTAAAGGAACTAAATTAAAAAAACTATTTTCATGAAAAGGAACTAAGAAAAGAGGGTAACAATCAATGGGGAAGGTTGGGAATGGGAATTTGGAATTCCCATTATGCAACATGCTTGCTCGAGCGAGAAAGGTCTCGCTTGAGCAAGAGGGTGAAGTTGAGATTCCAATCACAAGAAGGGGGGGGTTGAATTGTGATTGTTTAAAATTTTTTGCAATATTTTCTTTTAATACTTTAATATGCTCAAAATGAACTTGGCTGGGTATTAAAAGTTTTCACACTAGAAGGTAAATGTTGTATACTATGCAGTATGCAGAAGATACAGTTCCTATATGGAACCTTTTAACTAGCAGAACTTACTTAGGTAATAGATAGTTTTTAAAACAGTTTGATGCTCATGCAATAAGTTATTAAATAAAAAGAATAGGGAAGAGAAGATTGCACACCCAGATTTTTATACTGGTTCACCTCTTCCAACCTGAGGCTACGTACAGTCCCTACACCAAGTAGGATTTTCTTACTCAACTTTCTCTTTACAATCACCTTGGGTACACTTTACCACTAGTATTCTTCTGCAGCCTCTTCAGGCTTCTAAACCAGAAACAGTTTCACCTTCTCAAGGCTGTAAGCTTACTACAGCTTCTTCTGCAGAAGAGACAGCCACTGAAAACACTGCAAAACACCTACTGCAGGCTTTCTTCTTCACTACAAATCTGTAAATATTCAACTTGACAAGTCCAACACACTTTCTCAAGAGGCGCACACAATCTTAAGCCTTCTTGAGAAATTACAAAGAAAGAAGTAGTGAAAAGAAAATTACAAGGCTCAAAATGAACGCAATATAGCTGCAGCTGTAAGAATAATGAGCCAACTCTCTCTCAATAAACTTTTTAAAGCATATACTCAGAAAAGGGAAGATAGAAAATTTTTCCAGAAGATAAAGGTTGTAAATCTGATGAACTGATGCTTCTTCTGGAGAGGTGTGTATTAGTTTGAAGGGAATGTCTCCTTTTATAGAGGCTGGAGGAAAATAGCCGTTGGAGACTTGCTCAGACTCACATCTGTCATTCTGAAGCTGTCCCTTTCAAGCTGCAGATATCATTTACATGTACGGTTGTTATCTTAGACCAAATGCATCTTCTGAAGACATATATTCTACAGAAAGAAAATCTAGTGAATTATGCAGGAATTTCTTCTGGGTACACACCATAGGACATAATTTACTCATCATAAATTATTCAAAGTGTTTTTGGCTCAAGCTGTATCTTCAAAAATGATAAAACTAGAATTTAATGAATTCTGTTTCTTCTTCAGCAATCTGACAGCAAGTTTCTTCTACAGAATGAAAAACTTGTGGATTTTGTGGTCATTTCTTCTTTAAGCATTTTGGGACCCTTAAATTGATTGATATAAATAGTTTCAACTGTACTTGCCTATGCTGTAACCCCAGAAATAAGAAAAAACAGTATTTACTGCATTCTGCTTCTTCTGGAGTGTTCCTTACAGCTAAAATCTTCTGCAAACCTCCTTTTTTTCTTCTGCAGAGATGTGATCATCTTTAGAGGGCTCCAGAGTATGTATATATTTGCTTGCAACTCTTGAGAAGCTTTAGGAAGTCATGATTCTTCAGGCACTGAGCTTCTTCTTCTCTTTTTACAAAAGTGAATCTTTCTTCTAATATGTCATAGCTTTGATCCAAGTCTAGAATTGTGATTCTGAGAGGTAATTGAATTTATTCTAATCATTTTATGTCTCAGCTTCCCTTTCTTAAATTTTATATTTCTTCTTTGAAACTTCTGTCAAAGAGGGTCTATCTTCTGCTTCTTTTGCAGACTTTGTTCCTATTGAAACTAATTACAGAAGATCTTTTCACTGATTTTCTCAACGGCTTTCTTGCTTTCCTTCATTAATTTATTCTTCTCAATTCATTGGAGACATCTTTCCCAAAGTAATTTGTTTCTTTCTTGAATTATATCTTCTGCAGAAACTTGTCTGTATCTTCTTGACATGCACTCAAGTAGGATGATTAGTTCTTTTCAAATCAGAATTATTCCAAGTGAATTTTGATTGGTTGCTATTACTAAAACTAATTAAGAGGATTCTTGGACTTTACAGGGGGAGGTCCTCGCTCAGGCGAGAGTGCCTTGCCTGGGCGAGCATATCAGTAAAAATTAGCATTTCTGACTACTGATATGGTCGCTTGAGCGAGAGCCTCTCGCTCAAGCGCAATTGAGCCAGAAATAGGATGTATGCTTTCTGACTTACTCTCGCTCAAGCGAGAGGACTCTCGCTTGAGCAAGACGAAGTCAGAGAGGTTTAGGGGTGTTGCTTGGAGAATTGCGCTTAAGCGAGCACGTCCTCGCTTGAGCGAGAACCCGAATCTCCCAGGGAATATCCCTACTCGCTCAATCGAGAAAGTCTCGCTTGAGCGAGAGTGCGCGATCTAAGTTTTTAAAAACAGCTTCCATTAGGGCTTTGCCCTTATTTTTCATTTCTCCTTCTGTTTTTATGGAGAGATTTCTAGAGAGAGGAGGAGCTCTTGGTGAAGTAGAAGTTTCAATCACAAGAAAGGGGGTTGAATTGTGATTGTTTAAAATTTCTGCAAGTTCTTCTAATACTATTTCTGCTCAAGTTATTCTTGGTTGAGTATTAGAATATACAACTCAAGAAGATAGATGTTATATTGTATGCTATATGCAGAAGATAAGGTTCCTTTGTAGGAACACTTGAGAGTATCACTTACTTAGGTATTAAGTAGTTTTCAAAACAATTTTATGCACATGATAATAGAACTGAAATCTAAAATGAGAGGGAAGGGATAAGAGGATTGCACAAGCAGATTTTTATGCTGGTTCACCTCTTCCAACCTGAGGCTACGTCCAGTCCCTGCCTTCTGTAGGATTTTCTTACTCAACTTTCACTTTACAATGACCTTGGGTACATCTTACCACTAGTATTCTTCTGCAGCCTCTTCAGGCTCCTAATCCAGGTACTGTTTCACCTCTACAAGGCTGTAAACTTACTGCAACTTCTTCTGCAGAAGACCCAGCCACTGAAAGTACTGCAGAACACCCTCTGCAGACTTTCTCCTTCACTACAACTCTGTAGATATATCAATGTCTAAGCCCAACACATTTTCTCAAGAGGCACAATCAATCTTAAGCCTTCTTGAGAATTTACAGAGAAGTATGTAATGAAAAGAAAATTACAAGGCTCAAAGTGAATACAATATAGGTGTAGAAGAAAATGTAATGAGCCAACCCTCTCTCAATAGACTGTTTAAGGCTTATACTCAGAAAAAAGAAAAGAGAGAAAATTTCTATGAGATATGGATTGTGATTTTGAAAGATTGATGTTTCTTCTGGAGAGGTGTGTCCTGATCTTGAGGGGAACTCCTATTTTTATAGGAGAATGGAGAAAATAGTCATTGGGAACCTCCAGTTGTGTCCCTTGGTCAGTCCCTTTCAAGATGCAGTTGTCTCCTTGCAGGTACAGCTGTTAATGTTTGACTGGTCATACCTTCTGTGGTTATTTCTTTTGCAGAGTAAGAAACTTATGGATTCTGCAACTGTTTCTTCTGTAAGCGTTCCAGGAGCGTTAGAATAATTGATATACATTATTTCAAGCATATTTCCCTTAGCTGTAACATTAGTAATGAGAAAAAAGTAGAGTTTATTGCATTATGCTTCTTCTGGAGCATTCCTGACAGCTTATATCTTTTGCAGATTACCTTTTTTTCTTCTGCAGAGATTTGTCAATGACATGAGATCATTTTAGGGGAATTCAGAGTATGTTTTTACTTGACTGCAACTTTTGGGAAGCTTAGGAAGTTATGATTCTCAAGCAAGGAGCTTCTTCTTCACTTTTATAAAAGTGAATATTCCTTCTAATATGTCATCACTTGATCCAAGTCTGGAATTTTGATTCTAAGAGATAAATTGAATTTATTTCAATCATTTTATGTCTAGGCTTCCCATTCTTGTACTTTGAATTGCTTCTTGAATCTTCTGTCATAATTCATCCATAGATAATGCTTCTTCTGTATCTTCTGCTGGACTTGTTCTTACTGAATCTTATTACAAAAGATTTCTTTCTTCACTTTCTCAACAACTTTCTTGTTTTCCTTTATTAAACTGTTAATTCAAATATGTTGAGAACATCTTTTACAGGTTGATGTGGTGTAAGAATGTCGTTTCCTTCTTCAGGGTTTTGGTTCCATCCAGGGACGAATCTAGGTTATGGGTTTTGGGGGCAATTGCCCCCACAAAAAATTTTGTTTTTGTAATATTACACATATATATTATATTAATTGTCCCAAAAAAATTTAATATTTTTAAGTATGATATATTAAATTCATGTAATAAAAAATACAACAGCTCATATAACACACATTTTCTCTTTATCTTTGTTCATTACTTTACTCATCACATCTCGCATTTCTATTTTTATCTTTTTATATTGTATCTCTTTTAGTATGATAAATTCATATAGGTATATGTATGAGTATTTCTCCCACAATCTAAATTTTCTGGATCCGTCACTGGTTCCATCTTCTACAGTTTTCTTTCCACTCAAGTGAACTGATTAGTTCCTTTTTAAATCAGAATTATGACAAGTGAATTTTGATAAGTTATCATCATTTAAACCACTTAGAAGGATTCTTGGACCTTACAATCTCCCCCTTTTTCATGATGACAACTTCTCAAAATTTAGCTTGTATGATTCTGATTTTTGTTTATATCAAAAGAGCTCCCCCTGAATTTATACTGGGGTTCCAATCATTAATTTTCCAAATTATAAAAGATATAGATGCTACAGATTGTTATCAACATAATTTACAATAATTCAAGTGCACCTAGAATATGAATCAAACAAATCAATGCTACAATCAATTTCATTAATCAAAATATCTAAGTAAGATCATTACAGCAACCAGAAATTCCATCAGACTACCAAAATATCAATTTGTAATCTACTCCCTCTGCCTTTGCTAAATTTACTACTTCTCCCCCTTTGTCATTAATAAAAAACAATACAACTCTATGAGCAAGGAGAAGCAGAATCATCATCTTCTATTTTGAAGGAGAAGAGTGATCAGAAGATGATGAAGTAGTAGGCTGGAGGATGTTCTGAGGTGGCTGAAAAGGTGCAAAAGGCATTTGAGGAGCTTGTGGTGCAATGACAGGAAGCACGAAATTGTTAAACCAGAATTGATGTTGAGTAAATCTCCCAATCATCTCATTGACCGAGTTCTGGAGTGTATTCACATTTGAGAACAATTTCTTTATATCAGCTTTGATTTTCCTCACTTGTCTCTTAATGGATTGGGAGGACGAGGGTTCAACTGGATTAGCAGGTTCCTTAACAGCTTCATCAACCTTTTCAGGAGGAGGAGGAGAAGGAATCTGGACTCTTTCTGTGCTGAGCTGCTGGAGGAAGGTTTCCATAGAAGAAAGATGAGCATAAATAACAGGAATGTTATCTCTAATAGGGGTTGTAGCAGGAATGGTGGAATCAAGAATTGGTGAGGCAAGAAATTGGTTTACCATATCAGTCCCAAAAGTACCAACAGAAGGAGTTGACTGGATTTCTTCCTTCTGCACACCATCTTCTTCTTCAGATATGTGTAATTCTTCGGTTTTCTCTGGTTCAGCAGCAGACTTACGGATTGTAGAAGATTGTTCTTGCAAAATTGGTAAGGAGGTGTTGAAAGGGGCTGGTTCAGAATAGGTTTGGGCCATCATTGCCAAAGTATTAGCAGCTACTCCTTCTGCAAAAGTGATAAGTGTAAAATATGCGTTATTTTCCTATAGTTTTTATTACACTTATCAAGGTCAAAATATTAATTTATTCCCAAAATTATCCCTTTTTGTTAATATTTATAATAATTGTAATTATTTGGTTTAAATTTGAATATGATGCTATTTTAAATAGAAATCTGTTATTTTATGCAGATTTACAGAAGATTTGAAAGAGAGAAAATAGCATCAGAAAGGAAGGTGTTTGCAGATTCAGAGTTTAAATAAAGACCAAATAAAGAGGAGATTAACAGTTAGTTAATCAGAGAATCTTGTGGATAACCTCTCCAATTCAAATCCAAGCCAAGCAAATACAAAATCAATCCAGAAAAAGGGAAATAGGAAAACCAGTCAAGCAAAGGCAAGATCAGAAAGAGATCAAGAAGTTAGATCAAGATCTGAAGGAAGTCTGCAATGTATCACACGTTTCACCTGCGCTAAGCGCAGGTGGAGCGGAACAACAGATCAGCCGCACTTCATACGCGCTAAGCGCATATGAAGCGCAGGACGCGCAACAGCTTTTAAACCTAGATCCAGGTTGACTTCTTGGAGGAGAATTAGGGTTTTCCCACTCTATAAATAGAGCCTTTTGCACAGATCAAAAGGCAGGTCCTCGGGACCCAACATAGATATAGAGATAGAGAGAGTAGTTCTAGGATTAAAAAAGGTGACAGATTCTTCAGTGGTTTGTAATGGCTACTATGAGTAGCTAAGCTCTCCAGTAGGATTTGATGTAGTGGATTCAATCCCCAAGTGTATGAGAATTCTCTTGTTTTTAATTATGATTCCCTATTTATAATTTATCGGTATCTTTATGCTGTTTGTAATGCATTGCCTCCGCGCGTGCGCCGGGGTGGTAGGCTAGTGCTCTGGATACAAAAAGTGGAACTCCGGCTAGTATTAGAGTTAGGTGAGCATAGGGTTGTCTATGAAGCTTAATCTCCAATTGCTGAAGATACTCGTTTGGTTCATATCGTACTATAGTTCTTCGCTGCGATTGAAGCGTTTGGTGAGTGACACACCCCTTCATAGTTGTTCGATAGGAAGGTATGGATTAAATTGATAGCGCTGATTGCAAAATACGGGGAATGTTCGGGGTCGCCAAGCCACTTTGAATGCCTGTAATTATGGTGTTATAGGGGAATTTCTGGGTACGATAATTGCCAGGCATGCCTTATAATTATTATAGTTAGACAATGCTAAGGTAATTACGAGTATAATCATAATTAAAAGAAGGGATTCGCATACACGAGGGGGGAGATGAAACGAAGTCAAATCCTAATCCAAAGTATCCTTCTCTCATCTTGTTTATCTGTTGTTATTTATTATTCTGCATACAACCAACTTCATTGATAAACTATTTTTCTTGAAAATTCGATCACTATTACTCTACAAATTAAAACCGCTCCCTGTGGATACGATATCTTACTTACTCTATTACTGCTGGACTTTTGGTACACTTGCCAGGAATCCATCAAGTTTTTGGCGCCGTTGCCGGGGAGCGGTGTCTCAATTTGTATAGTTTTAGAAGGTTGAATTTTCAAAATTTTTCAAATTTTCAAAATTGTATTTTAAATTTTAAATTTTAAATTTTTGTATTTTTTTTATTTTTTTTCGTATTTTAGTTATTTTTATTTTAAAAAAAATATTTTTTTAAATATATATATATATATATATATATTTGAAATTTGAAATTGGTCTTATCTTATCTTCAATGCTTATCCTGTTTAAGTTCTTTTAGGATTTCAGGATAAGTAAATATCAGATTTCAAATTCAAATTTCTTTTTCAAGTTCTATCTTAGAATTTTAGGATTTTATTTTTCATTTTCATTTTTATTTTATTTTCGTTTTTATTTTATTTTCTTTTTTTTAAAAAAAAATTGTTCCACCTTCCTGAGCTAACAATTGTTTGAGATTCTTGAACAGTGCTTTTGACAGGTATCTCAAAATCAATTAATGGAAGGAACACAATCCAGAAGGAGGACTTTGGGAGATTATATCATGCCTTAAGGGCTATGTTATCGTTCAAGTATTGCTCCCCAATTTCTGCAAAGGCTGTGGAACTAGAAGCATCACATCTTCAACTTGTTAAAGCTCAACAGTTCTCAGGATTGGCACACGGGGATCGAAATAATCATCTTTTTACATTCCTGGAACTAATTGAAACTATGGGTTTTGAAGAGAAGGACAAAGAAGCTGCATGCTTACATTTATTTTCATTTTCTCTTGCAGGAACAGCCAAGGATTGGTTAATGTCACACCCCAGCCAAAGTCTGAACAATTGGAACGTGGTAGAAGAAAATTTTTTAAGAAGATTTTGTTGCAAGCCATGTTACATTCAAACCAAGACAGACATTTCTTCATTCAAGCAAGAACCAAAATATTTCTCTCATGCACCGATTCAAGATGTCGTTTCATCCCATAAGCCGATTTTTTAAGATGGACTCAGGAGGTTGGAGCAGTCATTAGAAGCACTCAATAAGAAGATAGCCAACCTTTCTTAGCCACCGCAAACAGTTCACTCTTATCCTATCCAGTCATCACAATTAATTTGTGACTTTTGCGGAGGTAACCATCTCAACGGTTACTGTTCTTTTCCAGGCATTCAAGAAGAGAAAGCTGAAGAAAGAGAATCAGAAGAAGTTGATGAAGAAGAGGAAGAAGAAGAATGTGAAGCAGAAGAAGAAAAAGAAGAGTTCACACATTCAGACAGGGACTGTTTTCAGCTGTATTGTGAAAGAGAAGGACTATTCGTTGACCTCGTACTAGAGGAGATAGAAAATATATATTGGAAATTTTCAGCAAATGCACTACTCAACTCTGAAGAGCAATGCGATAATATTGTTCACCTGATAAAGGAGGAAATCAATGACAATCTGACTGAAGAAAAGGAAGAAAAAGAAGGTGCAGTAGAAGTAGAAGAAGAAAAAGGAGAGGATGAAACAGAGAAGATGGTGCTTGAAGAAGAATCTGACTGTGAAGGGGAGAAAGAGAACAACACATATGAGGGTGTACATGAAGAAAAAGATCATGAAAAAGAGAAAAAGAGTGAACAGGGAGATGATGAATCAAAGCCCGAGGAAGGAAGGGAAGTGGTATCAAGATCAAAGACCTTGCCTTATCCAACTAGTCCTGCAAAGGAAGATCAAGAAATGCATGGTACAAGTGATAATCCTTCCAGACCTCACAAAAGAATGACCTGCAATCACACTGACCAGAACAGGGCAAAGAGAAGAAAGGTCAAGATAGAATCACATTCAGAGCCCTGAGCCAGATTGAAGATCAAGTGGTCAGGTGTGTTTCATATTAAAGACTCCGGCAATGCAAAGAAATTGAGAGCAATCAATTGTGAATCATGAAAGCTTCAAGAGAAGAAGACTCATGCACATAAGAACAAGAAAATAAAGAAAAGAAGAGTCAAGCCAAGGGAGTCAGAGGCATGGTCTAATTCCAGAAAGAAGCCCAAATGCTTAAAGTCATTTCACACTACAGGTTGCTCCAAGGCAATATTATGGGGAGGCTTATGGGCCAAAGAAAGGAAGGGTGCAGCTCACAAGCTCACCAAAAGATTTCAGTATCAGCCACCTTAACAGAGCAGGCGTCGAGCTATCAGACGTTAAACAAACGCTTTCTGGGAGGCAACCTAGAGATTTTTAAGTTTTTAATTTTGTTTTATTGATTATTAATTAAGATTTTTCATTTTTTTAGGATTTAGGAAATTTTAAAAATTGATTGAAATAAGTTTGTGGAAAATAATTTTTTAAAAACAATAGGAAGTAGCAGAAAACGTGACTGAAAATTGCAAATTCTCATTCTGTTTTCTGCGCTTCAATTGCGCTGAGCGCAGGAGAAACGCACAATTGCAATTTTAGTCACTGTTTTCTGCGCTTCACTTGCGCTGAGCGTAGGTGAAGCGTAGCAGTACAAATTTTTAAAAAATCTTCTGTTTTCTCATGTACTGTTTCTCTACTTCCTAAGCTTTTCTTTTCACTTTTTCCACTCACAAACTTCAATCAATTTTGAAACTTTCAAATTTCATGCATATTTTTCTTTTATTTTTACCAATTGAGATCTTCATCTACTTTGTTTATTAATTTGCACTTTAGGATAGCAACCTTAGGATTGTGGATATTGTTGATTATTGCTATTTTAAATGTGATTTTGGCTGTGAGAAACATGAAGAACAATTTGTTTGATTGAAATACTCTTTGTTTTGTGAGTTACTAAATTTGAAAGTGTTATGCTCTATTTCTTTCAAGAATTTTAAATAATTTTAAACAATTTGTTTGATTGAAATACTCTTTGTTGGGATCATTCCCAATGGTGTGAAAGCTGGTTCTCAATCTATCAGACCTTCTAACCCGTACTATTGGAATAGAAGGAGCTTGGGGTATTGGAGGTGGAAGGAGCTGATGAAGAGGGTGGAATTGCAGAAGAGAAAGTTGCATGCACAGGAGGGGGTTTTGATGATAGAGGTTGGACCTCAAGTACTTCATTTAATGGGATAATTTCCTTCCCAGTTACTTCAAGGATTTCGTGACTGCTGTAGGAGCATCCAGATTCTCCAGGAGAGGAGGCATTCTTTTTGCTGGCTGTGGATTTGATCCTCATTTTCTATTTTTCAGAGAAGAATTGAAAAACAGAGACTGGTTGGTTTGGATGAGGAGAAAGGTCTCAGGTTTATGCAATAGGGTATGGAAAGCTGACAGAGAGATAAGAGATGAGAGAATGTGATTCTTCTTGACTGAGAAAGGTTTCTCATATACATGCTTGTACCGGCCATTTGAACGAAGAGGAAGAGTTGGAGAGAGAGAGAGAGAGAAGCGCGCAGATTTTTAGAAGCAGTTTTTTTGCTTCAACGGTCAGAATACTTATTACTCTATTTGTGCAATAGTTTGGCTTTACAGAAGCAAGACACAAAAGGCACCTTTTCTTAACATTCATTTAGTTTGCTATTCCTACTCGTGCCAAGTCACTTTTATGGTTTGACCTAAAATATTATAATAATTTGGCACTTGGATTAAGATAGAGCTGATGGTGACCTTTCTTAGTATTTTGACAACAGATGCTGATGCTGAAAGATTATAGTAGGGAGTAGTTCTTAAGCAGGTATTTTTCCAGAAGATATATACATCTTTGTTGCAGAAGATATGAAACTGCAGGTGCAGTTTTAGAAGATACAACACAATAGTCTTATTTTCATAAGAGAAATTAATTCCTTTTTACACATCAAAGACAATTGTCATTTTAATCTGCACATATTCAGCTTATCCCTAATAAATTCAAATCTATCTTCAACAAGTGGTTTGGTAAAAATATCAGCAATTTGTAATTTAGTTTCAATGAATTTTAGCTCAATCTCATTCTTCTGAACATGATCCCTTATAAAATGATGTTTTATGTCAATGTGTTTGGATCTAGAATGCTGTATTGGATTCTTGGACAGATTAATGGCACTAGTATTATCACAGAAGATAGGAATTTTAGAGTACCTTATGCAATAGTCCTCCATTTGGTGCTTTATCCATAGCATTTGTGAGCAACAACTTGCAGTAGAAACATATTCAACTTCTGCAGTAGATATAGCTATGGTTGGCTGCTTTTTACATGACCAATATATCAGAGATTCTCCAAGGAATTGGCATCCTCCACTTGTGCTTTTTCTATCTAATCTATCTCCAGCATAGTCAGCATCACAATATCCTGTAAGATCAAAGTCTGTACCTTTCTTGTACCAAAGACCAAGATCAGTTGTTCAAACAAGATATCTAAATATTCTTTTGACTGCTGCAACATGAGATTCTTTTGGAGAAGATTGAAATCTAGCACAAAGTCCTACAGAGAACAAAGAATCTGGCCTATTAGCAGTCAAATAAAGCAATGATCCTATCATGCCCCTATATTCATTTTCAGAGGCAGATTTGCCATTTTCATCCAAATCCAAAACTGTAGAAGGATGCATGGGGGTTCCCATGGATTTTGATCCTTCCATTTTGAATCTTCTGAGATGATCTTTAGTATACTTTTCTTGATAAATGAAAATTTCAACATCTTCTTGTTTAATTTGCAATCCAAGAAAGAATTTGAGTTCTCCCATAAGGCTCATTTCAAATTCACCTTTCATTAGTTCTGAAAATTCTTGGCACATCTTAACATTTGTGGAACCAAAAAATGATGTCATCAATATAAATTTGCACAATTAACAAATCCTTCTTAAGAGTTTTTCTAAACAAAGTGGTATCAATTTTTCCTCTTGTAAAATCATTATTGAGAAGAAAATTGCTTAATCTTTCATACCAAGATCTGGGAGCTTGTGTCAAACCATATAAGGCTTTGGTTAGTTTAAAAACATGGTTTGAAAGTTTTGGATTTTCAAAACCAGGGGGTTGATGAAGATATACTTCCTCATTTATGTATCCATTTAAAAAGCACTTTTAACATCCATTTGGTATAGTTTAAAGTTTTTATATGCAGCAAATGCAAGAAGAATTCTAATTGCTTCTAATCTAGCTACAGGTGGAAAGGTTTCATCAAAGTCAATACCTCTTGTTGGTTATAGCCTTGAGCTACTAACCTTACTTTGTTTCTGATCACATTGCCTTCTTCATTCATTTTGTTTCTGAACACCCATTTTGTGCCAATGATGGTGTGATCTTCTGGAGGTGGGACAAGTGTCCATACTTTGTTTCTTTCAAATTGATCCAACTCTTCTTTCATGGCATCTATCCATGAATCACCATCAAGAGCTTCATTTATATTTTTGGGTTCAATTTGAGACGGCAAGGCTGAACTGCTTTCTTCTTTCCTCAATTGGGATCTGGTTTTTACTCCTTCTGCAGTATTCCCAATGATTTGTTCATGGGGATGGGTTGCAACTAACTTCTAGCTCTTAGGAAGATCCTCTTTATGTGTGCAGACATATTTTGCAGGATTTTCTGCAGACCTTTCCTGATCTGTTACATCTTCTGATGGGTTTTTACTGTCAGAAGATATCTTCTGCAGTTTATCAGATTCATCATCTGATTCATTATTGTACTTTCCTTGAGAAGAAAGGTTAGTATCATTGAAAATAACATGCATGCTTTCTTCTATGGTATGATTTTTGAAATTGTAAACTCTATAAGCTTTTGAAGTAGTAGAATATCCAAGAAAAATTCCTTTTTCAGATTTTGCATCAAATTTTTCAAGACTTTCTTTGTTGTTTAAAATGTAACAATCACATCCAAAAACATGAAAGTATGCAATGTTGGGTTTTCTCCCTTTCCATATCTCATATGGAGTTTTGTTGAGTATGCTTCTGATGGAAACTCTGTTAAGTATATAGCATGATGTGGATACAGCTTCAGCCCAAAAGTATTTTTGAATTCCACTATCAGTTAACATAATTCTAGCCATCTCTTGGAGAGTTCTATTTTTCCTTTCAACAACTCCATTTTGTTGTGGAATTCTAGGACATGAAAAGTTGTGAGAAATTCCATTTTCATCAAAAAAACCTTTTAAAAGAAAAATTTTCAAACTCTCCTCCATGGTCACTTCTTACAGAAGCAATCAATTGACCACTTTCATTTTGTATCTTCTTAGAGAAGATTTTGAAGGCATCAAATGATTCATCTTTGGTAGTGAGAAACAAAACCCATGTGAATCTAGAGTAATCATCTACTATGACAAGACCATACTTTTTACCTCCCAAACTAGGTGTCTTAGTAGGACCAAATAAGTCAATATGTAGCAGTTCCAAAACTCTTTTAGTGGTGATTACATTTTTGGGATAAAAACTAGAGTGAGTTTGTTTTCCTTTAACACACGCATCACATATTTTATCCTTTTCAAACTTGATTTTGGCAATCCTTTAACTAAATCTAATTTAGAGAGTTTTGAAATACTTTTCATGTTTAAGTGTCCTACTTTTCTATGCCAAATCCATTTGTCATTTTCAAAGGAAGCAAAACAAGTATGATCAGGAAGTTCTTCTAGACTTACACTATATAGGTTTTTGTTTCTTATTCCTGAGAATAAAACTTGCTTAGTAGATGATTGCCTAATTTCACAAAATGTTGGTTGAAACATAACTTCATAGCCACTGTCACAAAGTTGACTTATGCTAAGAAGATTATGGTTTAACCCTTTCACATAGTAGACATTATTAATTTGGGTAGAATTATTCATACCTATTTTTCCAATACCTTTGATGTGTGCCTTGTTGTTGTCTCCAAAAGTTACTGTTCCACCTTCTATTTTGTGTAACTGGATGAATTTGTTTTTGTCTCTAGTCATATGTCTTGAGCAGCCACTGTCCAAGAACCATTGCCCTTTCTTCTTTACAGTTCTTGCTTGTTCCTACATCAGAAGATAGTAAGGATTTAGGTACCCAAATTCTGTTGGGTCTTGAGTGGTTAGATACCTTTCTTCTAAAGCTCATTTTTCTTTTGTAACAGTTGTGAGAGATGTGTCCAACTTTGTTACACCAAGAACATTGGGAGGTTGCCTTTTGGCAGGAACAAAAACAGTTTTGTGAATTTTTTAGGATTGAACTTGATTATATCCCAGTCTTATTTTATAAGAATTTTCCCTACTATTTCCAATTAGTTTATTTAAGTTATTTGTACTATTAACAAATTTACTTAAATCTTTTTGCAGTTCATCAATCTTCTTCTGCAGAAGGTTGTTTTCCTTCTATAGTGATACAAATTTTGTATCTTCTGCAGAATCAGACTTAATTTGTTTTATTTGTTATGATAACTAAAAGTGAGATTGTTGAAGGCAATGATTAGTCTTGATTAATCTCTCATTATCTTCTTTAAGTTTTTCATTTTCTTCTTTGGTTTTAACAAGTTGTTCTTTAAGAAGTGCACATTTTTTAGCTAGAGTGTGAGAGTCAGGAAATAAGTTTTCAAATGCATCTTCTAATTCTCTATATGCAGTAGGGTTGTAAGTGATTACCTCATCATCTTCATCCTCTTTTCCATCCATGAGACATAGGTTTGCCGTCTCATCTTCTGCATCTTCTTCTAAAGATCTTTTTGAATCATCCCAGGTTGCCATCATGGCTTTCTTCTTCTGGAAAGCTTTTGGATCCCTCTTTAATTGAGGACATTCACTTTGATGTGACCTGGCTTGTTGCATTTATAACAAATGGTTTGACCTTTGAATCCTTTACTCTTTTGTCCATTCTTCTTGAGGTTGAAGAATCTTTTTCCTCTGCCCTTTCTTCTCATTAATCTCTGGATTCTTTTGGATATAAAGGCAAGCTCACCATCATTTTCAGAAGATGACTCTTCTTCTTCAGCAACCTTTTCTTCTGTTGATGCAGGGTTGCTTTTCTTTGATGTGTTGGCTTTGAGAGCAATTGATTTATCTTTCCTTTGTAACTCATCCATGAGTTCTTGTTCATGAACTTTTAGAGAACCAAGAAGTTCATCTAACTTTAGAACAACAAGATCTTTTGCTTCTTGAATTGCTATTACTTTTGGTCTCCATATTCTTGGAAGACTTCTAAGAATTTTCCTGACTTGCTCTTGATTAGAGTAACTTTTTCCAAGAGACTTTAGGTCATTAATAATGATGGTAAACCTGCTAAACATTTCATCAATGGTTTCATGTTCAATCATATTGAACATTTAATATTGATGAATCAGAATGTTGATCTTTGATTCTTTTACTTGATCAGTTCCTTCATGGGGAATTTTGAGTGTGTCCCATATTTCTTTTGCAGTAGAACAGTGTAGCACCCACCCTAGGGGTAGACGTTACTTGGTTTTACGTAAATCTCTAACTAAAACTTTAAGAAAAATGGGAGAGTTTTTTTTTTGGAAGGACCTAATTTAAATAAGAACAAAGATATATACTGATCATTTTTCAAAAGGGAAGAAACTGAAATACTTGTAAAAATATTTATTCAATTAAAACATTTCCATTATACATGTTGATCATTTTGGAAAATAAAGCATTTGAGGTACTTGGAAAATTTAGTTCAACAAATACTCCTAAATCCCAAATTTGTTCATAAGAGACTTTTCTAATTATACAATACAAATTAGAATACCTTTCAATACATAACTCAAGAAATAAGCATAAAGGCTCTTGACATAACTATGATCCGGCTTAACTCGATACAAAACTTCTACCTCGGCCCAAGCCGCGATCCACTTGAATGAGACAAAATCTCTTCTAGCATTCCATCTAGCATGGCAGCAATTAACAAGAAACAAACAACAAAACACAAAAACAAAGGGGTGAGAGAAATTCATGAAAATCATATTGGCAGAAAGTAACGAATGAGTTAAGGCATACACTTATTCCCACAGTAACCAAGACATATATAATCAATCATAAAAATAAGCCACGAGAATATCATTCCATATCTCAATCATCACGACAGTCAATGCATGCAATGCAAAGACTTAGACACAATGTTACCATTGTCATTGGCATGCAGACTCAATGATGAATCTCAGGTGCACCTCCAACAATCCAACATATTCATATTAGTATCTTCAACAATACCAGTGCCAACACCTTTCAAGATGTTGACACTAATATCTTCAGCAATACTAATATCAATATCTTGATTCAAACAATGATTGGGCGAAGCGATCGGGAGTTAGAGTTCTGCCATTGCCAACTCAGGGCGTAACCAGGTACACAACATCCATTACTTGCAAGATTTAGAGGCCAGAACAATCTCCACCGATCCTGATTATGGCCGGGGGATCGAAAGGGTGGACCAGTGTCGCTTGGTACTCGCTCCGGCCCCAGGGTGCTCACTGGACCATGGCAGCATATTTCCCCACCAAGTCCACCCGCTAAGCAACACTACCGGCCTCCCCTTCGGCCATATCGCGACTGTACCATACCGTAGCTTCCCCATGAACAATGCCATGATGCATGATCACACAACAACAGGGCCATGCCCACATCACATTGCGGGATTCTCACGGTACATCAAAGGCACTAAGGCCATCATCACCAAGGCCAACAGTCTCAATCCATTTCTCTCGAGAATCCGACAGAACTTCCCTTATACTTTGGGGCTTTCCATGATGCATAACATTCAGCAATATGCATCACAAACACTTAGAATTCAAAATCTTCAATACCATTCCAATAGTGCATATCAATAAGAAACATGCTTCACAAGCACTTAGAGCATGAAGTCTTTAATAAATTGTTCTAAGTGTTGACAACAATAAGAATCATGCATCACAAATACTCAATTAAATTTTTCTAAGTTCATGGGCTAGCTACTAGCATTCTGTTGCAGGTTATAAACCTTTTTGTCTAACGTTATAAACATTTCTGTGCTCTGTTACAAACTCCTCCACAATGAGTTATAAACTCTTTTGTTTCGGGTTATAAATTTCTATTTTGATGTGTCACAACATTTATGATGTAACTCTCTTTCTGTGGGTCACAAACCTTTCCTCATCTGTTATAAGTATTTCAACTCCATATTATGAACTATCTTCTTCACAAAACATCTTAAATTCTAGTTTATGATCCTTTTTCCTCTTGTTATAAACATTTCAACTTAGTCTATTATAAGTATTAAATTTTCCATCATAATTATTACAACATTAGCTTATAGCTCTCTTAACTCTCATGTTATTGCTCCCTTAGTCTTATGTCACAAATATTTCCTTTTTGTTATGAACTTCTTAGTTCTTATGTCTTAAGCATTTATCCTATTGTCATGGGTTTTCTGGTTTATGTTACAAACTATGTGATGTTTAGTTATAAGCTTTTCAATTTCCTGTTATGAACCTATAAATCTTAGGTTATGAACTTCCAAATTTTCTGTCATAAACATTCTTAAGCTTTTATGTTATGACCTCTTTAAACAATGAGATTATGGACCTTTTATCTTTGTCCCAATTTCCTTTTATGTCTTCTAGCATAAGTTCAATAGTATAAATATTATGTTATAGACTTATAAAATTTCTGTCATGAAATTTTGTGTACTAAGTTACAAACTATTTTTGCCTGTAATTATAAACTACCTTGTTACACGTTACAAACTATTTTCTCCTCGGTTATAAACTTACCCTGTTACTGTCATGAATTTCTTGTCTTACCATATCAGTTCTATTTTTGTGTTTCAATAGAATTTCCACAACCATCAATTGTAAAATGATCAACAACCAATTTGACAGGTCTCCATTCTCATCCAATCATGTACAGAAATTCAATACACATAATTTTCCATTCATAATGCACAATCCATCAACCATTCACCACATTTCTCATCCCATTAAAATTCATATCCATACCAAACATTGATAAAAATCAATGCAAGCACAAAACATATTTTGTTCAACCAATTCTAAATAGAATGAGGCCATTATGGTCTCTTCTCAAGTTCATGGCCAACACTTGGTTTCACCCATATCAAGAGGCAAGGGTTTTCCTCAAAACCTTAACCCTCCATTACTTTCCACTAAGATTTTTCAAGCTTTCCCTCCCCCCTTACCTAGTGGTAGATTTGGCCTTCATGAGTTCTTTAGGTAGCCCATAAAATTTCTCCAAGAATCTCCTCTCAAGTGACAAAAAAAAAGTCTCCCAAACACTTCAAAAATCAACAATGAAAAATTAAGAAATTAGTATTAGGCCATCAAGCATCAAGAAAAGGAGAAGAAGAAAAATGAAATCATGGAGAATGGAGTTATACCCCATGGCTGTCCAAATGAAGAAGGAGAGGAATATGAAAATAAATCTTGCAACAATGTTGGAGCTTGAAGTAAAATTGGTGCTCAAGAGAGTAATGTTTTCTCTTGAGTAGATTTTAGAGAGGGGTGGTTCAAATGAACTAAATGGAACAAAATGAAGTGGGAGGAAAGGAATTTATAGAGGTGGGAGATAGTGTGGCTGGTTTAAAGTGTGGTGGAGAGGGAGAGATGTGGCAAAATTTTGAGAGGGAGGTTAGTTGGAAAATTTGGTCCAAATTTAGACACATCACTACTTAAGTGTGGTTAAAGTTTTTCCACATTTCCATATTTAAAACCATTGCTTTAAATTATTAAACCTAATAAATAAATGAGTTTTCTATCTATTCTAACTAAACATGGCCGATTTTTCACTTAGTGAATGTGAGGGACCATTTTGCAATTTCACAAAGTTTAAGGGCATTCTTGCAAAATTACCAAAAATTCAAAAAAATTCCAGAAAAATTCTAGAAAATTGTTTTTATACTCTAAATCAATTTTTATGTTTAAAACATATTTTTAATAATTTTTTAGATTTTTATTACAATTAATAAAAATTAATTCTGTTAGGTGCTCATAATTAGTGGTAATTTTGGTAATTATACCAAAATGACTTCAGAAAATTCTGGAAAAATTATCAAAATTTTGAAAAATTATTATAAGACTATTTATGTAATTATTTTCATCAAATTATATACCAAATATTTATTCATTATTTTAAACGGTGTTACCATTCTCACGGTTTCCCATTACGGGGAAAACAGATGTTACAAACAGCCAGCCACTTTGTCATATTCTCCTCTGCTTAAGGCACAGAGAAGAAATAATTTTGCTTTGGAGTTCAGAAGATACCTTTCCTTATCTTCTGGGGTCCATTCTTCTCTAGGCTTAGGCTTTGGAGTTTCTTCTTGAACTTCAGATTCTCCTTCTCTGGGAGGAGCCAAAATTCTTGTTCTTCGATTCATAAGAATGAAGTTCCCATTTTCTATGATATCCCAAAGATCAATGTGTTGAGATTCTAGAAACAATTTCATTCTATCTTTCCAATAATAATAATCCTTTCCATTGAATGCATGGGGTCTATTTGTAGATGTTCCTTCTAGGATGAACATTGCAGCTCCATGGTTGGCCATTTTCCCTTGATCTTTTCCTCTCTCACTGTTAAGTAAGTTCAACTCTAGAGGCAAGCTCTGGTACCAATTGAAGTAGAAGTTTCAATCACACGAAGGGGGGTTGAATTGTGATTGTTTTAAAATTTCTGCAAGTTCTTCTAATACTATTTCTGCTTAAGTTATTCTTGGCTGAGTATTAGAAGATACAACTCAAGAAGATAGATGTTATATTGTATGCTATATGCAGAAGATAAGATTCCTTTATAGGAACACTTTAGAGTATCACTTACTTAGGTATTAAGTAGTTTTCAAAACAAATTTATGCACATGATAATAGAACTGAAATCTGAAATAAGAGGGAAGGGATAAGAGGATTGCACAAGCAGATTTTTATACTGGTTCACCTCTTCCAACCTGAGGCTACGTCCAGTCCCTACCTTTTGTAGGATTTTCTTACTCAACTTTCACTTTACAATGACCTTGGGTACACCTTACCACTATTATTCTTCTGCAGCCTGTTCAGCCTCCTAATCCAGGTACTGTTTCACCTCTACAAGGCTGTAAACTTACTGCAACTTCTTCTGCAAAAGACCCAGCCACTGAAAGTACTGCAGAACACCCTCTGCAGAATTTCTCCTTCACTACAACTCTATAGATATATCAATGTCTAAGCCCGGCACACTTTCTCAAGAGGAACAATCAATCTTAAGCCTTCTTGAGAATTTACAGAGAAGTATGTAATGACAAGAAAATTACAAGGCTCAAAGTGAATACAATATAGGTGCAGAAGCAAATGTAATGAGCCAACTCTCTCTCAATAGACTGTTTAAGGCTTATACTCAGAAAAAAGAAGAGAGAGAAAATTTCCAGAAGATATGGACTGTGATTTTGAAAGATTGATGTTTCTTCTGGAGAGGTGTGTCCTGATCTTGAGGGGAACTCCTCTTTTTATAGGAGAATGGAGAAAATAGTCGTTGGGAACCTCCAGCTGTGTCCCTTGGCCTGTCCCTTTCAAGATGCAGTTGTCTCCTTGCAGGTACAACTGTTAATGTTTGACCGGTCATACCTTCTGGGGTTATTTCTTCTGCAGAGTAAGAAACTTGTGGATTATACAGTTGTTTCTTCTGTAAGCGTTCCAGGAGCATTAGAATAATTGATATACATTATTTCAAGCATATTTCCCTTAGCTGTAACATTAGTAATGAGAAAAAATAGAGTTTACTGCATTCTGCTTCTTCCGGAGCATTCCTGACAGCTTATATCTTCTACAGATTACCTTTTTTTCTTCTGCAGAGATTTGTCAATGACATGAGATCATTTTAGGGGACTTCAGAGTATGTTTTTACTTGACTGCAACTTTTGGGAAGCTTAGGAAGTTATGATTCTCAAGCAAGGAGCTTCTTCTTCACTTTTTATAAAAGTGAGTATTCCTTCTAATATGTCATCACTTGATCCAAATCTGGAATTTTGATTCTAAGAGATAAATTGAATTTATTTCAATCATTTTATGTCTAGGCTTCCCATTCTTGTACTTTGAATTGCTTCTTGAATCTTCTGTCATAATTCATCCATAGAGAATGCTTCTTATGTATCTTCTGCAGGACTTGTTCTTACTGAATCTTATTATAAAAGATTTCTTTCTTCACTTTCTCAACAACTTTCTTGCTTTCCTTTATTAAACTGTTAATTCAAATATGTTGAAAACATCTTTTATAGGTTGATGTGGTGTAAGAATGTCATTTCCTTCTTCAGGGTTTTGGTTCCATCTTCTACAGTTTTCTTTCCTGTATCTACTTATCAAACACTCAAATGAAATGATTAGTTCCTTTTTAAATCAGAATTATGACAAGTGAATTTTGATAAGTTATCATCATTAAAACCACTTAGAAGGATTCTTGGACCTTACACTTGGAGCCAGTAGAAGGAGGAAAATCCAAGGATCCTCAACCCCTCAACCATTTCTCCATATTCTTGAGTTCTCTTGAGGTGAGTGTAACTCACACACTTTCACTCATTCATGCTTGAATCTCTTCCATGAATCGTACCTCATCTTTCCCCCTCTTCTTTAGTCTTGTATGTTTTGATTGGTTGATTATTCCCATTGAGTTGTAGTGTTTTAGTGTTTGATTAGAAATGTGGATTTGGAATATAATATGCTTAGGGTTTCACCCACCCCTTTGTTGATGTCTTGTACATTCATGGTTCATGCTTGGATAAAATGTTGGTAATGAATGTGGGGTTTTGGTTATGGGATTCACATGATGGGATTTCATTATAGCTATAAGAATGTTTAGATTTATCATGATTCATGTGCTATTTGTTATGTGTGAGTATCGCATTAAGGCCTTTGTGAAGGGAATCAAGCATGTGGTCAGGGTGCAGCGTAAATAAATGGATTCCCTCCCTTGTTATAATCATTTTGCGAAAACACGAATCAAGGCATAAAAAGGTATTGAAATGAAAGGTCGTACCTTATTAGGATTATAAACGAGGCAAGTGTAGCCACGTCTCTATTGGTATCCACGCCAACAGCCGTACTAGGATGCCCTCCTCAGCTCTGCTAGAAGCTTTTAGAAAGTAAGAAGCGATTGCTCATGTGTATCAGGGTAGTGCATCTTATGCTCTATTTATAGAGTGGTGGCTAGGGTTTTACCCTTCACTCACTTAACCCTCACACTTATGGGCCTGGCCCATAATAATTCTAATTAAATTAAATTAGAATTATTATCCTTTCCTAGTGGCATGTTGTATGCGTGTGACCCAATAGGATTTTAATATTTGGTTATAATATTAAAATAAAACTCTTTTATATTTAATATCATAAATAGTGAGCGGTATCTAGCAACACATCACTATCCAAATATTACGATTATCAATAACTTTGATAAATCCTATTTTATTATAATATTTTATATTCTCTGTCCCTTTGTCCAAATATCTAATTGAACACAAGGGCATGGATTGTGTCAACCTTGTATAGTTCAATTTATATTTTCTCAATCCCCAAGTAGACTGTACAGAAAATAAATATCTCATATTTATTCTCCTGAGCATGGCCATGCATTTTGCAGTCTCACTTTATCAAGAGGCCTACAAATATAACTCTTGTGACATAGGAGGGACAAATCCCATCTAGGGCACTCACATTCCTCCACATAATTTATTATATATCCAAATACCAACTTTATGATCACCCTGTTACAGGCAACGTTTGATGATATTCAAAACATATAATTCCTTATGTAGGAATCGTAGTGATTTCAAGTCGAAGGACTTCATTTATATTTATTAATTTAAGAAACGTTCATAACACTTATGTAACAACCCATGCAACGTTCTTAAGGTGGGTCTGTCCAGTACACCATTACTCTTAATGTGTACCTATGTGAGCACATGATATCTCATATCCATGACCTGTGAGATGTGATCATCAATGAACTCACATGCTAGTCTAAATGCATCTTTGTCCTAAGATGATAATTGACTAGGGACTATTTAAGAATAGTTCTTCATAAGCTCTCACGATCAAGTCATCTACTTGATTCCTTATGAAGTTTAAGCCTACTATTCTAAGGACAATAATTATATTCTAAAAGAATAAGTTTGCCTTTATAAAATAACATGATACAAGTGATGGATGTTCACAAATATATAAGTCTCTAGTGCATATTCCTAACAATCTCCCACTTGCACTTGAGACATTCAGACATAACTATTATGCCTAATGACCTAGTGTGCCCTTCATGCTTCTGTTGCACAAGGGGTTTAATGGGTTTGTAACAGCGACTGTTTCTTGCTTTGAACTCTTCTAGCTCACAACGCCACCATTCAAACAAAACACATAACCTGATTACGATCTTCAATCATCATTGTCGGTTTGGAAGCTAGCACCAGTGTAAACCTTTACAAGTAGCTCTTCCTCACCTCCTCATATCAAGAATGACTCCTCAGTTCTTATTAAGTACTTAAGGATGTTCTTGACTGTTGTTTAGTGACCTTCACCAATATCAGACTGGTATCTGCTAGTCATGCTTAAAGCATATGACATTTCTGGTTAAGTACATAACATGGCAAACATGATTGACCCTATAGCGGATGCATAAGGAATCTTACTCATGTGACCTCTCTCTTCTTCACTAGAAGGAGTATGAGCCTTAGATAGGCTTATACCATGTGACATAGGCAAAGATCCCCTCTTAGAATCTTGCATGTTAAACCGTTTTAACATTTTGCTTATGTAGGTACTTTGACTTAGGCCAAGTAATCTTCGAGATCCATCTCTATAGATCCTTATATCTAACACATAGGTTGTTTCGCCCAAATCTTTCATAGAAAAACAATTTCCTAACCAAGTCTTTACAGACTGAAGGGTAGGAACGTCATTTCCTATGAGGAGTATGTCATCTACATACAAATCTTTCATCTTCATTTTAATGAAACCAAACTGCTTTATAGCTTCATCAAAAATGAAGATTCCAGCTTCTAGAAGCTTGCTTTAATCCATAAATGGATCGTTGCAACTTATACACCTTTAGGTATAACAAAACCTTCAGGTTGTATCACATACATATATTCAAGAAGGCTTCCATTTAGGAAGGTTGTCTTGACATCCACTTGCCAGATTTCATAATCATGGCAAGTTGCAATAGCAAGCAAGATCCGAACATATTTAAGCATGGCAACTGGGAAAAAAGCGTTTCATCATAGTCTATACTATGAATTTGCGTCAAACCCTTTATCCACCAACCGTGCTTCAAAGGTACTTACATTACCATCCATGTCAGTTTTCCTCTTTGAAAACCCACTTGCACCCTATGGGTTTTATCCCTTCGGGTGGCTCAATAAAGGTCCATACCTTGTTAGTGTACATGAAATCCATTTCAAATCTCATGGCATCAAGCCATTTCTCAGATTTTGGACTCAAAAGAGCTTCTTGGTAGATCACTGGTTCACCTTGATCCATTAGCAATACATCCCTTTCCTGAGATAGAAGGAAACCATATCTCTCAGGTTGGTGACGTACTCTTTCTGATCTACGCAAGTCTTGCGCTACTTGAGCAGGTGGCTCCACAACACTTTGTGATATCTGCTCTTGCTCCATTACCGGCTCATTACTACTTTGTGGTACTTGAATTTCTTCAAGTTCTACTTTCCTCCCACTCATTTTCTTAGAGACAGATTCCTTCTCTAAGAATATAGTAGTCCTAGCGACAACCACTCTGCCTTTGCTAGGATTATGGAAGTAGTAACCCTCAGTTTCCTTTGGGTATCCCACAAATAAGCACTTATCTGATTTGGGTCCTAGCTTATCTGAAACTTGGCGTTTCACATAAGCTTCACAACCCAAAATCTTCATAAAAGACATACTGGGTCGTCTCCTAGTCCACATTTCATATGGTGTCTTTATGACAGCCTTAGATGGAACACGGTTTAGTGTGAAGGCTACTGTTAACAAAGCATGACTCCAAAAGGAGTCGGGGAGATCAATTTGACTCATCATAGATCGAACCATAACTAATAGAGTTTGATTTCTCCTTTCTGAAACTCCATTCCATTGAGGTGTTCCAGGAGGAGTGAGTTGAGATGTTATCCCACACTTTCTTAGATAGTCATCAAATTGTTGGCTTGAGTATTCTCCACCTCGATCTGATCGAAGTGTTTTAATAGTCTTGCCAAGTTGGTTTTGTACTTCATTCTTAAATTCCTTGAACTTTTCAAAGGATTCAGATTTGTGTTTCATTAGATACACAAATCCATATCTACTGAAATCATCAGTAAAAGTGATGAAGTATTGAAAACCTCCTCTAGCCATTGTGCCTATGGGCCCACATACATCACTATGTATGAGACCAAGAAGATCACCGGCCCTTTCACCTTTTCCGGTGAATGGAGTTTTGGTCATCTTTCCCAATAAACAAGATTCATATGTCTCAATTGATTCAAAATCAAATGAGTCCAAATATCCATCTTGGTGGAGTTTGGATATGAGTTTCTCATTTATGTGGCCCAAGCGACAATGCCAAAGATAAGTTGGGTTCAAATCATTTGCTTTGAACCTCTTAGTATTTATGTTATAGATAGGTGTTTCAAAGTCAAGGACATATAGTCCATTGTTTAATTTTGCACAACCATAAAACATGTCATTTAAATAAATTGAACAACTATTGCTCTTTATTATAAATGAAAAACCATTCTTGTCCAAACAAGAAATAGAAATAATATTCCTACTAATGGCTGACACAAAATAACAATTATCTAACTCAATAACAAGCCCAGTTGGCAAAGTTAAATAATAGGTTCCTACGGCTAAGGCAACAACTCTTGCTCCATTTTCACACATAGGTCGACTTCTCCTTTAGTCAATGACCTACTTCATTTAGATCCTTCACATTCACACTAATGTGAGATTCACATCCGGTATCCAATACCCAAGATACAGAAATAGGTAAATTGACTTCTATAACATATATATTCCTGAAGCGGAAGTCTCACTTCCCTTCTTCTTGATCTCCTCCAGATACTTTACACAGTTTCCAATGTCCCGATTGGCCACAATGGAAACATTTTCCTTCTTTAGCTATCCCACCCATAGGTTTCAAGAATTTATTTCTTGCCCTTGCCTTTTCACAGTTGGACCATCAATATGGCCTTCCCTTTACCTTTATTAATGTTTTGCTTAGCTGTTCTTAACATGCTTAGCAATTCTAGCAGCGATTTGTCAAATTCATTCATGTTATAGTTCATGATGAGTTGACTATAGCTGTCCAGCAACGATTGCAGGACAAGATCAGTGGCCAACTCTTGGCCTAATGGGAATTTTAGCCTTTCTAGGTTTTCAATGTACCCAATCATTTTGGGTACATGAGCACCGACATGACTTCCTTCTACCAGTCTACATTGATAGAGTTCCTTTGAGACTTCAAATCGTTCATGCCTAGCTTGGCCTTGATAAAGTCTCTTTAAATGTACGATCATATCGTATGCTTCCATGTTCCCATGCTGCTTTTGGAGTTCAGCATTCATGGTAGCAAGCATAAGGCAACCTACATCGAGAGCATAATCCACATGCTTCTGAAAAGCATCCTTATCAGCTTTCGAAGCAGTTGCAGCAGGTGTTTCAGGAACGGGCTCTTCCAGGACATACAACTTCTTTTCATGCCTAAGGACAATCCTTAGGTTTCTATACCAGTCTAGAAAGTTAGTTCCAGACAGTTTGTCCTTCTCAAGGACAGATCTCAGTGAAAGGTTACTTGTTGTGTTCGTTGCCATGGTTATCTATTAACAGAAAATAATGCAAATGAGTATCATATAATAAGCATATTCAACAAGGTCTTAATTAAATATGCCTCCCACGATTTTGATTCAAAATAAGTACCCTCAATATAAAGAATCAAAAAATCCCATCACTAGATTTTCTAGTGGGCCAAGATCCATATTTCACCTTATTTTAAGTTATCTTTGGCTGATCGCTTAAGAAAAGGTTATTTAGGTAGGAACACGCTTTCCAATTGCATCTCATACAACTCTTGGATAGTTAGGTGAATAACTCTTATTCTAATTCATCTTATGAATTAATGCCCAACTTAGTGCCTCTTGGTTCTTTAATCCTATTGAATATACCTAGTTAAGTCAAAACCCAATGGTTGACAATAAATAAATGTACCCTACTTTGGCAGACCCACATTTATTTCATCGCGCCTCACTAAAATAGATAAATGTACCCTGCTTTGGCAGACCCACATTTAATCGATTCAAGCCTAGACGAGTGCCATACATTGGAAGGCAAAACATGACTTAATATTAGTGCCTTTAGGCTTTTTCAGTCATATTGAATATACCCAACCAAAGACCAATGGTTGACAATCGGATATTACTTTTATCCTATCGTGTCTCACTAGAACAGATAAATGTACCCTGTTTTGGCAGACCCACATTTAATCGATTCTAGTCTTGACGTGTGTCATTCATTAGAAGGCATAATGAGCATTGAGGGATTTGATTGCTTTAATTTTATTCGTTGTTAAACCATTTAACATATAAGCATGCATCTCATACAATCACATGATATGGTTATGGCCTCCTAAAACAATTAAATCACATATAATATTGAAGTCTCCATCCACATGTCTCCACATGCTCCTTTGACTCCATGCTCCTTTCGGTTACATTACATAACAAGAAGAAACCTCGTTTAACATACGAGGGGATAGGGATGAGAAGAGAATTACAAGAGGAATGTCAAGAGGTAAGGCACGACACGCAGGTCGTATTTAAATTTAAATAACTAAGGCCATAACCAATCATCATGCAAAACCAGCATCAATTGATTGTAAAATGCGTGACATAATAAGATGCATATATTAAGTGAGGTTTGATTACGCGTATACGAAATAATGCACTACACAACCAATCATCAATAAGTGTCTCGCATCAAATGAATACTTCACAAACCGATAAACGAGTGAGTCCCTCGTATCATTTGAATACGTACTTGTCAGCAAATTGATAAGTGGCATGTTTATCGCAGCCAATATTTGAGTCGAGACAAGATTTCAACAATTGAACCCTTTGACTCCCAATACATGAACTCTTTCATGTTCCATGGGACCCTCCAACATTAGAACATACAAACATATACATACATCGCATATAAAAGAATCAATAAGGAAACAAAAGACGTAACCTGCGCTCCAGTCTGCGCTACAGCGCAGGTTGAAGCGCAGATGTCAGAATCAAATTCGTAACCTGCGCTTTACTTGCGCTTTAGCGCAGATCTGCGCTATAGCGCAGCTTGCAGCGCAAAAAACAACGCTCCGTTTTGCCTGCGCTTCACCTCCGCTTCATATGCGCTTTACCTGCGCTTCAGCGCGAGTGAGGCACAGAAACGAAGTTCCAAAACGTCGTGCGATATATAAACATTAATAATACCAGAATATCACTATATTCAAAAGATTAAAAGCCCAAAACGTGTTAATCGCAAACCAAAGCTCTAATACCAATTGAAGGGAATCAAGCATGTGGTCAGGGTGCAGCGGAAATAAATGGATTCCCTCCCTTGTTATAATCGTTTTGCGAAAACACGAATCAAGGCATAAAAAGGTATTGAAACGAAAGGTCGTACCTTATTAGGATTATAAACAAGACAAGTGTAGCCATGTCTCTATTGGTATCCACGCCAACAGCCGTACTAGGATGCCCTCCTCAGCTCTGCTAGAAGCTTTTAGAAAGTAAGAAGCGATTGCTCATGTGTATCAGGGTAGTGCATTTTATGCTTTATTTATAGAGTGGTGGCTAGGGTTTTACCCTTCACTCACTTAACCCTCACACTTATGGGCCTGGCCCATAGTAATTCTAATTAAATTAAATTAGAATTATTATCCTTTCCTAGTGGCATGTTGTATGCGTGTGACCCAATAGGATTTTAATATTTGGTTATAATATTAAAATAAAACTCTTTTATATTTAATATCATAAATAGTGAGCGGTATCTAGCAACACATCACTATCCAAATATTACGATTATCAATAACTTTGATAAATCCTATTTTATTATAATAATTTATATTCTCTGTCCCTTTGTCCAAATATCTAATTGAACACAAGGGCATGGATTGTGTCAACCTTGTATAGTTCAATTTATATTTTCTTGATCCCCAAGTAGACTGTACAGAAAATAAATATCTCATATTTATTCTCCTGAGCATGGCCATGCATTTTGCAGTCTCACTTTATCAAGAGGCCTACAGATATAACTCCTGTGACATAGGAGGGACAAATCCCATCTAGGGCACTCACATTCCTCCACATAATTTATTATATATCCAAATAACAACTTTATGATCACCCTGTTACAGGAAACGTTTGATGATATTCAAAACATATAATTCCTTAGGTAGGAATCGTAGTGATTTCAGGTCGAAGGACTTCATATAATATTTATTAATTTAAGAAACGTTCATGACACTTATGTAACAACCCATGCAACGTTCTTAAGGTGGGTCTGTCCAGTACACCATTACTCTTAATGTGTACCTATGTGAGCACATGATATCTCATATCCATGATCTGTGAGATGTGATCATCAATGAACTCACATGCTAGTCTAAATGCATCTTTGTCCTAAGATGATAATTGACTAGGGACTATTTAAGAATAGTTCTTCATAAGCTCTCACGATCAAGTCATCTACTTGATTCCTTATGAAGTTTAAGCCTACTATTCTAAGGACAATAATTATATTCTAAAAGAATAAGTTTGCCTTTATAAAATAACATGATACAAGTGATGGATGTTCACAAATATATAAGTCTCTAGTGCATATTCCTAACACTTTGGCCCTAGTTAATTGGAAAATGAATTTGAGCTTCGGCTCCCAGGTAAAAAGAATTTGGCTTCGACCTTAGTTTTGGCTTTGGCCCCAATTCACCTTAATTAATCAAGATTGGAATCCAGTCCCCAATTAATTGGACTTCGGTCCCTAGTTAAAACACGGGTTTTGGCCCCCAGGTAATTTGCAGTGTTATGCCCAAGGAAGACATTCCTTGTACTCTGAGCTCAGGTCTAGCCCCAATCTAATGATAAGACCCCATCTGCCGGGCAATGTAGATCATGCATATCACATTCATATTCAGTTGAGATGTCATATTATGTTGATTATGTATTATGTATTCCCTGATACATTGCATTCGCCTGTTTCCCCCCTACACTGTTGATGAAAATCTGGCAAGCGTACCAAATTCCCAGCAGTATAATAGTAAGTAAGAGTATCGTATCCACAGGAAACGATTCAACTTATAAAGGTTAGTGGTCACAACTATTAAGTGAGGGCGTATAATTGTTGTTTGTAGAGAATTGTGCAAATAAATAAATTTGAACTTAAATGAGAGAGATAGAGACAGTTACTTGGACTAGAATTGAACTTCGTTTCATCACACCCCTTTCGTATGTGAACCCCAATAATATTTATGAATATATAATTATGATACCTTAGCCAAACTATATTCTTCCATGTCGGTTCCCCATATCACAAGATACTCAAAATAATTCATGCGGGTTCTCCCAAGCGAAAAATTACCCCGACTTTAATGATCTAATTTTCCGTTCGTTAACACTATCAGTTCGTCCTATAGCTCGATCCCATAGTGACTACTTTGATTACTTTTACCAATCAGAGTTCAAGTTCCCTATTCTTAGGCTCCCCCAAACTCGCTATTGATTTCACAAAATCATTTACCAATGCATCTTATAAAATCAACCTATAACTCCGGCACACAGGCGGAAGCTACGCATTAAGCAAAGAATAAAAATACTGATATCATAAAAATAGGGATTCATAAATATTAAAGAAAGGGTAAAATAACATTTTAGTCCCTATAAAATACGTGAATTTTGATTTTCGTCCCTGTAAAATTTTTCTTTTTTATTTGATCCTTATAAAATATTTAAGCTATTTTTTTAGTCCCTATCGTTGATTCCACTATCAATTACGAATGTCTCGAACGTCCATCACAATTAGTAATCATATGTATTGTACCTTGGCACATTATACAACAGTGTTAGCCTCTTTAAACACATTCAAAGACTATTTATGATATATATGAAGGAAGAAATGTACAAAGAATTTATGTTCAAATTGACCATGAAATTTGACTTTTTAAATGAGTTTAAGGAAGGTAACACTCTTATATAATGTGTTAGGGTACTTTTGAAGTATTGTTGGCTATTATGGGTGTTCGACACATCCACAATTAACAGTAGAACCAACATCAGGGACTGAAAAAATATCATAAATATTTTATAAGGATGAAATAAAAAAGAAAAATTTTCTAGGGACGAAAATCAAAACTCGGATATTTTATAGGGACTAAAATGTTATTTTACCCTTAAAGAAAATTCACATACAATCGGGGATTGAATCAACTACGTTCAATCCTATTGGAGAGTTTAGCTACGCATGGTAGCCATTACAACCCAACGGAGAAACTGTCACGCTTTTCTCCAATCCTAGCTCTGCTCTGCCGTCTCTCCAAAAGCTCCTTTGATCTTTGCAAAAGGTTCTATTTATAGAGTTTGGAAAGCTATCTAAAATCTGGAAGGAATCTGATTTGAAATCCTTTGAAAAATTGATCCGTATTCTTGCTCTTCATCCTGCGCTCAGCACGTTTTGAAGCGCAGGTTCCAGAATGAAATTTTAATGTTGCGCTCCACCTACGCTCAGCGCAGGTGGAGCGTGAGTTACGATCCATCTTTCCTTAATTTTCTCCTTTTCAGCTTGATCTCTTCCTGATCTTATCCTTATTTGATTTGTTTTCCTTACTTTCCTCTTTTAGCTTGATCTTGTGCTGATTTGATCTTAAATTTGAATTGAGAATTAAATCTGTAGAATCCTTATCCCATTAATTGTTGATCTTATCCTAATCAGCTGCCATTTAAATCCCTATCTTGCATATTCTCTTTTCAAATAAATGTTATCTTCTTTCTTCATTTAAATTCTTCCCTTTTATCTTCAAAATTAACAGATTTTTTTATCAAAATAGCATCATATTCAAATCCAAATCAAATATTTACAAAATAAGCATTTATTACTAAAAAGAGGTAATTTTGGGCATAAATTTACTATTTTACCCTTGATAAGTGCAAAAATTATACGGTAAATTATCATATATTTTTACTTATCAACTGTATGATTGCATAGTTATGCTCACTGAGATTAGGGATGTAAAAAAAAACGTACCCGTGGAGCTATCCGCAATGGGTACCTGCATATTTATGTAATGGGTAGGGGCGGATATTATACTACCTGCCCCGCGAGTACCCACATACTCATTAAAACATATTTTTCTATTAAATATATTTGAATATTAGGATCTTTTATTATTTATGATGAGATATAATTTATTTTATATCATTTTATGATGATATTCTTAATATATTAACACGTAATGGTATTATATAATGATTATTTATATATATAGTATGATATTGTAATATATTATATAACATTTCCTCTATTTTTTTTATAAAATTTAAATTCTTAAATATTAATGGATACCCGTGAATACCCGCGGAGACCCGTTACCAGCATGGTACCCGTTAATTTTAGAGGGCATGTATACGGGTAGGCACTACCCGCCTCGCCCCGTTGACATCCCTAACTGAGACATTAGTCTCACCTAGAGCTGTCAAAACGAGCTCAACCCGGTGAGCCAACCCGTATAAACCCGGCTCACTGGTGGGTTGGGTTACAAAAATTTGGACTCACTTTTCCCCGGGTAAATCTGGCCCGGCCCACTTAACCCGCGAGCCAAGGTGGGTTTGTGGTGGGTTGAGCCGGCCCAACCCGTTTTTTGAGTTAAAAAATTAAAAAAACCTTTATCTGTTGAAACTAGGTAATTGTCTTTTGGTTATGGTCACAATTTCACAAACTCACAGGGACGCCTCTCAAACCCCTTTCCCCCCTTCATTATCCACCGATTTGTTCCCGGCGGCCTCCGTTCTCCACCGATCTGTTCATCAGCGGCAGTTGTCTCCTCCATCTCCTTCGAGCCGTGCGCATTTCATTCTCCTCCGGTCTTCGATCTACTCTGTTCTCTTCCTCCTTCGTTCTCTTCCTCCTCAAGTCTTCGATCTGCACCGTTCTCCTCCGTTCTCCACCGATCTGTGTGCGTTTCGTTCTGCTCCTCCACCTCTACATGTGCGGCCAGCCACTGAGAGTGCGTTCGGTTCTGATCCTCCACCTTTGCTTGAGCTTGTGCAGTCACCGACCACCGTTCTGCTCCTACACCTCTGCTTGTGGAGCCACCGACCACCGTTCTACTCCTCAACCTTTGCTTGTGCAGCCACCAACCACCTTTCTTGGAGTTATTTATTCATTTCTGTATCTGTTTGGTTTATTCATTTGGACCTTTTCATCTCAACAACCTATGAATTTGAAACTGTGAATCTATTTCTATTTGGTTTGTTCGTTTTTGAACCCGTTTGGACTATTAGTTTAATGTATTAGTTTGGTTTTTGTTTGGTTTATTCATTTCGTTTGATAGTTCCAGAATCTGTTTGGACTTGTTGTGGCATTAGTCATCAGATTTGTGAATGCCAATGCAAAGTTTTTTTTTTGCATTTTTTTATTTGTTTTATAATTTTTATATTTTTTTCAGAAATTAGGTGAGCCAACCCGCTCAACCCACCAACCAGCGGTGGGTCGAGCCGGGTTGGTATTTTCCTAGCTCACCAAAAAAGTGAGCCAGCTCGACTCGACCCACTTTTCTTCCAACCCGTGGTGAGCCAACCCGTGTGAGCCGGGTTGGCTCACTTTGACAGCTCTAGTCTCACCCCATGTTGTGCATTCATTTTAGATATGCAGTATTTTTTGGCCGAATGCTTGGATGGGGATTTGAGACTCATAGAGTGGATCACTTCGCCCCTAGTTGTAGTTTGTATCCCGTGAAGCAAACTGCTGTATTTGAGTTATACTATGTTGAGTTAGGTTAGAAATTATATATCTATGAATGATGGTTATCTTGAGCCACGGAGTGGCAATTGTATTTTGGGATTTATGGTACTTAATGGTTGTTTGGGCTTATGTAATCATTGGAGTTACTTAAGCATTTGATAAATGTGTATGTAAAGATAACGGTAATGGCGCAAAATAATTTCAGGAATTTGGGAATAGTGACTCCAACGGACATTGTTCTTGAATTTAGAAATTAGGACGTTACACATGTCACCATCTCCATTGTTTGCCATGATTGGTGATCCCTGATTATCCCTCTTTGGTGGAGAGAAGTTTGTAGCATAAAGATGAGTGCTTGGTTGCCCTATTGAAGTGTCTGATCCTTCTTTATCCTTCCTCTTGAAGTGAATAAGTGGTAAATCAAGCTCTGGATCAAAAAATACTACAACTCTTTGTTTGGTTTTTCCTCGCATAAAAGAAAAGAAGGAAAATTCAAAGTTAAACTAAATAAATTAAAACAGAAAAATAATCCAATCTAGTAAATTCGTTGTTACTAATGATATTGAATTTATCAATCCCCGGCAACGACGCCAGAAAAGTTGATGAGGATTTGACAAGTGTACCAATCATATCAAGTAGACAAGTGATAAGTAGAGTATCGTCTCCACGGGGATTGGGAATTCAAGTACCAAAATACAGAGAATTTGGCTAGTTGAATAAAAGAATAACAAATATACCAATGTGATAAGGAAATAATGCAGAAAATAAAAAAGGAACTTTACATCAAGATGTTTAGAATGCAAGGGAAAAGACAAAGGTTGTGAAAAGCAATTAGGGGATGGTTCCTCTTAATTCTCCCTCTATGGAATTCAATAGCATATCCAATTTAGTGGTTATGATTCAATTCATTATCCAATTCACAAATATAGTTAAATCCCAATTCCGTGGTGGTTTAACCCTAATCCTAATTTAAAATCCCTAATTCCTTAGATGAATCTAAGAAAGAATTGCATTAAGATCAAGAATGGTTAGAGATCACACAATCTCTAATTCTTATCCCTAGGTAATTAGCCAATCGTGTTGTTTACTTCAATTCCAAGTTCCTCCCCAATTTTCAAATTGTGAGAATCATTTTAAGTTCTTGCAATTGAGTGGCCAAATCAATTGAAGCATTATGAGTATAAGAAAACAATGGAATTAAATCAAAACTCACTAAATTGAAATAACAAAAGAAAATCACATAGGGTTTGAATTAGAATTCCCCAATCCCTAACCTAAGAGATTTAGAAATTCATTACAATAGAAAAGAAAACAGAGAAAAGAGAAGAAAACTCTAAAGTGGAATCCATTAAATTTGAAACCCTAACCCCAAAAAAACTGAGAGAACTCTGTTTTTCAATTCTAATCTATGAGAAAGAATCCTAAAAGTCCCTTTTAAAGGGTAAAAGAGCATATTTATATATTGTTAGCGTGTGTGGGGACACAACAACTTTGGACGTCCTCATACGCACACAGCAGAATTTGTAAAACTTTCTGGTGTATTCACGTCCCCACATGCAACTTTCTGTGTGACCACGCGCATATGACATAATGCAATTATACACTTTAACTCTCTAATGTGCTCACAAATCTACTTTCTTGTTCCCAAAAGCAATCCCATTTCATCCTTTTGCTTCACTTAATCAAATACCTACAAAAACACAAATTTAGTAACCAATTAAAGCATATTTACTCAAATTTAACTACCACCACCTAAAATAATACAAATATATATTCCTAAACATTTTTAATTAATCTTTCACCTACTTAATGACCTAAATGACTAAAATTACCTAAAATTAACCAATAAATCCACTAATATTTTGTATTTATCATTGTCTAAGGAAGTTTAGTTAGCTGGTGATAGTAGACCCGTGATTAGTAGGGTTCATGTAAAGAAGCAGAAAAGGGGAACAACAAGGGATAGTGTCAATAGTTTTACTAGTTTATTAATGGTAAGTTTCTGCAACTACACAACCATTACTTCCAAGTGAGGTGATTTCTTTTCACATCTATATTTACAATATTAATTTGGGTCTTTCAAAATGTAGGCACAATTTAATGAGGATATCACAATATAATCAACCCATGAAGATGTGAAGCAAGAGCTAGACAATTGTTTTTTGGCATTTTAAGAAAAACAGTCATTTTGTCTCTTTTTGGCATGAAAAACATACTGTTGTGTTTTTTTGCTCCAAATTATATATGAGAAATGTGAACAAGTATAAACACTTGAAATATCATTTTATTTCAATCAAAGTTTTTGTTACATCATTGTACAAATAATGAAACTCACCAATACATATTCAACAAAGATTACACAAGTCCTATTCTATATGTTCTTCACAATTTGAGTACATAAATCAATTTGGATGTTGAATTTTTGGCATGGTAGTTGAGTTTGTCGGTAGTATTCTTCTTTTTGCATCCCTCCAGGTGGCATTTCAAAGGTTGGTTTCTACTGATATTTGAGGTGTCATTATATTGTAAAAAGTATGTAGCTGCAGGTATAATGGAATGCTTCAACAGCCTCACCAATGCTCACAAGCCCGGGATGGATGCCATTTAATTACGCAATCATTTCATCTCCTACAACATTTAATTATGCAGGCCAGTTATATCCAACATTTATCCCTCTCATGAAGCATAGATTCTCTCAACTAGTTGGTGTTCATAAATGAAACAAGTTTAAGAGCAGTAACACTTCGTAGGCCTCTAAGGAAGCAACTAGCTAACTTTAGTGCCAGTGTATATGGACATTTCCCTGTCTCCAAAAACACATCAATAGCATCATGAAAAGCTAAAACAATGGATCCAACTCCAAAAACTTGATTGTATTAAATAAAAAAGCATAACACCATAAAAGTCAGAGCACCTTCTTTTTTATAAGCGAATTTTCATTGAGTAGAGCACTAAGGGTGCTCAAACCCAATTACAAACCAGAAACTATAAAGAAAGCATAAAATTACATAAGCCTATACTAGAAAACAAAACCAAACCACCAATAAGAAGAATAAACCCCGTTTCGGCTAGTAATAGGCCACTATAGCGAAACAAAATTTCAATCTATTCTTATGCCACCTAATCCAAATATTAAAGAATCCAATAGCAAAAGCAACCAGAAGCAAGTAATGCAGCAAATGTCCTAATTTAAAACCAATTAACTAGACTAGAGATAGTGCACCGAGAAACCTCCAAATAACCGAAGTAGCTCAATTCAAACAAAGAAAAATAAAAACCATTATTAGATAGCCTCTCAGCAACAACATGCGAAAAGAACACAACAACCTGAATGCAGATAACATCAGTAATACACCCTCTACACCAGTAGAAAACAACCATTAGCAGAGGAAGTAAAACTTTCCAAATCTCCACAATGTACAATAACTCTACATCATAACCACATATCAACCATGCCAAATCCAAATCCGAACTAGCTTAAAACATCACCAATCTGAGACAACATCATACTAAGTAAAAAAACACGGATTTAAATCCTCTGTAGCCGTGCAGCTGCCTACAATAAAATTAGCTACCGAGTAGATAGGAAATAGCTACAGAATCATTTCGTAGTTAAGATCGGTAGCTATTCCATGGCTAAAGTGTCTGCAAAGGCTGCAGGGCGAGAGAAGATCCTTACATGTAAAAACACATAGACAACAACATGTGTAGAAACCATAGGAAACACTAGAAGAGGGGTTTGAATAGTGTTTTAAAATTTTAAGCTAATTTATGAAAACCTTTTTGTAAAAGAGAGCAAATGAACTTTTGCAAGTTATTGTGAAAAACTCAGTTGGCAGATAAAAAGATTATCAGAGTTAAGCGGAAGTTATGAACCATCGTTTTTCAGAAACTTGCTGACTTTAATAAAACAGATAAGCGTTCTAAGAACACTTCAGATGGTTCAGAGAAACATCTTTCAAAACTTTGTTTAAACTAAATTCAAAACATAAATTGTTTGTTCAAAAAGGTTTTGCATTATTATCCTACTGATTTAGTTACTTGCTGAAAAACTGAGTTAATAGAGAACTTGTTGAGCCACTTCAGAAGGTTCAGTAAATACTCTTTTGAAGAGATTTGTTTAATAAAAGAAGTTAATCTGCGTGAAATACAGATTCACTTTTCAAACCCTTCATTGATTAGAAATAAACAGATAATAACAGAAAGTAAAGAGTTAAGGGTAGAGAGAAATTTACACAGAGAATTTATCCTGGTTCACCCACTAACTCAGTGAGCTACATCCAGTCCCAGGGCAAACCACCACTGGATTTTCCACTATCTGAACACAGATACAAGTATTCTTTTAACCCAGCCTCTTCAGGCTTACCAAGTATTCTTTGTTATCAATTGCCTCTCCAGGCAACTCAGTGCAGTATTCTTTTATCCAAGCCTCTCCAGGCTTAACAAGTATTCTTTGTTATCAACTGCCTCTCCAGGCAACTCATTGCAGTATTCTTTGTCAACCAAGCCTCTCCAGGCTCTAACCGAGTATGCTTTTACAGTCAAGCCTCTCCAGGCTCAAACAAGTATTCTTTTCTATCAAGCCTTTCCAGGCTCTACCCAAGTATTCTTTTCTATCAAGCCTCTCCAGGCTTTACCGAAGTATTCTTTTCTATCAAGCCTCTCCAGGTTCTACCCAAGTATTCTTTTCTATCAAGCCTCTCCAGGCTCTACTCAAGTATTCTTTCTTCCTCCGAGCCTCTTCAGGCTCTCAAAGTATTATTTCTTCCTCCAAGCCTCTCCAGGCTCTCCAGAGTATTATTTCTTCCACCGAGCCTCTCCAGTCTCTCTGACACTTAAAGTGTTTACAATTAAGAATTGAATTTAATTTTCAGCGAAACTTAAATTTCAGTTTTCTTATACATAGAGATTACTGAGTAAGACTCAAAATACAAAGATTAAGTGCTAAGTACAAGTAATGACAGAGATACAAGTGTTTAAATCTAAGCTCTAATTCATCTCTGTAGGTTCAAAAGGTTGGTTGTATATGATCTGTATTGAGCATGGCCATATTCTTCTGTGGGCTTGATAACTGCCATGGTTCAAAGATAGATGATTTGATATTCATGGCTGCCCATTTTTGGTTGGCTTCTTGTGGATGATGCTTTTGGAATTTTGGTCAACAAACTTTGTTTCCCAACTATAAATTAATCTCTCATCATTCCACCCGATCAATTAACCAACTGACCACTTGACCAATAGGTCCACCAGCATCTTCAAAGGCTTTCTTGAGGTTATTTATATGTTCTGGAAATATAGCCGTTGAAGATTGTAGAGTATACCGTTGAGAAGAAATAATCAAGCCGTTGTGAAATAGCTTCTCATTTGGTAGCTTCTTTCTTAAGTAGATTAGGTGTGCAGATGACTTGGTTCTGACACACTGCAGATAAGCTCATACTCTTGAGAGATTTTCTTTGTCTTCAGCAAGTTGATGTTTCTCTCTCTTCGTCTTTCTTTTCTTCTCTTCTTTCTTCTTTTATATTTTCTCCGAGAGTGAGATTTCCTCTTCAGCAAGGTGACTTTGCTTCTCTCTTCTTTTTCTTTCACTGTGTGAAGTCTGTGACTAGAATAGAGATGATTTTTAGCCGTTGTGCTTTTGCTTTATCCATAGTGAAGTTAGCTTTTCTTCCCGAAAAGACTTCCGACTTATGATGGCGTGTTGCAGAGTTTGTACAGAAGTAGGTGTACAACAACGCTGACCTATCTCTTATCATTATTTGCTTTTCTGCCTTTTTCTCCTTTTTCTCTCTCGAACAGAGCTTCTTGAAATAAAGAAAATAGCTTTTGTTACTATTTCCTTTCTGGATGAAGACACAAGACATTTAGACAATTTTCTAGTTGTTAATCAAATGGTCTTTGCCTTTGTTGAGACTTCTCGTCGTTTGAGATTTGTCCACGTAGTCAGAGAGTTGAGAGTCTTCATATCTTCATAATGTTATATGACTTGTCTGACTTCTTCTTCTTCAGATAGATTGATATGTCATGTCACTGTATTCGTAGAGTATGTGTTTAGTAGATTCATTTGGTCATGCACATACTTTCAGAGAGTTGAATTACTCCAGCATAGATTGATTCTCCTTCACTCGTCTTCTTCAGATTGCTTCTTCTAGATTTCATATTGTTGCTTCGTTGTTCTTCCTTGTTCTTGATGATCTTTCATGAGCTTGATTCTGACTTTCATTGGTTGATTCAGCATGTTGACTGCTTCACTACGATTACTTCAGCATGTTTATTATTTCAGCATGTTTATCAGCGTGTTTGTCATTTCAGCATGTTGACTTTTCTTAGTCTTCCTTGATGTCATCCAAGTAGTTTGACCTTTCAGATAGTTGTTATGATGGAAGGTTTCTTTCCTTCACACCAAATTTCTTTCTTCAATATTGCAACTTAAGAGTGATTAGATTCAACTTTTGTGTGCTTTCTGATCGGCGATTTTCTTGAAGAAATTCTTCACTTTAGCTTGCAGATGTGCTTCTTTTCTTCAGTCCATATGCTTTCAGCAGGTTGACCATTTCTTCAGATAGTTCGCTGTGTTGTTCTTCTCTTGAGTCTATTGCTTCTTCCTTCATCTTTTCTTCCATTTGATTCTGTATTGTTCTTCTTGTAGTTTGTTGCTTCTTTCTCTTCCAAGCCTTTTAGTCCTTTTGTTCTATTCTTCGTCTTCTAATCTTTTTATTGTCTTTGGTTGGTTATCTTCACAGAGTTGCTCCAATATTTTTCTCTTTTTCTTGATCTTCTGTTCTCCTTCAGCGGGTTTCTTCTTTCATCGGGTTGCTTCTTTAGAGTTCCTGAACTACACAGAAAAATACCTTTCTTAGTAGCACCTATTTTCTTATAGTCTAGTCTAATTTGTTACTCATTAAAACCAAGGATAATAAGTCTTAAATCTAATTTAAATACTTAAATTAATTCTGAGACTCAACAACATGAACTAAAATAGATACTCCAAAATCACAAAATAGTTTCAGGTTCAAAAGCTTAGACTACTTGTTGGTTAGATCATCCAAGAATGAAATGTATAGGAAGAGCTACAATCCTTTGCTGACAACCATCTCTATGAACAAATCTTGATTAAGTCCAACAGATCTCCAGGGTCCAGTATAATGCTAGAAAAAAAATTGCTTCATTCCTGGCTAGCCACAAACTCCACGATGTAGTCAACCAAATAGCAATGTAGTCAGAGCGCCTCCTCTCCCAAAATAGTAAAGCAAGTATAGAGTATGAATAAAATCTAGTACCATACATATAGAGCCCCTTCAATTTCATTCTAAAATGCAAAAATTGACCAACGTAAACAACAATCCTGCACCATAACCAGAATAGGGCATGTAAACCACCACAATAATTGGGCATGTAAATAACAATCTTACTTAGTGTGTGTTTTGTTTACCTTAAAATCACATTTCAAACGTGAATCCAACGTAAACCAAACACACCAATAATCTTTTGATCTGGCCATATCTGATTCCCTGGACCCAGCGCGAGAAAGCCGCCCTTTCCCATCCCCAGTTGCCGACAGGCTTCGACGAGTGAGACGACAAAGAGCTTGGTCGTCGCAGGAGGGATCGAGCGTGAGAAGGCCACCATTTCCCATTCCCAGTCGCTGGTAGGCTTCAACGATGACAGATAGGTAGTCCTTGGCAATCACCAACAAGTGTGCCATTGTGTTGATGAGAAAATGATGGTCGACCGCAATCCATCCTCTACTACGAGCGGAGCGCCCAAGGTGCAGCTCTGTAGGTTAGGGGAGAATAAAATTAGTCTTTTTCTCCACCGTTAGATGAATCCAAAGATCCTATTAATTCTAATAATGATTTTAAACTATTTTTTAATTGGGGTTCATGTTTAACTTATTATGTTAAATCTGGATCGTTAGATATAACGAGTGGCCCAAATTTATGCTAGAAATGAGTGGAGAGAATTTGGATGGAGAGGATCCGCTTTTGTGTGTGTTAGAGGGAGGGAGGGAGAGAGAGAGCGTTATAGGTTCTTAAACCCTACCTGCTAAATATATAAGAGGTAGCATCAATATCACGGGAAACAAATTTTAGTTAGCTACCAAAGCTTTTATATCTAAGGAAGCTAATGATATCTTAAGGATGACTGGCTAAAAAGGCTTCTCATAAACAAGTATAATTGCAAGATCAAGGCTTCCATTCCATTCCATGGCCAACATTAGTCTACATTAAATCAAAGACTTGATTAATTGTTACATTTAAATGGGCAAAAAACTAACCCGTAGCAGCTACTTAACCATGCAGGGTCCAGGGAGGTGAGGTGGGTGGGTCCAATGTGTCATCTGAGCGTGTTATAACCCTGGCCCTCTCACTCAGATATCAGGTGTTTGTGTTTGTGTTGTGGCTCTCACTCTCTGTGGCCAACAATTACAAGAGAGTCCCTGACAGATACGTTTTGCCTCATAGCAACTCTTCACCCTTTAATCCTGCAAAGTGCAAACCCACTGAATCACTGCTCTCTACCACAATCCCATTCAATATACATACTCTTCTCAACATTTTGCTTAATACATAGCCAGCTTTTTCTTTGTTTTCTGTCCCTCTATCCATTTTTTCCCCTTGTCCTCTTTGTGAAATATTTTTTGTTTCTTTCTCCGTAAATTGAAGGTCCTCTCCTCTGGCATTTTGGATTTCCCATGCTACCATTATATGCTAGCTGCTACTTGTCTCTTTAGTGATTTGAAAGTTAATGTGAATAATACCAAAATAAATGGCAAGGAATATTTCTATGGTCAAATATGTGGGGCTGTAAATGGTTAATTGGTTAGTGAGAATGGTGAATAACAGGATAATGTTTGTACTTTTGTTTCTTTTCATGCCAACATTTTTGGAACTTACGCCACATGACATAAACATAAGCTCTATGTACCATGGTCAACTTGTTCACTGAATTTTGGGAAGAATTAGGGGATGAAAATCTCTGTTTTGATGCAACTTTCCGCTTTACGTTCTAGAGTAATTCACCTTTACATCATGCTGAATCTCATGAAAAAAATAAATTAACATCTTATTCTCAATACAATAACTGGTTTTTTTTCTTAAGTTTAACTCTTTTTGAGTTATAAAATTTTAGAAAAATAGAGGGGCTTTAAGAATTTATCAACTGAAAATGCCTTTAATATCTGGCATAACTTTTTTTTTCCTAATCTAAATTTTCATGAATAATTATATGCGCAAAGAACTTCAAGATAATAGGGTCATTAGGGTGTTTCATTTTATGTTCAAAATGAACACGGTATCATCATTTTCCATTATGCATAATATCATTTTGATGCAAAATTTGTGTACATATGAATATATTTGGTAAAAGGGTTAAATATGTTTTTGGTCCCTAAACTTTTACCCGAATTTGGTTTTGGTCCCTAATCTTTTTTTTCGTTGGTTTAGGTCCCTAACATTTTCAAATCATTGAAATTAGTCCCTGCCGTCAACTCTGTTAAATATAGGGGTGACGACAGGGACTTATTTCAATGATTTGAAAACTTTAGGAACCAAATCCAAATTCGGGTGAAAGTTTAGGGATCAAACCTGAATCTCGGTTTGGTCCCTAATCTTTATTTTTCGTTGTTTTTGGTCCCTAACATTTTCAAATCATTGAAATTAGTCCCTAGTCAACTCTGTTAAATATAAGGGTGACGGCAGCGACTAATTTCAATGATTTGAAAACGTTAGGGACCAAAACCAACGAAAAAAAAGATTAGGGACCAACACCAAATTCGGGTGGAAGTTTAAGGACCAAAAACATATTTAACCCTTGGTAAAATTAGCTGAAAAGTAGTTGATTTGATTAAAGATGTTTAGTAAAATGGGCTGAAAATGGTAAAATGACTTACAAGAACGTCATTAACTATTAAATAATGATGAGTGAAGATGATTGAAAGATAAATTTGTAATAAATTTTCAGCTAAAATAGCTGAAAAGAGTTTTTTTAAAAAAAACTACATCAAGTATCTTTTTAAAAAATACCAGTAACTACCTAAAAAGCTACCTTACCAAACACTGATGAAATGGTTGCAACTACTAATTTCAGTTTTCATCTAGTTGAAAGGTCTTACCAAACACACTCATAAAGGTATGAAAATGGAGAAATATTGAATTTTAGGGTGTGTTTGGTAAAACTAGCTAAAAGCTGCAAAAGCTAGATAAAAGCTGAAAAATTAGCTGAAAGTCGAGATATGCAGTTGAAAGCTAAAAAGCTAGCTAGCTGATTTGATTGGAAGTGTTTGGTAAAACTAACTATTTGAACTAACTTAAAATGAAAAAAATAGTATATAAGAAGATCATTAATTATTAAATAATGACGAGTGAGAGTTGTTGATGGTATAAAATTGTAATAAATTTTCAGCTGTGAGCTGAAAATGGAAAAAGCTAGTAAAAAGCTAACATCTACCTAAATAAATCATCTTACCAAACACTAATGAAATAATTTCAGCTACAAATTTCAGCTTCATCTAGTTGAAACGTCTTATCAAATACTTTTATATTGTGTTTGGTTTAAAGTTTGCAAAAACTCAATGCACATTTTTACAAATTAAGCAGCTCTCCTCTCGTTTTAAAAATACCCTACATTTGCAATGGTTGCAAACTTAAAAAAAATCATACACTATTAATTTATATTTGAACCACATTTAAAACGTGATTTTGATGAAAATCGAACACATACTTATAGTGTGTTTGGATTAGCGTTAAAACTGGTTAAACTCAAGTTTGAATTCTCCAATACAATTATTTCTAGTATTGGAAACGTGATTTTTTTCACATTTCAACGCTAAACCAAACATGCTCTTAATATTTGATTTCAGCAAAATCTGAATTTAGTCGGAGGTAGCCAAGTCAAAATCTATTCGCAATTATGCATGACTTTACAATTTTGTCTTTATTTATAATATTTTAATTTTAAAAAATAACATTTTTCTTATAATTTTACATAAATAGTTTTGGTATATAAATCACAGTAATCGTCTATGGGAGGCAATTCTGTTAGAATCGAGAACATCATATCATGATAGGGCTAATTCTCCTATTGTGAATTTTTTCTATCTATAAAACTCAAACCCAAGATCTTACTTGAAGGGAATCAAACATGTACCACTTGAATCAACCTCATTAGTACACATAAATAATTTTTAAGTAATATTGTATTTTTAATTTTTTATTAGTACGTACTTCAAATATAAAAATAAAAAGAAGTATGACTTCTAGCATCGCAAATTCTTTGTATTTTCACCATGATTAAATAATAGAAAAATGCTAACGAGTGCCATATGGACACTAGTTAATTAAGTAATTAAAAATAGAAAGTTTTTATTAGATTGTGTAGTCTTTAATGTTACAGATGCAATCGATGTCTTGATTTTTAATAAAACCTTTTATACGTGGATCCTTAACCAGTGCCCTCAAAAGTCTTGTTGATTCTCTAACCGATTAAGGGTTCGTTTGGTTAACAGTTGAGTAGAATTGATTCTAGAAATAAATGGTTTAGATAGATGATACACGCTTTACGAAATACGTTGGGCGAAAGTGATTTAAAATCAATTCTACAAAACCCTCTTATCAGAATCTAAAATAAACAGACACTAAGGAATTGATACAGGAAAAAGTCTTCATTAAAAAGTGAATATGTTGCATTGATTCTTTAATCAATAGTGTACTAATTAAATTTTATCTAAAAAAACTAAAGGTTATTAACATCAACTAAGAATATAAAAATAGAAAGTTTTCATTAAAAAATAGTATTTATTACATTAAAAATATAAAAATACAATAAATATTTTTTTCAATATTTTTTTTTATTTTTATATTTTAACATCTACTCCGGCCTCTCTGAAGACCGATATGAACAAAGTATAATGTTTTTTACACACTGCGCACAGTAACCACACACACTTCCATACGTTACCCTTTTTTTCAAAAAAAATGTCACATCAGGCTGTTTTTTGTATTAGGCCATTTTTTTGACAAAAATTATAGCAGACACCTCCCTTCTTTTTTTTTTTGAACAGTAGACATTTTTTTAAATAATATTTTACTTGTAATTAACCAGATTGATAACATACATAACCATCAATTTAATAGTATTAACTATAAATTCATACTCCCTCACTTGTGTAATAATCCTTATGATCAATTAAAATAAAAGTTAAATACTTGTCATTTTGAATAAATATTTAAAGTACAAATGTAATTAATACACGTTTGAACTTCTAAATGTAACAGAGAAGTAGAAACAATTTTTTTTCAAAAGGAATAAATAAATAGGAAGGGATTTGGAATGATTTGATCTTTGTGTTACTACTACTATATTATGGCGATGATCGTTTTAACAAACATTTAACTTTTATTTCAATTGAACATAAGGATCAATACATAAGTGAGAAAGTATGAATTTATGGTTAATTTCGTGTACTTTGATGGTTATTTATGCCATCAAATTGGTTAAATACAAGTGAGACAAAAGGTAGTTACGTGTGAGTTAATATGTGGTTAAATGAGTTGCTCAATTGGTTAATATCGAAATTACTTCAGATAATTGTTCAAATTGACAAACCTTTAACTTTTGTTTCAAATGAACATGAGGATTATTACATAAGTGATGGCGAATTATAATTTATGGTTAAGTGTGAGTTTGTATGTGGTTAAATGAGTTGCTCAAATGGTTAATATCAAAGTCACTTTAATGTTCAAAATGACAAACATTTAACTTTTATTTCAATTGATCGTAAGGAATATTACATATGTGAGGGGGCATGAACTTATGGTTAATTATGTGTATGATGGTGGTTATGTATGCTATCAATTTGGTTAATTACAAGTAACACCAAATGTTGTTAAATGTGAGTTAGTGTGTGGTTAAGTGAGTTACTCAATTGGTTAATATCAAAGTTACTTTAAATAATTGTTCAAAATGACAAACATTTAACTTTTATTTCAATTGATCAAAAGGATTATTGCACAAGTGAGAGCGTATGAATTTATGGTTAATACTATATAAGGTGGTGATTATGTATGTTATCAATCTGGTTAATTACAAATAAAATATTTTTAAAAAGTCAGGTTTTTTTGTAAAAAAAAGGTATACTGTTCACAAAAAAAAGGAACGGCAGTATGCGCCTGGTGCTTACTGTTAAGGTGTGGAAAAATCGGCACCAATTAACAAAACTTAAATAATTATCCTAATTACAAATTTGTGGATTTTTCGTTCCTTAAAAATATACTATCCTAAAATGATAACATTAGTAATAGCTTGTTTGATTTGGCGTTAAAAATGTAAAATCATGATTTTATAAAATTGATTTTAAATTACTTCTGCTTAACGTGTGTAAAATATGCATCACTCATCTCAATTATTAATTTTTAAAATCAATTCTACTTAAGTGTAAACTAAATTCACACTAATTAGTAAATAATAAAAGTGGGCAACAGAAATTCAATTATTAAAGCATAGCTCAGAATTATTACACTCAGAATTGAGGATTCTATATGCATACACTGTCACACAAAAGTACAGGATTTGAATCCCTTCTTTGGTCTTTGAGCTTGAATACAAAAAAGTACCATAATTGAAGCCAGGTCCTCCTTGAATTCGAATTTAGGCCAACCACAGAATTTTGCATCAAAATGGAGTGCTAATAAATTATCAACATCCAACAGCTACTGCAAGCAGAGAGACACAGGGTCACTTGAGTCAGAGGAGAGGAGCTACTGGCAATGTGATAGATATGATATTAAAGTGGTGGGATGCATTGCATAGGTTGGTCCCATGGCAGAAGGACCTCGTTTTCATCATTAACACTAAGATACTACGTGCACCTAAAGAAAATATTTAGTTGCTGGACACCACTTGTACCTTTCATCAATGTCACTGCAAGTTCTACCTAAATCTAATATTCTGGCCTTCAAACTTGATGGGACCTTCAACTGCATAGATTTTCAATTAATTAATGGCCCCTACTACTCATAAGCCAATTGGGTAATCTTGATTAGTATAATTCTTAATCACACATCTTTGTTTATTTATCAAACTTGTGTGAGGTTTATAATATACAAGTGTTTTCTCTTTTTCAATGCTAATAATAGGTTGTTATTGGGGGCACAGTGCTGCAGTCTATATCTTGTCATGATGCGAAAGTTGGATATAGAATGAGATGGGGCAGAGCTGCATCAACTGAGCAAAAACAAGAGGAGGTTTAGGGCTGTTTGAATTTAACAATTACAATTATCCCTATTTTGTACATGTAAAATTATGCAAAGCTCCCATTTTAACACCATTATAGCGTGTATCAGTTGATATGAGATTATTCTGATTTAATGAGTGATATCGAGTTTGTGAGTATTTGATTTTTATTAAAATCACGTTATAAACATAAATATGAATCAGTACTATTCTCTCAGTAATATGTTAACATGATTTTATTTTGATAGAAATCAAACACATTATTTAATTTCTAGATAATTCTGAGGTACTTGAGTTGGATTATCTCTCCTAGGATACAAGTCAGGATTCTTTTCAGTACCGGAGAATATGCAGTGGTCATCCAACGGTTATAAATTTTTATATCACATTTTTATTTTTTATTTAATCCGATCAGTGAAAATTTAGACGGCTGAAATTTAATCCAATTTTTTCTAAAACTTCACAGAATCCAGGTCCTGTAGGATACCTATGGTCTGCCCAACAAAATTATGATTTTAACAAATAGGTTTAGTTATCAATTATGCCTAATTTAGACTAATAATTGATGAACCTTTTATGTATAGTAGTTAGTTAATACTCAAGCTCACAATATAACATAATTCTATACTTTAACACTTATCATTGACTAGTTACTTACCTTGAGTTTTTGTTTTTTCTCAGACAAGTGCAAAATGAACACGGGTTTGTGGCAGGGAAAAAAGAAAAGGAAAAGTCTCACAAGTGTGCTCTCCATTTCCTTTTCAACAAACCCATTTGGCCTTTTCTATTTTTACGGGTCAAAGGTACAGTATAGATGGTGCGCTTCTAAGTGTGTGCTTAGCAAAATCTGAGGAATTAAAAAAGCCATAATGAGATGGGACAGAGGTATACATATATGAGCAAGCAAGGGGCAAGATTAATTGGAGAATGATGCCATATTCTTATAGGAATTTCATTGCGTGGAGGACATGGAGGCCTAGTGTTGTTCATAGAAGGTGAAACAAGTACCCAATTGAGCAAATATCAGATTCGTATCTTTGTTCAAGTTTCAAATTCGGTTTCAGTGGAATATTTGATTATGAGCACCAGCACAACCAATGTGTTGACACTAAGGGGGACTAATTTGACTTGAAGATGACATTTCAATCACAAAGTGCTTGACGCCTGAAGTGGGCTTTTCAACAAATTCCTAATTTTGGATCAAATTAATCCCACATATCCAACTTTAAGTATGTTTGCTAACACCAATTCAAAAACTAACTTGAAAACTGAAAAATAGCTAGTTAAAAATAGAAAAAATAATTGATTTAATTTAAAGTGTTTGATAAAATTAGTTGAAATAATAAAATAACATATAATGACATCATTAATTATTAAATAATTAGTATATAATTTTTTAATTGATTTAATTGCAGTAGCTTTTGTAATAATTTTTTAATTAATATATAGTTGAAAAAGGGATTTTTTTAAAAAAAATATCTCAAGTAATTTCTAAAATAGCTAGTAATTATCTAAAAAAGTTACATTATTATACGCTGATTTTAGTTACTAATTTCAACTTTCATCTAATTAATTAATATGTGTTGTGGATAAACAGAAAGAAAGGTAAAACTAATAGTATAAAAGAAAATATAAAAAACTGACCTTCATTCTGGTTTGTATAATTAACTATAAATTAAAAATTTGGCTTCTATAGGAGTGCACTCTAAAAACATAAAATTTAAATTCATAATTATTGATTGAAAATTTGATTAGGATTTTAATAATTTTATGATTTATTATACATATTTATATATTTTATCATAATTTTAAATATTATTTCTTTAATATGTGATTATCCATACACTTTATGTATAAAGTACATCCTTTTAGACGAGTTAAATCCTATTACGATGGCTATATCTGCACGAAGGTGGAAGAAAATATAAGAAAAATATTATGGTTATAGTATTAGAATTATTTTCATTTTACTTTATCAGATGATATAATCTTTTTATTTTCTTTATTTTTCTTTCTACTTAAAAATTCTTCAAGCGAAAGAATCTTTTTAATATAAAAATTTCAATATGAGGATAAATATGCAGTTGTCATAAATAAATTAGATGATACAAGTTTTATCGTAAAAATTTCAACTACATAAATAATATAACTAAAAGTCCTTTCCCTCTTTTAAGAAAAAGGATTGCACTAGCTTCATTCATTGGAACTCAACAACATTGTAAAACTGGAACAACGACCAGTTAAACATTTTTTATTATCTCACAAATGTTGTTTAATCTAAAATAATAAGGTATAATAGCATCCTATTAAATAGGGTTAAATTTAATAATACTATAGTTTATTGTAATTGTTAAAAATTTGTGCATATATATTGTCAGTTACTTTGAAAATCATGGAAGGGGGGTAGTAGATTTTGGTTTAGGAGGTAATGATTCCCCTCTAGATTCCACAATGGGAAAGAGATCAAACAATACCATTATTATAACCCTAATCTTTGGGATATGTTACTCAGAGGTGTGTGCTTTTGCTATCAAAATATTCGGAATAAGCAAACACCATGGTATGCCAAGTGAATATAATAATAATAATAATAATAATAATAATAATAATAATAATAATTAAAGCTCATACTTGCCTAAATTTAGTAAATTAGCCTGGAATGGAATTTTATATTCATAAATATAATAATCGATCAATATCATTTTTTCATCTATAGTGGGGTGGACCTATACGACGGCGTTAGCCGACAGGCAAAATCTTATTCTAGATAAAGACATCCCATCATTTCAAATGAAAAAAAAAATACGAGATAGAAAAATATTTAATATGTATATCTAAATCTAAAACTAAAGTAATATATTTAAATGAAATTTAAAATATAATATTAAGATGTTTTAAAATACCATTACTTAATGTTTTCTATAAGAATTACAAAATTACTAATTTAAGAAAAAATTAAGTTAATATGACTATATTATTCTCTTACTTGATTAATTTTTTTATTTAACTTAATAAAAAATTTGATAAATAAAAATAATATTAAAAAATCAACTAATCCCTTTTTAATTATTTAATAAGATAAGTATTTTCTAAAGAATAAAGGAATAAATATTTAAATTTTCTCATACAAATTTAGTTCATGAATTATAAGTATATCTATATAAAAATCTCTAATTCATTTTATTATTATTTAACAAGTGTCTTAAAATGTAGGCTAAGAAGAAATTGAGAATTTTTATTATAAATATAATATTCAATAATTTGATAAAATTAAATGCTATATTTTTTAATAAAACTTTTAATTTTTCACTAATTTTTATCCTCAAAATATTTGTTATATTTCTACTTTTATTCATTTTAGTGTTATTTTCGGAAAAATCTTATTTATTTGTCTTTTAAAAAATTCAAAATAGCATTCATAATTATTTTATTAACTATACTTATATTTTTGTCTAATCGATTAATGAAATAAAGTTATTTAGAAATAACATATTAAAAAGATAAATGATATGTTAAAAAAATAAATAATTATTTAAATAAAAATTATTAATTATATTTTTAATATATGTTATGGATCAGTTTTTAATACGCCCCGGAGAAATACGCCCTAACGAAATACGCTCAGCCATGACGCCTTACTCAAACACGCCTTGCATTTTACCGTTCTGACACTCCATTCTGGACGGCTGACGCCTCTGCTGCACACGCTGTTCAAGGTGGTTTTGTCTCCAAGACACTCTTACTTGACAGCCAAGGCGTAAAATGGTCTTTTTGTACACCTGCAAAGTTGTCTGCATGCGTTATGTACGCCTGTCGCTCTGCAAAGTTGTCTGCCTGCGCTCTGTACACTTGTCCCTCTGCAAAGCTGTCGCTCTGCACATCTGCGCTCTGCACCTGTCACTCTGCAAAGTTGTCGCTCTGCGCCCCTGCGCCCTCATGTCACTATCACCATTCAATTTACTTGTCCTACTTGAGTGCTTATAAATAATTTCATCTTGTATCATTTCAGAGGACATGATTCAAACAACCAGAGACTATTGAATATAGAAAGCCACCATACACCACTAGAAGGCGAAATATGTTTAACCAAGAACAAAGGCGTATTCTGTAAAATCATTTCATCCTTTATAAAGAACCATGGTGCCCATCCATTGACCTTCAAGCCTCAACAACCAAAGTCTCCCATCCACTTTCATCATCCTACACCTCCCAAGCATACGAATTCTACTCTATTTCTCTTTGTAATTGTATTCTATTATTCCTCACTTTGTAATGACCAACCCCCTCACAATATTGATGTTGATCCATACCGAAACATTTGGCGACTCCACTGGGAGGTGTTTGAATGGTGAAAGTTGATTCCATATGATTTTTATAGTCATAACCAAAATTTCTTAGTACAATATTTGAAGTTCATCCCTTCACCGTGAGGCTAAATCCCATGGCAGAGATAGTCCTTCTTGGGAAGAAAATAGTTCTTACGACATTAGCCAAAGTACATAGGAAGTTTTGACAACGTCATTCTCCAATCTCTCGATGGCAGCTCCTCTTATCTGAATTCTTCATCCAAGCTTTTACTCACGGGAAGGATACGTTTAGTGTGGTGATGGTTTGAACTGTGATAATTCATAGGAATTGGGGGTAGTGGTCATTGCCAAAGATCAGTGGCCATTGCCAGCCTACTGTAGAGAGTTCTTTAAATACTGCATGTCATTCTTTTGCTGTCATACTTTGGCATCGATGCTACAATTAACAGGCTGCAAGGAAAATGACAATGTAGCAGCAGAGGAAGGAATTGAGGTATGAATTATGATACGTTTGGTGTGGTGACGAATCGCACTGTCACTTATATTCGAGCTATTAAATTGTCTCTAGTGCATCTATAATGAACTCTTTATCATTGGTTGCCTTAGATTTTGGGTATTGGGAAGATAAAAGGAATTTTATTTTGAAGTTACTCAAAGAAAATCATTTCTGTTCGGCATCAGCAAAAACACCTTATTTCGGGTTGAATTTCATCCTTTAAACTTGTATTGTTTGATAATTGACACAAACATTGTTTACTCATGTATTGCTTGGTTGTGTTACTTAAATAGCATGCAAATATAATATATGTTTAATCATTGCAGTTAATTAGTTATTTACGCACACCATCCACGATTTAATATGATTTCAAAATCTGAAATGGTATATCAAGTTAAAAAAGTGTAAGCTTTACTCATGGAAATTAACGTTGTAGTTAGAATTATATGCTTTAGACCATTTCAATTTTGCTTTGGTATATCTCTTCTCTGGTTGATAACTGAATTAGATTTCACCATAGCACTGTGAAATAATGAGATTTTATATTTATTCTTTTATGACGTGTATAGATATTATTAATAATTTATTATATTATGACTTTCTTATATGTCATAAATCTTAAGTTTCAACAATATTATTCCTATTCCAGCATATATTATTAATTTGATCATGTACATAGAGCTGCCATGAATTATCTTTCAATGATTCTTTTCCATCATCGACTGCTTTACCTAGTGACCATGTCTTTCAAGGTGAGCTAATCTTCTACAAACTACTTGTATACATAGATAATATTGTGTGGAGGTTATATTATTATGCCATAAAAATAGTGGATTTTATAAGACATTTGATACTTAATGCATAAATTTAAAAATTAAAATAATTAGTATAGAATACAATACTCTTTGATACTTTGTATGTGATACTTTTTATAAAATTAGATATTTTGTATATGAAACTTTTTAAATAATTAAATACTTTGTATATGATTCTTTTTATGAAATTAGATATTGTGATGCTTTTATAGGGTCATATATATTATTAATGTTTTTGTGAAAAATATTCCATAGAACAGAATTAACGAGTTTTGTGGATTAAAAAAAATCCTTTTAGCAAGCTTTTATCTTCTTTATTATTCTATGAAATTATCTGCAATTTTTTCCTACAAATTTATCTATAAATATTCCTTATGGATTCACCTGCAAAAATTTCTTACGAATTTACTTGAGATTATTTTTAATGAATTTATCTATAAAAAAGAACTATTTTAATCTTTCTTTAAAAAACTATTATAGTAAAGCACCACCAAATGCAAAATAATCTTCTATAATTGATAAGAGGGACTTCTGAATTGCAATCAAGTGTAAAATAAATTTTTTTTGGTACACATGATTAGTGCATAGTTTCAGGTTGTTTGTGAATCAAATAACCGGAGAAAGAAAAGGAATCTATACGAAATTAGAAATAAAGGTTAATTCTAGTAGTGTTTTGCGTATAATTATTTTATCTTTTATTAATTCAAACAAAATAAATATATTAAAATTATATAATCAACTAAGTATTTAATTTGATATTATTTTTTAAAAAAAATATTTAAGAACAATATGATATGTCTTAGAATTAAATTATCACAAATAGTGTTATAATTTGAGATTATAAGTATTACATGATAAAATATCATGAAGCTAAGTTGGCACAGCCGCTGCAGCGTAATGAAAATGTAAAAGAAGCATTCATTGATCAAAGATCTCCAAATACGCCTCTGCAACAATAGGTGCAAATATGAAAAAGTGAATTGATGCCCTTTGAAGCAGTAAGAGAGCTTGTGAATAACGCTTTTGTGATATATGGAGAGTTTAAATACGAAGGCGCAATCTGTTTTAAATCTAGAGAATAATTGGAGCAAAATACGAAGGCGCAATCCCCTTTAAATTGGGCAGAAATAAATACAAAGGCGAAAAAATGCAGAAATGTTCGAAAAGGCGACAAAACACAGTGGAAGCATAAAACGCCTTAGAGGACGACGCTCAGACGCAATAAAACACCAAGGCGAGAAAATGCTCAGACTTGTCAAAGACGCTCAAAAGTGCAGGACGCTCAGACGCGATAATACGCCCCATCAATGGGACTATTCCATGATATACACCTTCAAAAAAGAAGTCACACCACAACGAACTATTTGATGGTAAGGAACATTTTCTAATAGTCATTTGTAGATATAAGCTAAATGCCTTTCACAAATTGTCAGTTTACATTTCAAGCAATATAATTCATATGAATGGATGACTAACAAACATTATAAACATACAAGATATTTTGCCATTGGTTTTGTAGACCTGCAGGTATAATGCTACAAAGGCGACATGATCCATAAAAAACAAAACAAAATGTTGCGGGTCTAAAGCGAATAACTTAGGAGAGAATTGCGGGCGCTCTCCTCAAGGACGCTTAGAACCTAGCACGCCTAGCTACAACGCAGGTTTAAGTGAATAACTTAGGAGAGAATTGCGGGCGCTCTCCTCAAGGACGCTTAGAACCTAGCACGCCTAACTACAACGCGAGTTTAAGCGAATAACTTAGGAGAGAATTGCGGGCACTCTCCTCATGGACGCTTAGAACTTAGAACGCCTAGCTATAACACGGGTCTAAGCGAATAACTTAGAAGGGGTTGAAGGCGTACCCTCCTTAAGAACGCTTAGAACCTAGTACGCCAAAAGTATAACAGGTTTCATACAAACAATATAGGAGGAATCATAATGTCTCCCTCCTCAAGGACATTTATTGGCAGAATCGCCCCAGGCAAATATTAGAAGAACAACACAAGTATAAAAGCGTATCAGGGTATACAATGGAGAAATATATATAGTGGGTGAACAAGGCGTAACTTTCACAGCCTACAAATCCCAATGCTATGAAAATATATATTCATTTGTCATGCAGGAACAAAGAGTACAAAAGCGTCTTCAGAAACACGCCCAACAATGGCAATCATTAATTTCAAAGCAAAGAAGTCCGAGAGATAATAATGAAAGTGACATATTCTGTCTCAACTTGTGGATTTATCAAAGGTAATTTACATATCAAAAACATCTCTAAAAGGCGTCATGTGACTTAAACACATTTCTGGAAGGCATTATGCATCTTATTATATCAAAGGCGTCTCTAGAGCCTCGATGATTACTATTAGATCTGCTTTGGTGCTTCAATTATTTCGAATGCATCTCTATCATATTCAAAGGAGTCTCTGTGGTTATTCTTGAGTATACTACTGACGCTTCAACTCGCCTAATTTGGAAGACGTCTCTCTTTTGAAGGCATTTTTAAAGCCTCGATAATTATTGTTGAAATTTCTTTAATGCTTTAGCCATTCTCATCCGGAAGGAATCTATTTTCATTCCAAAGAAGGCGTATTTCTCAATCATCCTCCTACTCCAACACTGATATACTGACCTTAATATTTTGGAAGCAAAGGATTTATTCATCATCTATGTTCCCAAGAAAGGATGTAAAAGACCAATATTGGTAAGACATGACTACATACCTCATCTAATTAATGTGAGATATCCAGGTACGCTCTCTGCACACTATATCTAATCAAGAAGTATCTTCATCTTTGAAATGTATGTTTGACCTTTGTTTATATTTGAAATTTCATAAACAAATGATAGCCTTAATGGAAATAAAATTACAGTAGTCACTTAATATTATGACACTTTGGATTATGTTAACTTAGTAAAAATCTCCCTTTAATGATTAAACTACTCTAAACACCAAGCAGCCAAGACGCTGAAGAATGTCCAACGTCCTTTATAGGTAAATGATTCAGGTTCACCTCTTCAACCACTAACTCATTCTTGAATTGTGAAACATTATTATACACTTAACTTCACTATGTTGAGAATGAGTAGAAGCAAGATCTACTCAATGCCAACACAATGATACAGAAAGCGAACCAGTCGCAACAAGCCAGAGTCTTCACATGACCGAATGAATCTTAGAAAAGAAAAGGGTCACCTCGCACTGATGAAGAAGCTCAAAAGCAGCTTGAGGCAACTTAACACATGATCTGCATAAAGGGGAAACATATACAAGGGGGCAAACAAACAAATATGTTGAAGAAACCAAGAGACATACTTCATGGGTATCAACAGCTACAAGAAACAATAAAGTTTGGCAAAGCAAGCCAAGAACTAGTAAGTGGAGGAAATTACATGGAGGCGCGCATTGAATAAAGTTTTTCTTTTGCACCGTGAGAGAAGTAACCTTCTCCCAGGTGCAAGGGGGCAAATGTTATGGATCAGTTTTTAATACGCCCTGGAGAAATACGCCCTGACGAAATACGCTCAGCCATGACGCCTTACTCAAACACGCCTTGCATTTTACCGTTCTGACACTCCAGTCTGGACGGCTGACGCCTCTGCTGCACACGTTGTTCAAGGTGGCTTTGTCTCCAAGACACTCTTACTTGACAGCCAAGGCGTAAAATGGTCTTTTTGTACACCTGCAAAGTTGTCTGCCTACGCTCTGTACACTTGTCCCTCTGCAAAGTTGTCGCTCTGCGCCTGTCACTCTGCGCCTGTCACTCTGCAAAGTAGTCGCTCTGAGCCCCTGCGCCCTCATGTCACTATCACCATTCAATTTACTTGTCCTACTTGAGTGCCTATAAATAATTTCATCTGGTATCATTTCAGGGGACATGATTCAAACATCCAGAGACTATTGAATATAGAAAGCCACCATACACCACTAGAAGGCGAAATATGTTTAACCAAGAACAAAGGCGTATTCTGTAAAATCATTTCACCCTTTATAAAGAACCATGGTGCCCATCCATTGACCTTCAAGCCTCAAGAACCAAAGTCTCCCATCCACTTCCATCATCCTACACCTCCCAAGCATACGAATTCTACTCTATTTCTCTTTGTAATTGTATTCTATTATTCCTCACTTTGTAATGACCAACCCCCTCACAATATTGATGTTGATCCATACCGAAACAATATATATCAATAATTTTAACAATGTTTTTTCCATTTTAATTTATCTGTTATTTAATATTTCTTTACTCAAATCAAGAAAAATAATAAATAAATTAATAAATATGACAATTTTACTAAATTATTCTCATTAATTTTTTAAAAATATATTAAATTTACAGTGAATATTCTCAAACTTGGAAAAACGACTTTTAAAATATTTTCCATAAAATATTATTTGAAACAAAAATAGAAAAATAATTAATTCTGTATTAAAATAAAAAGACAATTAAAATAAAAAGTACTAAAACGACGTATAAATTGAAATTAAGGAAGTACTTAAAAAAACAGATATTTTTTTGCACCTTTCTCCAATATATTGAAAGACACGCGTCATGGGATTCGCGTAAAATTGGCACAGTAGTCACACGTAGTTCCAAGTTCCGAAGTCCGTACGAGAATCGGCCACCTTAAGTTGATTTTTTTTTGCTTTTTCGAGTTGAATGTTACTCCGTGTGTCTAGTCATTTTTACGAGGTAATTCTTACATGTTTTTGTTGTTCTTTTATAAGGCATTTTATAATTTCAAGGCAACATTTATTATCATTTTTCATATTTACCCTCGTTATCTTTTCAACTATTAAATGATACTCCCTCCGTTCCTTTTTATCTGTCGTTTTAGAGTTTAAAATTTGTTTCTAAATAACTGTCGTTTTCACATACCAAGGCAACAATAAATTCTAATTTTTCAACCTTACCCTCTTCCAAAATTATTAAATAGTGGGGTATTTATTGCATATGACTAGAAATGATGGAGAACTTTAAATGCTTTAATAAGAGAGAGAAAGAGTATATTTGTAAACAATGGATCTAAAAAGACACACTTATTGCATTTCTTAATCCATGTGCAAAAACCTTAAACGACAGATAAAAAGGAAAGGAGAGAGTAGTGAAGTTGGTTAATGATATTAAATAAGGGTAAAACTAGAAAGTCAAGCTATTTTTTAAAACTCTAATAAAATTAATTAACTTTAACCACTTTTATTGGTACGTGGTGGGGCTAGCTCTCCCAGCGGGGATTTTTTTCCTCCACAAGATTCAAACCCGAGACCTTGCTTAAGGGGAATCAAGCATGTACCACTTGAACCAACCCCCCGTTGGTTTCTAAAACTTAATTTGATTGGTTTTGAAATTGAAACTTAATTTAATTATTTTAATTTTTCTAACATGTGTGACATTGTACATGATAATAAATCAAATGTATTTTTATTAGAAATTACAACTATTAATATTACTAATTAAATATTATGATAGTGATAATTTTTAATAAAAAAATTTCACTTTTAATTTATTATCCTATGAAATGTTTTACAGATTAAAAAAATCATTATTTATCTTTAAATCTCTATTAATAATTTTGTCATTTATTTGGTTTTCCATGTGTGTGGACACCAGTCTTTTTCACATAGGCTTAAATCACCTAATATGGGATTTTATTTTATTTTTTTACAATTAGAAGTACTAAATTTTTTCTCTTTGATAAAAATTAATATAATAATGACACAAATTAAAGAATTAAAAGTTAACGATTTTTATTAAAGGTATAGTTTTTAATATTATCATATTTTGAGTATTATATTTTTTTAATAATTAGCTTTTATTCTTAAGTTTTTAACCAGTACTTTATAAAACACTCATCCTGTCAATTATTAGTAAAATCTAAAATCTAATTTGAATAAATAAATAATGAATAAATTATCACGTTATTACATAAAGATTTACATAACTATATATTTATTATAAACTAACATTAGAGTTATTGGTAGTTGATTTTATTTATTCATGTTACGAAATTAAAAATTATACGAATATTTCTTGTGAAGGGGACGTTTTCTAAGCTCTCTTGAAAGAACAAATTGAAAGATCCAACAATCAGTTGGGGATATAAAAAAAATTGGCTTAAGCTTAAAAATATATTATCTTTATTCATATTTATTTGTAATTTTTTTATTTATTTGTCTCGTTAAGACTTTTAAGGAGGTATTAATTATATTTTTTTTACTTTTATCTTTAATAAGAGATATGATAATTGAAAAAATTAATGAATCACTACAAGAAAATCGTAATGTAGCAACGGTTTAAAAGCCGTCACTACAAGCCAAAAGTCGTCGTTATAATCCACTTAGTGACGGCCTCATGAATGTCGCTAAAATGCTCGTCGTTAATACAATAACGACGAGCAAAATAAGTCATTGATACGTAGCGTCTGCCAGACTGCGCGCCGCTCAAGCCGTCGCTAAGCTAAAGGTCGTCGCTAAGTGAAGGGATCAAAAGTCGTCGCTCAGCCATCACAACCTAGCGATGGCCATGGCTGTCGCAACATATATTATATTATTTTTTATATTTTTTTACTAGTGATAAAAATATTTTTTTAAAATTAAGTTTATTATCATTTATTTTATTTTAATATTGTTAATTTTAAAATTATAAATAAAAATACTAAATATTATATAAACACACCGATAGAGGAAAATATATATATAAAGTATATATACAAAGTGTAACATCCTAATATTTCTAAAATAAAATTAAAATAAAATAAAATGAAGAAGTGATAGTATTAATATTATATTATGGTTATTATTAGTTAGAAATTATATTATTTAATTAAAAGGGGATGGGTGGGTCAGATAAGGCCCAACCCAATTAGATAGTTAAGAAGAGAGGGGTCATCTATTTCACCCCATCTGTTTTTCAAACGTCAAATAACGAACCCTTAGAGAGGAGAGAAGGCGACTCCACAAGGAGAAGGTGCTGCAGAGTAGATCATCAAGGGAGTTTTGCCATTCGTTTTCGATCGTCATTCCTAAGGTACGAGGGAAGGGGTGTTGCTATATGTGTATGCTGGAGTGTTTGGGTAGTGAGGGCAACCATAAGTCCCTCTAGGATTCCTAAATTTGAAATTATGAATGATGAATTGTCTGTAATATGTTGAAATTCGTGATTGTTGTAATGATTATTGTCATGTTCTTGCTGGAATTGAGAGTAGGAAGCGAGATTGTCGAAATGGGTCAAATTAGGATTTAGGGGAGAGATTTCATAAATTGATTCGATTGATTGATTTAACTGTAATCTGTTGAAATAATTGGTGAATTTATTGAATTTAATCAGTAAAAACGATTCTAATCGAGTTAGGAACTTAAAGATTTGAGTAGGGATTGAAGAGGAGGGTTAAAAAGGGGTAAAAACGCAGGTGCAGTCGCGCTCGGGTTTGCTGGTAATCGATTACACCAGTCTGTAATCGATTACAATCGATTACTAGGTGTTCTGGGCAGAAAACTCGAAGCTGAGCCTCTGGTAATCAATTACAAGGATGCTGTAATCGATTACTAGGTTACCAGTCCTCTGGTAATCGATTACAGACATCCTGTAATCGATTACCAGGCCCCAATAATTGTGTATTTGCTTCTGGTAATCGATTACAGGCTTCTGGTAATCCATTACCAGGTCCAAACTTGATATTTGAGTGTTGTTTTGATGTATTGTGGTGACCATTTACTTACTTCATGGATGTTTACCTAAGACAAGAATTGTTTTGTGGAATTGATGAGATTAAAGTGGATGTACAATGTGTTAGTGTATGCATTAGAGACCTATACGTTTTATTTTGAACATCCATCACTTGTATCATATTATTATTTTATAAAGGCAATTCATTTATTTATTCTTTTAGAATATCAATTATTGTCCTTAGAATAGTGAACTTAAACTTCATAAGATATCAAGTAGATGACTTGATCGTGAGATCTTTTGAAGAACTATTTTTGAAATAGTCCCTGGTCAAATATCATCTTAGGACAAAGATGCATTTAGACTAGTATGTGAGTTCATTGATGATCACATCTCACGGATCATGGACATGAGATATTATGCACTCACACGTACACATTAAGAGTAATGGTGTACTGGACAGACCTGAAGTTGGCTGAACGTCTCTAGAAGGGGGGGTTGAATAGAGACTTAAAAATATTTTTCCTGAAATATACACACTCAATTTCAAGTTGAGACGTGATCTCAAGTTTAACACTTGGAGTCTCGAATAAGTTAGATGAGATGCTGTCTCCACAATGATCTTGAAATCAAGTGAAATGAATTGTTAATAATTAAAACTTGTTTGTCTCTGAATAATTTTAGTTTTCTTTCAAACAGATTTGAGATGTAAGATGAGACTTAGGATGAAACAGACTTGATGTTGTAACAAATGAATTTTCTTTATAGACACTTAGTTTATTTTAACTTAGCAGTTTTAATAGATGAGATGTGCAGTGTAAATAAGAGATAAGGGGAGAAGAGATGCACGCAGAGATTTATACTGGTTCACCCACAACCTTGGGCTACGTCCAGTCCTCACCACCTGTGAGATTTCACTATTGACAACTTGCCAATACAAGTATTCTTACAGCCTCTTCAAGACGCTCCTCACACCAAGCCTAGGCACCTCCTATCTTGGCTGAGTTACAAGTATTCTTACTGCCTCTTCAGGACGCACACTCTCAATCTAAGACTAGGCTTCCTCCTATCTCAGAGAAAAGATAATGAGACTACAAGAGTTTTTGTAAGGTCTGTTCTGTTCAGCAATCTCTAGAGATGAGATGTGAGCTCTGTGTATGATGAGATGAGACGTAATGATTGATAGTTCAGCAGAAGAGTCTCACAGTATCACTGTAGCTTTCAGTATTTTATCCCAAGACAAAAATAGCCATTATCTGGTCGTTGGAGATGCTTGGGAGCCGTTGGAAAGTAGCTGTTGGAGAGAATACCTTTTTTGGACAAGTGACAACTTCTAGATGATGTAATCAAGTGACAGTATGCAGTGTACTTCCTTGTCCTTGTGTTGACTTGGCTTTTTGCTTTTGCATAGGTTGTAGCTTTTGAATTTTTGTGAGACTCATCTTCTTATCAGATCTTTGAGCTTGCATCTCTTTCATAAGCTTGCATCTCTTCTATGAGCTTGCGTCTCAAGCTGATCTTGGATCTCTTCATGAGATCTTGCATTTCTAGTTGATCTTGGATCTCTTCATGAGATCTTGCATCTTTCTTTGATCTTTGAATACTTTAGATTCTGAATCTCTTTCTTGTACATGATGCTGCTCATCTGATTTCAGATCTGATATTCTCTTACAAGATAACCTTGAGCTTGCATCTGATCGTGAGCTGACGTCTCAAGCTGTTTCAAGATCTCTTTACTTGATGCTTGATAAGACTATGAGTCTTTGTTCAAAATAAACTTATGTTCTGGTCTTTTACTTGATCATATTCTTCAAATGGATCTGCAAGTGTTAGTTCTAAAAGAGATCTGCCATATACTTGAACAGCTTAGTTAGTAATAACAAGATGCATTTCTTATTCTTTTAGCTCATGATTAGCTTTAATGGTTTGGCACAATAAAAACCTTATAGGAGTGAGTTTGTTTCAACAATCTCCCCTTTTTTTATGATGGCAGACCATTGAAGTTTTTAAGAGGATACAATTTTTTTTAACACTCCCCCTGAGTTAATCAGAATAGATGAGACCCCCCCTTTTTTTTTAACTTAAAGACATGTACAGAAGTGTTGAGATATGATGTGCTTCTTTCATTAAGCAGAAATAAGATGTAAGTACAAAAGATCAACAAGGCAAAAGATGCCACTGCATCTCATCATACATCAGGAAAGGTGCTATTACATCTTAAACTCAAAAGGAAGCACATAATCAGATCCTAAACAAGATAATTAAATTAACTGAACATCACAGAAAAGCCATTACAATATCTAAACATCTAACCGTTAGATGAGCTAAACATCTAACCAACTCTCCCCCTTTTGCCATTATCAAAATGGAAACTAAGCACGATCTGGGGAAGGAGAAGAGGATGAGTCTGAGCTAGAAGAAGGTGGACGTCTGATGGCTTGTGGTATTTCAGGCATGGGAGGAAGATTAGAGAGATGAAGATTCATCTTCCTATGAAAATCATTTGAAGTGTGCAGAGCCTGAAGCACAGTGTCCAGTCCATCAAGTAGAGCTTCTTTGCCTCTTCTTGTGGTGATCAAGCTTCTTGAGGATTTTTTCTGCTGATTCTTCTCAATGTTGGAGTAATGATCCTGTTGAGTTTGTTGTTGTTCTTCATGAAGTTGATTGATGAAGGTGTTGATGGAGTCAGAGATATGAGTTGGAACAGATGGGTCAGAGGATGGAGCTTGAGGACGTTCAGGTGGTGGAGCGGATTGATCATACTTTGGCTGAGGGGAGCTGAGAAGGATGGTGTCCACAAAAGACTTACCAGGTGTGGGAAATGATGTTTGAACTGAGTGAGAAGCTGCATACCTCACTGGAGACTGTTGCTGTGATTGTTGAATCTCTTCTGTTTCTTTGACAACATGCTCATTCCAACATCCTCAGGGGTCGTCTCTTGAGCAATCTCTTGAACAGAGATAGAGAGATCCTTGAGGGTCTCAACAACTATTTTCGTGATGGGTGAGACCTCATATTGAGGAGCTTCTTGCTGTGAGATGGTGGTGGAGATAGAGGTTCATGCTCAGTTTCAGTGACTGGTAGAGGCTCTTGAATGTCATCAGCTGGTGGGATCACTTCTGATGCAGGTTCTTCTAGTGTAGGAGCCTCAGTATCAGTGTGTTGAGGATCAGGCTGAGTCTTGACAGTGGAAACTAGTTCAGACCTTGTCTGCTTCTTTTTCTTCTTTTTGTGTTCAGTCTCAGTGAGTTCTGAAGGTTGAGACTTTCTTTTCTTGTGCTCTCCAGGGATCTCATGTCCTTCTTGAGATCCCTCAGTTGGTTCTTCAACGACCTTCTTCTTCTTCTTCTTTTTCTTGTGAGTTTCAGAGAGCTTTGATGATGGAGAAGCTTGAGTGGTAGGAGGAATGGGTGCAGGATTGTCAAGGGGAAAGCTTGGAGAAGGAATTGCTTTATCATCCAGTCCTAAGTACTTGAGATTTGATCTCCCAATCGTCTCAGGTCTCTCAGGAGTTTGTTCACATCCACTAAGATCAACCTTGAAGTGCTTCATTATTTTGGTGGTGAGCATCGCAAATGGCAGAGATGAGGTGATCTTGGGGTTGTAGAAGGCATGCTCCATGTGTTTCAGAATTAGGAAGGGGAGGTTCAGTGGGATCCATGCTTAAGGTGATACATCACCATTAAGTCTTGAGTGTAGATTTTGTTGAAGGTACCTGCCCTGGGCATAATGCACTTTGCCACAAGATGAAACAAAAACATTCCAAAGTAGTTGAGTGAGGAGGAGGAGTCTGTGACTTTGGCATCCTTGAACAGAGAAGATCCTACACTTGCATTAGGAATTCCTATCTGCTTCCACCAGTCTTCTTGATTGTAGAGTTTGTTGCCTGACACAGGGGCTTGAATGATGGCTCCCAAGACTTCTTCAGTGAGTTCCATATGAACTCCTTTGAGATTGACGATCACATGGGGTAGCCCCTGAGAGGCACCTTTGGCTTTGGTGCAGGCAACATAAAAGGCTCTTGTCATCCTAGGGAAGACAGGCTCCTTGATGGTCAAGTATTCTTCCCACCCCTGTTTCTTGAGATAGGGAGCAATGTCCCAGTTTTCTTCTTTTAGACCCTTAAAGTCTATCAGTCTTCCTATCACAACCTTCTTGTCAATGAACTTCGAAACAAACTGTCTTCAATAAGTTTGTTTTCCAAGAGATCAGCTTGGAAGGAGAGCTTCTTTCCTTTTGTTTCTGTTGGCGCTGTTCTTTTTCCTTTGTTCTGGGGGGCAGTTTTGGTGAGATCAATGTGGACAGGTGATTTTGGAGCAGAGGTTTGGACAACATTTGAGGCTATTCTCTGAGATTTTGGTCTTCGAGGAAGTGGGGTGTCTTCTTTGAGGATGTTGATTTTGATGAGGGAGATGGATTTGAGGGTGAGATGGTTGAGATTGGGGCTCAGAGGATTCCGACTCAGTGCTTGGTTGAGGAGAGGGGAGAGCGGCTGAGACGCTCTTGGCTTGAGGTGATTTCCATGGAGTTTGATTTCTCAGAGGCAGAAGACATGATTGCTTCTGGGGATGAAGACGAAGATGATTTATCTGAGTAGGGCAGTTTTAACCCAATGACTTTGATACGCATAAGGGAAGAGAAAGAGATTGAGAAAAGAGATTGTGATTTTGGTATAAATAAGGTATGGACAGTGAGAGAGAAAAAAATAGAGAGAGAGAAAGACGTGAGTGTTGGTGAGTGGGCAGTTAATGAAATGTAAAAGTGGTTGGCACTCCTTTTTATACTGTAAGGCTAGTAAGCCATTTAGTGGAGGAGTTACTAGTCGTTATTTAACAGCTCTTTCTCCTCTTTTCGTGCTGCATATGGGTCACGTGGAGGCACGTAAGATTACGTCTCATGGCACTATTTCATGAGACGTTGTCTCTTCTCAAGAGACCCGTCTCTAATGAGACGCATAACTGATCTCATCTTTCTTCCTCCTTGCTTGACAATCACAAATTTATTTTCAAGGATAATCACTAAGAGCACACATATTCAACATTTTTAAGTTATCAACGAATCTTTCTTCTACTAAAGGCTTGGTAAAAATGTCAGCTAGTTGTTTCTTAGTATCAACAAATATAATCTCAACATTTTCTTTTTGCACATGATCTCTAATAAAATGATGCTTAATATCAATGTGTTTTGATCTGGAGTGATGAGTGGGATTCTTAGCTAGATTTATTGCACTAGTATTATCACAAAAAATAGGGACTTTGAGTACCTTAGTGCATAATCCAACATTTGAGATTTTATCCACAAGATTTGTGTACAGCAGGCTGCTGCTGAGACGTATTCAGCTTCTGTTGTGGATAAAGCTATTGTATTTTGCTTCTTGCAGGACCAAGAGATAAGACATTTTCCCAAGAATTGACAGTTACCACTTGTGCTTTTTCAGTCCATTTTATCTCCAGCAAATCAACATCACTGTATCCTATCAGATAAAAACTAGAGCCTTTCTCATACCATAGGCCAAGATTAACAGTTCCAATAAATATCTAAAGATTCTTTTAACAGCTGTGAGATGAGACTTTTTTAGGATCAGATTGATACCTTACACAAATACCTACAACATACTGGATATCAGGTCTACTTGTTGTTAGATACATGAGAGATCCAATCATTCCTCTGTAGAGTTTTTTTTTATATGGATTTACCAGTCTCATCTTTGTCAAGTTGAGATGAGGGATGCATAGGAGTCTTCATGATCTAGCCTCACTCATGTTGAATTTTATAGCAGGTCTCTTGCATTATTTCTCTTGACTGATAAAGATTCCATCTGACAGCTGTTTATATTTGTAAGCCAAGAAAGAATCTCAGCTCACCCATCATACTCATTTCAAATTCTCCCTGCATGAGATTTGAGAAATCTTGACAAAGAGATTGATTAGTAGAACCAAAAATGATATCATAAACATAAATCTGAACAATTAATAAATCATTGTTAAGCTCCCTTTTGAAAAGTGTGGTGTCAATCTTTCCTCTAATGAATCCATTTTCTGTTAGGAAGGTGCTTAGCCTATCATACCAAGCTCTTGGGGCTTGCTTGAGACCATATAGAGCCTTTTTAGTCTGAGCACGTATTCTGGATGATGGGGATCTTCAAAGCCAGGAGGTTTGTCTCACATATACTTCTTCTTCAATGATTCCATTTAGAAAAGCACTTTTTACATCCATCTGATGGAGTTTGAAGTTTTTGTGAGCAGCAAATGCTAGGAGAATTCTGATAGCTTCAAGTCTGGCCACTGGAGCAAGGTCTCATCATAATCTATTCCCTCCTGTTGGTTATATCCTTGAGCTACCAGTCTTGCCTTATTTCTTATGACTTTTCCTTTTTCATTGAGTTTGTTTCTAAAGACCCATCTGGTACCAACAATTGACTGATGAGTTGGAGGATAGAACTAGATCCCAGACTTTGCTCTTGTCAAACTGGTTGAGCTCTTCTTCCATTGCTTTAATCCATAATTTATCATTAAGAGCTTCATGGATGTCTTTAGGCTCTATTTCAGAAAGTAGAGCCATCAGATTCTCAACATCTCTGAAGGAGGATCTTTGTCCTAACTCTTTCTGAAGTCTCTCCAATTATCTGATCTTTAGGATGAGATATCACCAGCCTCCAGCTTTTGGGTAGTTGAGATGCATGTTCATTGTGAATCTCAGGTGCTCCTTGTACAGCTTCTGTGATCTCATCTTGTTCTTCAGACTTGTTTTCCTTTGGAGGTGCATCAGGAGTTTCGGATGAGTCTTTTGGTGTGATTTTTCTGTTGGAGGGATCTCATCCTCTTTTGTTCAGAAGTAAGTTTCTCCTCAGCTTCCTAAGTGGAGATTCTTAAATCTCTCATCATTTCATCAATTTCTTCATCCATATTTTTCTCAGAGTGTCCTGCATCTCATTGTGAAACTACATGCACAGATTCTTCAGTAGTTTAGTTTTCAGGTTAAATACTCTATATGCTTTAGAGGTAAGTGAGTAGCCAAGAAAAGATTCCTTTTTCAGATTTTGTATCAAACTTGCCAAGTTGATCTTTAGTGTTTAGAATATAAACAGTCACACCCCAAATACATGAAAATAAGATATTGAAGGTTTTCTTCCTTTCCACAGCTCATATGGAGTTTTATTCAAGATCTTTCTTATAGAGACTATGTTTATAATATAGCAAGAGGTGTTTACAGCCTCTGCCCAAAATATTTTTCAACCACCAGAGTCACATAACAAAGTTCTTTCCATCTCTTGTAGAGTTCTGTTCTTTCTTTCAACTACCTCATTTTTGTTGAGGAAGTCCTTGGCAGGAGGAAATTGTGAGTAATGCCATTTTTATCAAAGAATTTCTTAAATTTTCCATTCTCAAATTCTCCCCCATGATCACTTCTCACAGCACCAATTCCATATCCCTTTTCAGATTGAATCTTTTTTTAAAAAGTTTTAAAGGATTCATATGATTCATCTTTTTGGGATAGAAACAGAACCCAGGTGAATCTTGAGTAGTCATCCACAATTACAAAACCATATTTCTTTCCACTAAGACTTGCAGTCTTAGTTGGGCCAAAAAGATCAATGTGGAGAATCTTAAGTGGTCTGGTGGTGGATACATGAGACTTTGGTTTGAAGCTTGACTTGATGTGTTTGCTTTTTACACAAGATTCACATATCATGTCTTTTTCAACACTTTACCTTTGGTAGTCCTTTGACAAGAGACTGATTTGAAAGTTGACTAATAGTTCTCATGTTGATGTGTCCAACCCTTTTGTGCCCATAACCACTTTTCATGGTCATGAGACATGAGACAGGTGAGATCAGACAGACTCTCAAGTGAGACTGAGTAGAGATTTTTATTTCTTTCACCAGAAAAAGCAGTTTTTCCAGTCTTTGAGTCTATGATCTCACAGAAGGTGGGTTGAAAATTAACATAGTAACCATTGTCACATAATTGGCTAATACTCAGCAAGTTATGTTTCAATCCCTCAACAAAATAGACATTTTCAATTTGAGCTGAGTTTACCTTGCCAATCTTACCTATGCCCTTAATTTGGGCTTTGCTGTTGTCTCCAAAGGAGACAACTCCTGCAGCCCTTTCTTCAAGTGATAGGAACTTGCTTTTGTCCCCAGTCATGTGCCTTGAACATCCACTGTCCAGCACCCACATCCTTTTTGATTTGGCTGCTGCTAGGCACACCTGACATCAAGAGATTTAGCTTTAGGTACCCACTTATATTTGGTCCTTCATGGTTAGTTACCTTTCTTTTAGATGCTACTTGTCTCATGTAGCAATTGTGGTCTTATGGCCAAATTTACTACAGCAAGAGCACCTTTCTTCCTTTTTCTGGCAGGAATAAAGAAGTCTTTATACCAGATTTCACTGGAGGATTTTTCATAGCCTAATCCAGCTTTGTCAAAGATTCCTTTTTGAGATCCAATGAGTCTCTCAAGATTCTTTGTTCCATTTACAAATTTTGCTAGATCATCTATGAGAATTCTATTTTGCCTCTTGAGCTTCTGGTTTTCATCAGACATATCTTTCAGCTCTTGCTCATTATGAACTTGAGTCTTGGCTTTAACCATTTCAGATAGTTTCATGTGAGACAACATGAGACTGTTGTTTTTATGATTCAAACCTTCATTTTCTTTTTCAAGAAATTTTATTTTTTCAAGAGCTGTATTTAATTCTGACTTTAGCAAAGAGCTCTTAGAAGCCAGAAGATTTGAATCATATAAGAGGTTTTCAAAAGCAGACTTAAGTTCATCAATTGAATATTCAGAATCAGATTCATATACCTCTTCATCAGATGAATCTCCATTAGCCATAAGACATAGATTTGCTGATTGCTCATCTTGGCTTTCATCTCCATCAGTGTCATCCCAGTGGCCATCATTGCCTTCTTTTTTGGACTTTTCTTTAGATCTTTTCTGAGTTGTGGGCACTCAGATTTCATGTGTCCAGGTTTTCTGCATTCAAAACAAATGAACTGTCCCTTTTCTCAGACTTGATTTCTCTTCTTCTTGATGGAAGTTTCTTCTTCCACTTCCTCTAGCTCTCCACATGCGTCTGATCTTCCTTGAGATGTAAGCCAGCTCATCATCCATTTCACTCTCATCATCATCATCTTCTTCATATTTGTTTCTGTGTCATGAGATGAGGTGAGAGAAGTCTGTTGAGATGAGCTTACCTTCTTACCTTTAGTGTTGCTAGATGTTGCTTTTAATGCAATTGTTTTTGGTCGTCTGATGTGGTCTTCTTCCATCAGCTCTTGTTCATGTACTTTTAATGATCCAAGAAGTTCATCCAGTCTAAGGATGCTGAGATCTTGGCTTCTTGGATGGCAGTGACTTTGGGTCTCCAAGGTTGGTATGCTCCTCAAGATCTTCTAACCATGTCTTGATTTGAGTAAGTTCTTCCCAAGGATTGAGGTCATTGTGATAATGGTGAATCGTCTCACCCATGTCCTCAATGCCCTCCTCCTCATTCATCTTGAAGAGCTCATACTGTCTCACTAGTATGTTGATTTTTGCTTCCTTAACTTTGATTGGTTCTTCATGTTCTATCTCAAGTGCATCCCAATTTCTTTGGCTGTTGTACATCCTGCTACCTTATCATATTCACTACGACTAAGAGCACAGGTTAGCAGATACTTAGCTCTTGAGTTTAGAACATACCTGCTTTTTCAGCATCAGTCCATCCGTCTCTGGACTTAACTACTCTCTGATCAAGCTCATAGTAGTGAGAGGTATGTAGGGTCCATTTTCTATGATTTCCCATTAGATCAACATGTTGAGATTCAATGAAACAGTCTCATTCCTATCCTTTCTAGTAGTAGTAGTCAGTTCCATCAAAGGCAGGTGGCCTGTTGGTGGATGCTCCTTCGAGTATGAACAAACTTGCACTAGGTCCAGCCATGGATCTTTTCCTCTTCACACGTAGGGTGTGACTCAACCCCTTGAGAGGGCCGAGCTCTTGCTACCAGCTGAAGTTGGCCTGAACGTCTCTAGAAGGGGGATTGAATAGAGACTTAAAACTATTTTTCCTGAAATATACATACTCAATTTCAAGTTGAGACGTGATCTCAAGTTTAACACTTGGAGTCTCGAATAAGTTAGATGAGATGCTGTCTCAACAATGATCTTGAAATCAGTGAAATGAATTGTTAATAATTAAAACTTGTTGTCTCTGAATAATTTTAGTTTTCTTTCAACAGATTTGAGATGTAAGATGAGACTTAGGATTGAAACAGACTTGATGTTGTAACAATGAATTTTCTTTATAGACACTTAGTTTATTTTACTTAGCAGTTTTTAATAGATGAGATGTGCAGTGTAAATAAGAGATAAGGGAGAAGAGATGCACGCAGAGATTTATACTGGTTCACCCACAACCTTGGGCTACGTCAGTCCTCACCACCGTGAGATTTTCACTATTGACAACTTGCCAATACAAGTATTCTTACAGCCTCTTCAGGACGCTCCTCACACCAAGCCTAGGCACCTCCTATCTTGGCTGAGGTTACAAGTATTCTTACTGCCTCTTCAGGACGCACACTCTCAATCTAAGACCAGGCTTCCTCCTATCTCAGACGAGACTCAGTTACAATGATTGATAATTTTAGTATGTTCTAGCCTGAACACACACAGTGGGAATAGACAATGATTCTAGGCTAGAGGAACTTTCTTTTCACAGGGATATACAAATGAGTCTAGTGAGAGAAAAGATAATGAGACTACAAGAGTTTTTGTAAGGTATGTTCTGTTCAGCAGTCTCTAGAGATGAGATGTGGAGCTCTGTGTATGATGAGATGAGACATAATGATTGATAGTTCAGCAGAAGAGGTCTCACAGTATCACTGTAGCTTTCAACATTTTATCCAAGACAAAAATAGTCGTTATCTGGTTGTTTGTGAGATGCTTGGGAGCCGTTGGAAAGTAGTTGTTGGAGAGAATACTTTCTAGACAAGTGACAGCTTCTAGATGATGTAATCAAGTGACAGTATGCAGTGTGTACTTCCTTGTCCTTGTGTTGACTTGGTTTTTTTCTTTTGCATAGGTTGTAGCTTTTTGACTTTTTGTGAGACTCATTGTAAGTCCTAATTTCTAAATTCAGACATAATGCCTGTTGGAAGCACTATTTCCAAATCGTGAAATTCTTTCATTCATTTCGCGTATCGACATACAATACCATCGCTTGAGTAACCCCAACAATTACTAAAGCTCCAACAATACATATATAACTCAAGGAAACTAATAACATAATGTGCATCAAGGCTCCAATACAAAAATATTAAACTAACCATAATGATTCCTAAAGTAGCTTTAACAAATAACACTAGTGGTTCTAAACAACATGGAAAACATCAAAGTAAAATAAACGATAAGGCTACTGGTCTTCACATGCATCTACTACTCGTCATAGCTCTGATCAGTATCCTGCACCACTAAAATATTGTTCCCATGGAATGGGGTGAGACCAACGTCCCAGTGAGTGTAACAGTGTGTGCAGTGTGGGGGAAAGCAACCAAGAACCATCATGGCATACATATAATTTTAAGAGACATAATAGAGATAATGATACAGAATTCAACATAAAGAAATCAATCATCAAGATGCAATGCATGGATGTGAGGTGTTGTTCCCGACACCCGGGGTCTTTTCTCTGTAACGTGACTGTGATGAGCGCTTCGACCATGAAACCAAGGACCATGAAACCAAAAGCTCTATGAATTCTTAAATTCATAATTCCATGACTATGATGGCCAACGGCCCATGAATTCCAGAATAATATAATCAAGAATCATCAAACATAATCAAGAACCATCATACAGAATCATCCAATCATCTACCCTAAGGTTTGGCAATTCAATACTACAATAATCGGTATATTCACAATTCTTATGTTCATACTATAATATATCACTAATTCATAGAAAGAAAGGGGAAAAAAAGAATAGGGAACATGCAATGGCAATCATCCAGAACAAAACAGTGAGAGTCCACCACCTATGAGTGAGAATGAAAACGGAGAGAAGAACGAAGAAGGAGGGCCTTGATGGGGAGAAGATTGATGCAAGACTCGTCTTGATGAGTAGAAATCGTTCTTGGCCTTTGCTGGGACTTCTCTCACTAGAACCCTCTCCTATCTCTCTCTGAAAATACGAAAAATGAAGAAGAACTGACTGAAACCGTCCACGAACGTGTTTTAAAGTGTAAAAATCGGGCCTGCGCTCAAGCGCGAGTTCTCGCTCAGGCTTGCGCTTGAGCTCAGCTCGAGCTGAATTTTCCTCAAATTGCTCTCTGTTTTTTCTGCGCTCAGGCTGCGCTGGAGCTCAGCTTGCGCGAGAAAACCATATTGCAATTTTCCCTTTTTACTGATATCCTCGCTCAGGCTTGAGCTTGAGCTCAGCTCGAGCGAGGGAAACCAGAGTGAAATTTTCCCTTCTTGTTAAGGTGCAGTTTTCATCCAAACCCTATCATATAACCTATCAACTGAAGCCCGGAAATAAGCTTTCTAATGAGAGTGGAATCACCTCAATCGGACATCTATAACTCTAGATATTTGCAATTTAGTGCACCAAGGTCATTAGGCTTAGAACCAACATCAAGCAACAACCTATTCTTTTCTTCATTCTACTTTAAGTTATGATATTCCTATGAATTAAGGTCTTAATTAGCAGGATGTTACAATCTTCTACCCCCCTTAAACAATTTTGTCCTCAAAATTGGCTAAAGAATGTTGAGCAAGGAAGAAATGGAGCAAATAACTTTCTTACCTTAAACGAATAACTCTGGAAATTGGGAGCGGAGGTCTTTCCTCTTTCTCCCAAGTTGCATCTTCTGGCGTCTGACCTTCCCAAAACACCTTCACTAACGGAATGATTTTATTCCTCAAGGTTTTTGACACTTCGTTCAATAATATGTACAGGCCTCGAGGGAATAGTCAAATCCTCCCTCAATTGTACCGATTCTGAACTTATGACGTGAGAAGGATCATGAAGGTATTTTCTGAGCTGAGAGACATGGAATACATCATGGATGTTGGCTAAATGGGGTGGAAGGGATATCTTGTATGCAAGGGAACCAACCCTTTGCAATATTGAAAGGACCGACCAAAACGGGGATTTAACTTTTTGGCTTTAATGGATCTTCCAATGCCAGTGATTGGAGTAAACTTTCAAAAACACATGGTCACCTTCCTCAAACTCTAGGTCCTTCCGCCTCCTATCAGCATAACACTTCTGGCGGTTCTGGGCAGTTACCAACTTTTCCCTAATCCTCTTAATCTTTTCTGTAGTTATCTGTACCAACTCTGGTCCTAAAAGCTTTTCTCTCCCACCTCACACCAACATAAAGGTGAGTTACACTTCCTACCATACAACGCCTCATAGGGTGCCATACCTACACTACTATGGAAACTGTTGTTATAGGCAAACTCTATAAGAGGTAGGTACTTATCCCAACTACCCTTCTCTTCCAAACACAGGATCTAAGCATGTCCTCTAAGGTCTGGATTGTTCTCTCAGACTGCCCATCAGTCTGAGGGTGGTAAGCGGTGCTAAACTTCAGTTTAGTACCGAAGGCTTGGTGTAGGGCATTCCAAAACCTAGAGGTAAATCTGGGATCTCTATGTGACACTATGCTGGAAGGTACACCATGAAGCTTCACAATATCCTTGATATACAATTCTGCTAATTTGGTCAAAGGGTAGGTTGCCTTGATTGGTAAGAAATGAGCTGACTTGGTCAGCCGGTCCACAATCACCCAAATGGCATCAAAGCCTGCTGGGACTCTGGGAAGTCCCATCACAAAGTCCATGGATATGACTTCCCATTTTCACTCGGGGATTTCTAATGGTTTGATCATACCCGAGGGCTTTTGGTGTTCTATCTTAACCTGTTGGCATACAAGACACCTAGAAAAAACTCAACTATCTCTCTCTTCATTCCATCCCACCAAACATGGTCCTCAAGTCTTGGTACATCTTGGTAATACCCGGATGTACCGTGAACTTGCTCTTATGAGCCTCCTCTAAAATCTCCCCTCTAAGACTACCCCCCTTAGGGATACAGACTCTCCCTTGGAAGAGAATCATCCCATCTCCTGATACAGAAAATCCTATTTGTCCCTTTCTGGACTGGAGTTCTAAGTCTAAGATCTGAGCCTCTCTAATCCTTGTCCTTAACTCATTAACCACTTCTAGCCTATGGAGTCTCATACTATCTCCCTCATAGTTCCCCTCAAGTTTCAAATCCCTAAACTTCTCTAACAATTCTAGCTCATGCACCATCATGAATGACGCATGCATGGATTTCCTACTTAGGGCGTCAGCCACTACATTGGCCTTGCCTGGGTGGTACTTAAGTTCAAAGTCATAGTCCTTTAAAAATTCCATCCACCTTCTCTGTCTCATGTTAAGTTCTTTCTGGTCAACAGGTACTTTAAGCTCTTGTGATCACTAAAAACCTCAAACTGTACCCCATATAGGTAATGCCTCCACACCTTAAGAGCAAACACTACTGCAGCCAACTCTAAGTCATGGGTTGGGTAATTTTCCTCATGGGGTCTAAGCTGTCTAGAACCATAAGCCACTACCTTCTTATCCTGCATCAAAACACAACTTAATCCCTTTCCTGAAGCGTCACTATACACTTCAAAGGATTTGGACAAGTCCGGCAATACCAACACCGGGGTGGTGGTCAACCTCTCCTTGTATTCCTTGAAACTCTTCTCACATTTCTCATCCCAAACAAAAGCATGACCCTTACGAGTCATTCGGGTGAGAGGTAAGGCCAACTGGGAGAACCTCTAATAAATCTGCGGATAATACCCAGCTAATCCCCAAGAAAACTCCTAACCTCAGTGACTGATTTGGGTCTCTCCCAACCAATCACTGCCTCTATCTTACTGGGGTCCACTGACACACCTTCACTAGATATCACATGTCCTAGGAAGTGAACTTTATCCAACCAAAACTCACATTTTTCAGGGTTAGCAAACAGTTTCTTCTCTCTCAACACTTCCAAAACCACTCTAAGATGTTGCTCATGTTCTTCTAAGGTTTTAGAATAGATGAGAATGTCGTCAATGAACACAACCACAAACTTATCCAAGTAGGGCCTAAAGATCCGATTCATGTAGTCCATGAATACTGCTGGAGCATTGGTCAAACCAAAAGGCATCACCAAGTACTCATAATGCCCATATCTAGTTCTAAAAGCAGTTTTGGAACATCCTCACTCCTAATCCTTATCTGGTGGTAACCTGACCGTAAGTCTATCTTAGAAAATACTGCTGCTCCTGTCTAACAGGTCATCTATCCTAGGCAAGGGGTATTTGTTCTTAATCGTTGCCTTGTTCAACTGCCTATAGTCAACACACAACCTCATGCTACCATTCTTCTTCTTGACAAGGAGCACTGGAGCTCCCCAAGGGGATGCACTAGGCCTAATGAACTGCTTCTCTATTAATTCCTCTAGTTGCTTCTTAAGTTCACTCATCTCCAAGGGTGACATTCTATAGGGAGCCTTAGAAATAGGCCCTGTGCCCGGCACAAGGTCTATGGAAAACTCAGTCTCTCGGTCCGGAGGTAAGGTGGTCACCTCACTAGGGAAAACATCTTGGAACTCCCTAACAATGGCTATGCTGTCTAGGTCGGGTTTCGACTCTACAGTTGAGGAAAGCAGTAATATAAAACAATAACTACCATCAATCAGGCATTTAGAAATCTGAGTGGAGCAAGATAACAAATATGATGGTCTCTCCTTCGGGGAGGAAGAAGAGTAGGGAACACGATTTCTTTATTGCAACAATCAAGCATGACCTGGTTACGGGATAACCAGTTCATACCCAAAATAACATCAAGTTTTTTCAATGGCAGACAAATCAAATCAACTTCAAAGATCCTACCTTGAATTTCTAAGGGACATGCAAGACACACTAAGGAAGTGGGAATGGCTTCCTTAGCAGGGGTATAGACATTCAAATGAAAAGGTAAAGGAGTGGCATGCAATTTCATCCTTTCCACACAGTCACAAGAAATGAAGGAATGAATTGCTCCAGAATCATATAGTACAATCAAAGGAGTGTCATTTAGATTAACAAGTACCTTGCATCAGATCATCGGCCTGAGTTGCCATCTCACCGTTGAGGGTAAAGACCCTTCCGGTAGCTTGGGGTTTGGGCTGGTCCTTCTTCTTCTTTGGGCAGTCCCCAATCATGTGATTTGGTTCCCGACAGTAGAAACAGACTCGTTGTCCTGCCAGGCACTCGCCCCGATGGTGCTTGCCACACTTGGGACAAGTAGGAAAAGCTTTTGTTTTGTAGTGGAGGGAAGGGCGACCTGCTTGCCTTTTCCTCCCTGGAACTGAGGTCGAAAATTCTTACTGACAGGTGCATCATCTCTCTTCCTCTTACTCTCAACCCAAGTCCTAGCTGCCGGCTTGGGCGCCTCATCCACCAAACTTTGCTCGACGACCAGACACTTGGTCACCAAGGCTGGGAAATCCTTGAGCTGGAAGGCTGGCACAATTTTCCTGATCTCGGGCTTGAGGCCCGCTTCCAAGTGAGAACATTTCCAACCCTCATTAGGATTGGCTTGCAGTAGGGAGTGATACTTGGAGAGTTCTTCAAACGTGGCCACAAACTGGCCCACGGTCATGTTGCCTTGCTTCAGATTGAGAAATTCTAGCTCTTTCTGTTTCCTGACTGGTTCAGGGAAATACTTCTCCAGGAATACATTCTGGAATGCATCCCAAGAGAGTAAGGTTTCCGGAGTGTTCAAACTGATCTTCGCATTCTTCCACCAATTCTCTGCTTCTCCTTGTAACATGTAGGTAGCAAATCTCACCTTCAGGTCGTCCGCACAAGCCATCACCTCAAAGATCTTGTTCATGGCATTAAGCCAGGAGTCTGCTGTTGCTGGGTCATAAGCCCCATTAAAGGCTGGAGGGTGGTGTTTCCTGAATTCTGTTAATCCCTGAAGAAAAGGATCCACTGCTGTCCCCGGTGGAGGAGTACCGGTGGACTGCCTGTGCAAGGCCTGAAGTACTGCGGCATTAGAGGCGGCTTGCTCCCCCATGATTTGGGTGAGCATTTGAAGGGCCACCGCCACTGGATCTTGAGGTTGATCCGGTGAGGGTGAAGGTGAATTGGCACGAAGACGTCCCCTCCTACCGTTAGCCATGACCCTATACACATCATTAAGAAATATCCAGGTGATCAGTCTATCAATTCCCTAATAATGCATATAAAATTATGACTAACTTAAGGAGTAACACATAACCACAGTCCAACTGGATTGAACTGCTCTGATACCAAAATGTAACGTCCTAATTTCTAAATTCAGAAATAATGCCTGTTGGAAGCACTATTTCCAAATTCGTGAAATTATTTCATTCATTTCGCGTATTGACATACAATACCATCGCTTGAGTAACCCAACAATTACTAAAGCTCCAACAATACATATATAACTCAAGGAAATAATAACATAATGTTGCCATCAAGGCTCCAATACAAAAATATTAAACTAACATAATGATTCCTAAAGTAGCTTTAACAAATAACACTAGTGGTTCTAAACAACATGGAAACATCAAAGTAAAATAAACGATAAGGCTACTGGTCTTCACATGCCATCTACTACTCGTCATAGCTCTGATCAGTATCCTGCACCACTAAAATATTGTTCCCATGGAATGGGGTGAGACCAACGTCCCAGTGAGTGTAACAGTGTGTGCAGTGTGGGGGAAAGCAACCAAGAACCATCATGGCATACATATAATTTTTAAGAGACATAATAGAGATAATGATACAGAATTCAACATAAAGAAAATCAATCATCAAGATGCAATGCACGGCTGTGAGGTGTTATTCCCGAAACCCGGTGTCTTTTCTCTGTAACGTGACTGTGATGAGCGCTCGGCCATGTAACCAAGGACCGTCGTCCAAGGTTACCTATGATTAAATTTAAAATGGTATTTAAATATAATTTTGTGATTGGGGACCCCATCTCCCTCTTGGCCATGAGTTCGATGTGGTTACCCCGTTGTTCTTAAATAATTTGCCCGAAGGCCTGTGTGATGGTCAAAGACCCTGTGATAGCCCAAAGCTCTATGAATTCTTAAATTCATAATTCCATGACTATGATGGCCAAAGGCCCATGAATTCCAGAATAATATAATCAAGAATCATCAAACATAATCAAGAACCATCATACAAAATCATCCAATCATCTACCCTAAGGTTTTGGCAATTCAATACATACAATAATCGGTATATTCACAATTCTTATGTTCATACTATACATATATCACTAATTCATAGAAGAAAGGGGAAAAAAGAATAGGGAACATGCAACGGCAATCATCCAGAACAAACAAGTGAGAGTCCACCCACCTGTGAGTCGAGGAAAACGGAGAAAGAAAGAACGAAGAATGGAGGGCCTTGATGGGGGAAAGATTGATGCAAGACTCGTTCTTGATGAGTAGAAATCGTTTTTGGCCTTTGCTGGGACTTTCTCTCACTAGAACCTCTCTCTCTCTCTGAAAATATGAAAAAACGGAAGAAAGAACTTACTGAAACCGTCCACGAACGTGTTTTAAAGTACAAAAATCGGGCCTGCGCTCAAGCCGAGGCTTGAGCGCAGCTCAAGCGCGAGTTCTCGCTCAGGCTGCGCTTGAGCTCAGCTCGAGCTGAATTTCCTCGAATTGCTCTCTGTTTTTCTGCGCTCAGGCTGCGCTCGAGCTCAGCTTGAGCGAGAAAACCAGATTGCAATTTTCCCTTTTTACTGATATCCTCGCTCATGCTGCGCTTGAGCTGAGCTCGAGCGAGGAACCATAGTGAAATTTTCCCTTCTTGTTAAGGTGCAGTTTTCATCCAAACCCTATCATATAACCTATCAAACTGAAGCCCCAGAAATAAGCTTTCTAGTGAGAGTGGAATCACCTCAATCGGACATCTACAACTCTAGATATTTGCAATTTAGTGCACCAAGGTCATTAGGCTTAGAACCAACATCAAGCAACAACCTATTATTTTCTTCATTCTACTTTAAGTTATGATATTCCTGTGAATTAAGGTCTTAATTAGCGGGATGTTACACTCATCTTCTTATCAGATCTTTGAGCTTGCATCTCTTTCATAAGCTTGCATCTCTTCTATGAGCTTGAGTCTCAAGCTGATCTTGGATCTCTTCATGAGATCTTGCATCTCTAGTTGATCTTGGATCTCTTCATGAGATCTTGCATCTTTCTTTGATCTTTGAATACTTTAGATTCTGAATATCTTTCTTGTACATGATGCTGCTCATTTGATTTTCAGATCTGATATTCTCTTACAAGATGACCTTGCGCTTGCATCTGTTCGTGAGCTGACGTCTCAAGCTGTTTCAGGATCTCTTTACTTGATGCTTGATAAGACTATGAGTCTTTGTTCAAAATAAACTTATGTTCTGGTCTTTTACTTGATCACATTCTTCAAATGGATCTGCAAGTGTTAGTTCTAAAAGAGATCTACCATAGACTTGAACAACTTAGTTAGTAATAACAAGATGCATTTCTTATTCTTTTTAGCTCATGATTAGCTTTAATGGTTTGGCACAATAAAAACCTTATAGGAGTGAGTTTGTTTCAACAAGACCCACCTTAAGAACGTTGCATGGGTTGTTACATAAGTGTCATGAACGTTTCTTAAATTGATAAATGTTATATGAAGTCCTTTGACCTGAAATCACTACGATTCCTACATAAGGAATTATGTGTTTTAAATATCATCAAACATTGTCTGTAACAAGGTGATCATAAAGTTGGTATTTGGACATATAATAAATTATGTGGAGGAATGTGAGTGCCCTAGATGGGATTTGTCCCTCCTATGTAACATGAGTTATATATGTAGGCCTCTTGATAAAGTGAGACTGCAAAATGCATGGCCATGCTCAGGAGGATAAACATGAGATGTTTATTTTCTGTACAGTCTACTTGGGGATCAAGAAAACGTAAATTGAACTATACAAGGTTGACACAATTCATGCCCTTGTGTTCAATTAGATATTTGGACAAAGGGACGGATCGTATAAATTATTATCATAAAAATAGGATTCATCAAAGTTGTTGATAATCTCAATATTTGGATAGTGATGTATTGTTAGATACCGCTCACTATTTATGATATTAAATATAAAAGGGTTCTATTTTAATATCATAACCAAATATTAAAAGCCTATTGGGTCACACGCATACAACATGCCACTGGGAAAGGATAATAATTCTAATTTAATTTAATTAGAATTATAACATAATGGGCCAGGCCCATAAGTGTGAGGGTTAAGTGAGTGAGGGGGTAAAACCCTAGCCACCACTTTATAAATAGAGCATGAGATGCACTACCCTATACACATGAGCAATCGCTTTTTACTCTCTAAGGCTACTTGCAGATTTGAGGAGGGTTTCGAGGTTGGCTGTTGGCGTGGACACCACTAGAGACGTGGCTGCTATTGCCTCGTTCATAATCCTAATAAGGTACGACCTTTCGTTTTAATACCTTTTATGCCTTGATTCGTGTTTTCGCAAAAATGATTATAACAAAGGAGGGAATCCATTTATTTCCGCTGCACCCTAACCACATGCTTGATTCCCTTCACAATGTATATTGACTGTGGCTTGAGGTAGTGTTATGTGACTATTTTATATTGATGTTCTATGTGTCCTTTATTCGAGATGTGATGTGGAATGATTAGAGTAGAGAAAGTTGTATGAGAAATGTATGAGGTGATGTTGATGCATTGAGCATGAGCACATGAGGTGTGTGATACAAGAGATGCATGCCCTAAGAGAGGGTGGAGACCATGATGGGAGACATTCGATGCATGACTCCAAGAGGGAGTGTTTTACAATGCGACTCACCTAGCCCATAAGAGGTGGGTGACGGTGGGAGGGAGCGGGTGTCTTTGCACGGGCCCATAGAGGGGGTGCAACCTATCGGCCAAGAGGGCATTTAACGGTAGGGCCATCATTGGTAACAACTAAGGGGATTGATGAGGTGTGCCCATTGTGCGGAGTTCCAAATCATGACTCTTAGGAAGAGGTGTCGTGCATGAGCATAGAGTGAGCATAATCATTATCCTTGTTTGTGTGAGAAGTGTGAAACTATAATTGTACGAACTTGATGTGTGAAATGAATAATATATGAGTTGAGATGAATGATGATATGTATAGTGATGGGTGGGGAATAAGGGTAGCCTTCTGTATTGCATGTATATGTATGTATTCTTTCCTCACCGTACTCTCCTATGGTTTTTATAGGTGATGAAGATGGCACTCAATGTGCCGAATTTTGAAGGGACATGGTCTCGCTCTGATACGTGTGACATCAGGGCTTAGTGTTTAGGAGCTTGTTCTTTCATTTTGATATGTAGAGATTTAGAAAGATTGTTTTAAGGGTCTTACATGGCCAAGACGTATTTTTATTATGTTTATAAATTAGTTTTCGAAAACATTGATTTTACTTTTATGGAAATTTAGTTGGATTTGGATTCAGTAATTGTTTAAATGAGGAATGTGAACCTTTTTACCTCAATGTTGGCTATAATTTTCCTTATAATTTAATTTGATGATTGTATTATCATTGGGGGGTAGAAGGGTTGTCACACAAAGAATGTTCAAACATAATACAATAAATGTATAAAAAATATAACAAAAAATAAAAATCATGGGCGGTGGCGACGATGCTGCTGTGGTGGGTGACGATCCTCATCCTAATCCTCACTCAATGGTTGGTCATCCAAGTGGCCATTGTAGTGCGGGTGCGGCTGAGCCGAAGCCTGAGCATGACTGACGCTGGTAGAACCACCTGCACTTTAGGCCTCCAGCAACATCTGCATCTGTTGTCGGAGTCGTGTGGAATCCTCCTCCAACCGTGCAACCTTCTCTTCAGCTCGGGTGGCCTTCAAGTTGGCTTCAAGTATCTCTTGCCTCAGCACCTCCTTAGACGAATGATGTGACTCATCGCTCCCACTGGTATGGGCCCAATACTCCTGAGCGAGGCTAGTCACACTAGGACGAGTGTTGGTTGACAAGTCCTCGGTGCCATAACATCGTCCTCGGGTTTTGCCACCTGCAACATCCTTCCAGATTTGTAGCTTGGTGGACCCATCAAAGCTGGAGTTGTGTCCCCATCTGTGACTCCCACCTCCCTCAGGCGATCCTTGTAATTTGTCTGTTGAGTACAGGTAAACATATAATTAGTTAGTTATATATTCAATTGCAAATATATGAAATAATGTAAAAAAACACTGATAAACAATTAAATACCATTATAACTAATCATATAACCAATTAAAACTAATTAAAAACTGTAAAACTTACCAATAGCTGGCAAAATAGGACGCCGGAGGAGGAAGAATGAAGGAAGTGCACAGGGAGCTAGGAGCAAGTATTTCAGATTCTGATTGGTTTAAAATGAACCTATAAAGGAGGGCTAGTGTTTAATCGGTGAGATTTTGAAAATGAAAGAGAGAGAGGGACAGAAACAAGGATGGCCGGAGAGGAGGAAAGGAGAAGGAGGAGGAGGAGGACGAAGAAGAAGAAGAAGAAGAGGAGGGGAGGGGGAAGATTTTGTGTGCGTATGTTTTGTAACAATGCCTTAGTGACGGCTCTTGGTCATCGCTACACGTCTAATTCAGCGCATTCTTGTAGTGAATAAAATAGAGACAAGGGTTATATCAAGGAAAAAACAATAAATTTAATATAAATCAACACGTTTATTATATTTTTTTTCTATGTTTACTTTTATGTAATGAGACAGATAAATAAAGAGGTTGTTCATAATAAAAGATGTATACGTTAATTTTATTGAAGAAGTTATATATAAAATTACATATACCTATTAAAAAGTATTTTTTTTTTTTTAGCACCATGGCCCTCCGCCCTAAGAAAATCCGTCATTGCAAACAATAAAGCAATAATAAAGAAAGTTGAATGAGAAGGGCTCTCTAAATTTTTTTTAACAAAATAGAAGTTAGAAGTGGTTCAAATTCTGAAAAGAAGCTCCATCATTACTAAGAGAAACCTGATGCAAAGAAAGGAAATGTACGTGTAGAGAAACCTAAGAATGGAAAGGAAGAAAAAACCAGCAATATAATAATAATTCACTCACGGATTCAAAACGAGTGGGAGGGTGAGACATGTAGAATACTAATAGGTTCCGAATTAAGTTAGGGTACTCTACACCACAATTTTTTCTTTTTGGTACAAAGTGTCTTAGTAAGTAAAGTGGACCAATGGAAATATGATAAATTAAAGGGTGTGGTTGAAATGTTAAATATATGAAAGCATCAAACACAGTTTTGGGAAGTCACTAGCGACGTTGGGTGATATAATTGATGTTACTTTGTGGCCATAAATAATATAATGGTGGGACGTATGCAGCCGAATAAGGAAGTGCCTACACTGAGCTATGGTGGAGGGTGGTAGTTGCATTTAGCAGATAAATATAGGATAGGATTATGTTATTTATGAATAGGGCAGAACCAATATGGATCGATATCTAAGCCTAAAATAAAGTTTAAGCTTGAGTCTTTCTTAAATTAATAACAAGTCATTTATTAAAATTTTTGTAATTTTATTTAAAGTTTATTTTTGAATTTTTTGGAATACAAAATTATTAGTAATTTAATCATTTGTGCAACACATAGAGTAGTATTCTTATTTTATTATACTTTTAAAATAATTAAAAGAATAATCAAGTGTAAAAGATAATATATTTTAAAATTTGAATAAAAATATTTAAACGATGTGGAGATAATTATATAAAAATTATATGTGCTTCTTAATTAATATATTTTATTTAAGATATATTTTAGTTTTTTTTAAAAATATATAAAGGATTAATAAGAAATTAATAATATTGGATAAGAAGACATTAAAATTTTTACAATAATAAGAAATTTTTTTATGGAACAATAATAAAATTTTCAATTTTATAATTTTTTTAAATAAAATAAAAAGTCATACAAATTTAAATAAATTTAGAACACCATAGATAGAAGAATGAATGTAAGAACTTCAAATAGCTAGTGGCTCATTACTTAGATTTAATATATAAAGTAAAAGAATTTATCTAATTAATTAATCAATTAATATTTATAAAGAAAAAGAAAGTGACAGTAAGATGGATTTTTTTTAGAAAAATGTATTTTATTATTTATAATATTACTCATCAATTAATTGATTAATTATTTTAAAATATATTAATAAATAAAATATTTTTAGGGACTTTTTTTTGGGGCGAAAGTACCTTGTTTCAAAGGCCAAGAGGCCGAATATTGGGGATTTTTTTTTTTGGTCGAAAAATATTGGGGATTTAAATTAAGGGCTTGACCTCTTTATTATTGGGCCGACATGTTTATGAGATGGGTCAAGTTAGCTTTTAATTAGTAGCTACCTGGAGATAGGGTTCACAAAAGTTTTGAGCCGCAAATTTTTCAGCCAGTTTGATGATGATAGATTGATTGGAATTGAAATAAGCTTTGAGAGGGTAATATATTGAGGTAATCATATTGGATAAGGAGGACAATGTGGTGAATTCAGGGTGGAAGGGGAAAAACAATTGTTATAATAGGTTTATGTAAAATGTATAAAGGGGTACACTACTTGTTTTTTTTTGTACTTGACCAAGGTATCCACCGCCGACAGTAGTGACTAATCCCCTCGCTGGTTTGTACACTACACCCGCATTTTTACCGTTTTGCCGTATTGTGTGTTTTATTGAATTTTGAGTGATTAAAATTATTTTTGATCATCAAAATTTATATTTTGGGGTTTAGGAATCAATTTCCTATTTTTCTAGAATTTCTGGGGATTTTTGGAATTTTTCTGTGAAAAATGACCTTTTTGCCCCTACTGTCTTTTGAACCGGGCCCGAATACTCTTGATCCGAGCCAGAAAAATTGCACAAACCTTCCTTAGCTTCTCATGCAAGTCCTGCATGTGGGAGAGCTTTGCATGAGAGACACTTGTCTTTTTCTTTCTTTTTCTCCAAGACAAGTGTTAAGCATAAGTCTTTATGGCATTTAAACCACAAAAAATTCACCTTTTCTTCTTTTCTTCCACACATGCAAGCTTCATTTTTTCTCTCATTTATCTCTTTCTCTCCTTCCTTGGCCATGAGCTCTCTCTCTTTTTCTCCCAAAAATTTCAATTCTCCATCAAACACTTTCAAGCCAAGGTTCCATTTTTGAACCAAAGCTTTAAACACCTAGCCTTCAAGCATTGTTAGCTCTTGTTTGGTGATCAAAGGAGTGATTTTTGGGGCTATTCTTGGAGCGGTTGCTGCACCATATTCTTGAGGAATTTCCTTAGGTAAAGGGGGGGAGAACTTGAACTCTAGTAGGATTGGTGACTAGAGTCAAGGATTACCCTTGATCCTTGTCTTTGATCTCTTTTTCCTTGAAAAAAATGAGTTATTGGAACCTATCTCTTGAGAGATTTGGTTCGGCTGTATGGTGTTGCCTTTGTGTGGTTGTTTTAAATTGTTGTTGTTGCTTGAAACATGCTTGAATGATGTTTTAGAATACATGCAAACCAAGATTTTGATTGAAAAAAATTCTCTTTTTTTCCCCTAAATAGTTCGGCTATTTTATTTGATGGTGGAAATGTGTTTGGATGATTGATTTATGAACATGTATGAAGTTGTTTGAATTTATGAAATTGTTTGGAAACTTGATTCTTGAAAAATGATGTTTATGAGTTTAAAGATAAATATATGAACTTGAAAATGTCTATGGATGATTTTGGGTGAATTAGTATGATGTTGGTTGTTTAGAATGCTTGTTGGTGACTGTGTTAAAATTTGATGAAGTTTGGAAGTTGTTGGGAATTTTGTGCTTTGATGAGCATTCAAAGTGTCCATCTTGTTCTTGAAGTTGTTATTGAGAAAACTCATCAAGAATTCATTTTGATCTTGAAATGATCAAGTATAGTTGGAAAAAAATGTTTTTAGACCTTTGTGGTCCAATAGGCCAAGAAACTAAATTAACTAAAAGGGTTTTAATTTAAATAGAAATAAATTTTGAAAAATATCAAAAGAGTTAAATTCGGATTTCAAGTTTAACCCAAATAAAAGTCATCATAAAAGTCAACATCCTGAATTAGTGGCGTCTAGCATAGGACTTATCTACTGTGGGTGGATTCCTGCTTCAGTGGCGTCCCAACCATCTCTTCCTCTCCACGTTTTTGTTCATTTTTTCTCATTTTCTTGCTCTCTATTGAGCAAATATAGCCGCTGCCCTGCACCTATATTTCGTAATTTAACTGCTATATTTTGATTCTAATCGGTTGTTTTTGCTCAATTCTAGATCCTACAACTATCCTGCTATCAATTAGTCATCAAAGCTTTGTTGAATTGAGCAATTTGGAGTTGAATTGGGGCTGTTTTGGGCGCTGCACTTGGTTGTCCTAGGTGCAGAATTTTCTTTCATTTTTGTGTAACTCCATCCCTCTTTTTCAATTGTAATTGGACTTGGACTGATTCCTGGGCCCGAGGTGCCTTTCTGCTACTGTCAGCATTGTCTGTTTGATTGTTGATTGCTTGAATTCTTGCTAGTATGGGGCTGTTTTTGGGGCGCTAATCCCACCCCTTAGGTGTTTGATTAAATGCCTCTTTAATTGCTCATACTTGTTCTTGAGTGATTCTTGCAATTAATTGCTATACACTGCTTGTTTGTTGATGAAGTGTGGTAAGAGGAGGCATTGTTGTCTTCATTTTTCTAAAGACCGTCCACCTACATTTTCTCCCCTTCACCATTAATTGTCCATCCCCCATATTCATCTCTTTACTTTCCGCCATTTAATTTCCGCTTTTCCCCATCCTTTTAATTTCTGCTCTCCCCTTTATATTCTGCCATTTACATTTCTGTCCTCCCCATCCTTTTACTTTCTGCTTCCCCCCTTTACTTTTAGTCATTTATTTTCAGTTCTCCCCATTCTTTTAATTTCCGCCATCCCCTTTACATTTCTGCTCTCCCCATCCTTTTACTTTCTGTCATCCCCTTCTACTTTTTGCCATTTACATTTTCATCCTCCCCATCCTTTTAATTTCAATTTCCCCCTTTTATTTTCGTGCCATTTATTTTGCGCAATTTTCCTTCTTTATTTTTGCCAATTTATGTGCATTGTTCTGGCATTGTGTTGTTCAATTTTCTACTTCTGTTATGTCTGTCTGTTTGGCATTCTGATTGCAAATTTGGATTGACTGCTATCTCTACCTTGGACTTTCTCTGTTTGATTGTGCAAAACGCTCACCTTTAGGGTTTTTCTTGGTTCATAGTATTGGAAGAAGATCAACAAATTCTAATTGTTGATTTTCCTTCAAATTTTAATTCCAATCTTAAAATTGAACCAAGCGCGTTTATGTGACCGTACCGCTTTTGTATAATCAACAAGAAAGTGCTAAGCAATTTTTTTGGCCATTTTTTAAATCAGGTTGCCATTACGTTTTCACAGTTTTAGATTTCAGTTTATTCATTATTTTTGCTTTTCTGGTACCACTTGGACCAGTTTACTGTAAGAAAATTTCAAAAAAATTACAGTAGTTACAATTTATTTTCTTTTCATTGTGTACAAATTTCTGTAATTTTCTGTTGGGGAAAAAGACAAAAAAAAAAGAAAGAAAGAAGAAGGAAAGAAAAATACAAAAAGTACATACGTGCCAATAATACAAAAAAGGTGTAAAAAGCAAAAAAGGGTGCAAAGTCAACTACAAGGAGAAAAAGTCAAAAAGACACCAAAAAGTCAAAAAAATTCAAAAAAAAATCAGAAAAATAATAACAAAGAGATATCCCAACAATACAGTGACAGTTTTACTGTAATTTTCTTTTCATTTCTCTGTATACCGTAATTGAGTTGTATTTGCTGTTTTTCTAAAAACAACAAAATTTTGGCAACTCTTTTAAAAAATAACCAAAAACAATCCTCTTTGCAATTTCTTCCGTCTTGTCTTGTTTGCTTTCTACTCTTGTGTATAAGTGTTTTTTAGTGCTTGCTTTTCTTGTTTGTCATATCAATTCCTTGTTTTGTCTTAAGATTTTCCAATCTTCCTTTAGTAGGTATTTTCTTTGTCAGTGCGCTTCTATTTGGGAAGGGTTAAGACTTAGTCTCACCGTTGGTCTTTGCAAGATCTAACCAACCTCAACCGAGTAGAAGAGGCAAGAGAGTCTCATTATAGAAAAAGCCTAAAAATATAATAAACACGAGTGTTGTATTCCATTGAGTGTAAACACTTAGTGAGTGGAAAGGTCCAAATTCTTAAAAATCAAAAAAACTTAAAAACAATGGGTAGTAGGAACTCACCACCTCCTTCACCTAGAACTTTGAGGTATAAAAACGAGTTGCAACATGCAATTCAAGATATGGCCAGAATAATGAGGCATGGGATGAATGAACTTAGGAAGGAACTAAGTGGGAATAGGAGGGAGAGAAGACACTCTTCTCGTGAAGGAGGAAGTGAGAGTAGATGTAGCATAGTGAGGAGTGAAGATAGGTACCATGCTGAGAGTGGTGAGGGAGAGAGACACTTTAGTCATACCTATAGGAGAAGGGTAAGGGAAAGAGAGCATAGAAGGCCTAGGAGGCGTGAGGAACATAGAGGGTTTAGAGAAGACTACTATGAGGAATCACCTAGAAGGGAAAGAGAGGAGTATTATGAAGAAAACCCTAGGAGGCATAGGAGAGAAGAAGAGCCTAGGAGGGAACAAGGGTTCAAGGGGGTAAAAATAGAAGTCCCAACCTTTAATGGAAGGAATGATGTAGAAGAATACCTAGAGTGGGAACTTAAAATTGAACAAATCTTTAGTTGCCATAGGTATAGGGAAGAAGAAAAGGTTAAGATTACCTCTCTTGAATTTAAAAATTATGCCTTAGTTTGGTGGCATCAGCTTCAAGCTGATAGAAGAAGGTGCAATGCTCCTTTGGTTTCCTCTTGGGAGGAAATGAAGTCCATCATGAGAAAGAGGTTCATACCTCAACATTACACTAGAGAGTTACACCTTAAACTCCAAACTCTTAAGCAAGGTCCTAAGAGTGTAGATGAATACTTTAAGGAAATGGAACTTGCTTTAATAAGGGCCAACATAGTTGAGGATAGTGAAGCAACTATGGCTAGGTTTATCAATGGACTTAATTTCGACATAAGGGACATAGTGGAGTTGCATCCTTATGTTGAAATGGAGGACTTGGTACACCAAGCCATTAAAATTAAAACTCAACTAAAAAGAAAGGGTAGTTATAAAAGAGGTAACACTAGTTATACAACTAGGATAAAAGAAACCCTAAAGAAAGATGAGGGAAAGAGCTAAGAGAAGGAAGGACCTAAGGGTTCTATGATTACTTCTAACCCCACTCCTTCTACTAAAACAAAAGAGGATCCCTCTACGTCCACAAGAAACATCAAATGTTTCAAGTGTGATGGAAAAGGACACATAGCTTGCTAATGCCCAAATAGGAGGACGATGTTGGTTAAGGAAAATGGAGAGTACACTAGTGCAAGTGAAAATGAACAAAGTGAAGATAAGGAAAAGGAAACTGGTGAAGAAGAAAATGAAATTAAGAAAGAAGTATATAGGGTCGAAGGAAAACTATGCATGGTTAGAAGGTCCTTAGGAAATCAAATAATTAAAGAAGATGAACAAAGGAAAACTGTCTTCCACACTAGATGCATGGTAGAGGGACGCATTTGTTCTCTAATTGTTGATAGTGGAAGTTGCACTAACATTGCAAGTTTAAGGATGGTAGAAAAACTTGGTTTATCTACCACTCCCCACCCCAGACCATACAAGTTATCTTGGATATGTGATGATGGGGAAAGGGAAGTAAATAAGAAAACTCTCATCTTTATTTCCAAAGGAGATTATGATGATAATGTTCTTTGTGATGTTTACCTATGGATGCCACACATATTTTACTAGGTAGACCTTGGCAATTTGATAAAAGGGCCATTCATGATGGATAATGTAATCAAATATCTTTTAAACAAGATGGAGCTAAAATCACTTTAATGCCAATGTCAATTCAAGAAATATGTGAGGATCAAGCTCATATGAAGAGAGAAATTGAACTTGAGAAAATCAAAAAATTAAAGATAGAAAGTGAGGATAAAGAAAAAGGAAGGAAGAAACATCAAGGGTGATGATAGAAAAGAAAACCAAAGAAAACCAAAAAAAATAAAAGGGAAGCAATGTTATTACTTCATCAATTTAAAACTGCTGACCTTAATTGTTTTAAAGGAGACCAAGAAAGGGAGTTGTTGATCAAGGAAGGAGGAAGTAACAACACTACAAGGGAGTTTCCTCCACCCTTTTGTCCTATTTCTTCTTCTTCTTCTCTTCTTTCTTCTACTACTTTTTCCTCTCCCAAAACTCCCTACATGATTCCCAAGTACTATTGTAATGAACATTAGAGAATGAATGCTTGGGAATAATGAGTCTTCTTTTTCTTGGCTAAGGTTGCGCAAGGATGTCCATGGTTGAAGACCTAGCAAGGACTCACTTGTCCTAAAGGGAAGTCTCCACCTTCTCTTCTTGTCATCCATTCCTTTTAATTCTCTTCTACCCTTTATACTCTTCTAAAATTTCAGATTTGAGGACAAATGTTTCTCAAGGGGGAGGGAATGATGGCACCTATCAGTGGAACTCTGGCATGACAGTTGGAAGCTAGGATCAAACTTGGAGCTGCTTGAAGTGCTTGGAGCTGAACCAAGCATGAGTCATCCTCAACAAAGTCAACCCTTTGACCATTCATCTTAAAGTCAAAGTCAACATTCAAAGACTCAATTTAGCTAGGATCAAATGTAATTAGGACTTGGATGTAATTTTCCCTTTTTCTCCTTAAGTTGGGCGCTAATTGTGGGGTTTATTGGCTTAAGACTTAGCTTAGCTACAAGCCTTGGGGTCATGGGTTCAAGACCCATTAGGATAGCTTTCCTACCATCTTTTATTTTTCTCCCCATTTATTCCCGAAGTGCCCCCTCCTATATAAAGGAGCCTTCATTCTTTGTAATTCACAACTCTTACGATATAGTAAAGGCATTATGCCCATTTTTCTCCTCTTTGTTAGTTGAGAGTAAGGCTTGGTGGTTCTTTCTTAAACCATACTAAGACTTATCTAATTTTCCTGAATTAGTGTCGTCTGGCATAGGACTTATCTGCTGTGGGTGGATTCCTGCTTCAGTGGCCTCCCAACCATCTCTTCCTCTCCACTTTTTCTTTCATTTTCTCTCATTTTCTTGCTCTTTCTTGCGCAAATAGTTGCTGCCCTGCACCTATATTTCACAATTTAACTGCTATATTTTGATTCTAATCGGTTGTTTTTGCTCAATTCTAGATCCTACAACTATCCTGCTATCAGTATAAGAAGCTTTTAAGTACCTATGATGCTGGATGCAATACACATAAAGACCTTGGAAAGGAAAATCTTATACTTAAAGAAGAGCTTCCAAAGCAAGAGAATAGTAAGCTCAAAAATCTACTTATAGAAAAACAAGATTTTCAAGGACAGATTTTAGAACTTACTAAAGATATAGCCAACTTCACTGAAGGAACCAATAATCTTGACAGGTTATTGAAAACTCAAAAAAGGTTGAATGATAAAAGAGACTTAGGATTCTCTAGGAAATCATCATTTAAAACATCAAATTCTGATAAGCCTAAAAAGGATAAGAAAAAGGTAGATGGGTGTCCTCACTGTGATAAACATAGATTTTTCAAATCTGAATATAAGCAAAAAGAGAAGCATGTTCCTGTAACTGACCCTGGTGGACCCAAGAAAGTATGGGTACCAAAATTATCCATTGTCTTTCTTGCAGATATTCTTAACAAGGCTAAGAAAACTCCAAAAATAGTCAAAAAGGATGGGATGAGTGGAGAACTAAAAGGGAAGAAGGTGTACATGCTGAAAAGTATAAACACAATCTCCAGAGGTTAATCATCCCCCCTCAAAGAGACAATGTTGAGTATCAATCATATCGAAGATACTCGTATGTGGTAACATCCTTCCTATCTTAGACTCTCTGAAAAATATATGCATTACTTGACTTATATGTACTCTCTGAAATACCTCTGTGATGATCTTGATGAATCATCTATGTGCTGAGAATGAATTATTTAAGCAATTCTTTAAAGAAATTTGAAAAGTTTTAAGTCCATTTTTTTTGGAAATAGCATAAAACGGCTCTTGGCAACTAATGGGTCATCATTTGCCCACTCAAAGCGGCACGACGCACGACTCTCCATGACTGCAGTTATTGTAACTGCTATCCTCAATGCTTCAATGTGACTATTTATATAATCTGAGGAATAATCATGAAGACTACACTTTCTCTGCCATCAAGAAAATCCTTTGAACTCTTGCTCTCTTAGTCTACAAGAACCTCGAAGAGATTCTCAAGATGGATAACAAATGCGTTGTCGCATGCCCCTTTGCTCCAACACCATATGATGAACGAATCATTCCCACTAAAATATTAAATCTCTCAGAATTCGAAGAAGCTGGATATCATATCTCTGAGTATTTTGAGGTTGTTGGATGGACCCCCTTCTTTAACAACATTTCCTCTTCTTCGCATGAGGAAAGTATTTTGGAATTTTGGAACAACTCTCAATTCATTGCAGACGACTACTCTACAGGAATCAAAACCACAGTGATGGGAAGGTCACTGTTTGTGGACTTTAAGCTGATAGCAAAAGTAATTGGTGTTCCTGCCACATGAGAACTTGCCTGCCAAAATTAGGAAGCACGATATGGAGGAGGATTTCTACCTTTTGACCTATTTTTGTTTGGAAGAAGATGTTGGCCTCCTACTAAATCCTCTCAACTTTTGGAAATCCCTCGAGTTCTGCTGGCTATTCTTAACTGTTGTATCCTTCCGAAAGGAAGTGATAATATCAAAGAACTCGAAAGGATTGTGCTGGGTCATTTGTTGAAGAAGAAAAAGATAAACCTACCATGGGTCCTTCTGTATCAAATGATCTTCAGAGAAGAACTTGATGTGGATAACCTCTTCACCCACAATACTTCAATTACAAAGATTCTAATTCACAAGGGCTTTCCAATGGATGGACTTCTTAATCAAGCTCCTCCTTTCTTCTTCACTCCTGCTGGCTATGAACGAATGAAGAATATAATTCCTGAGGAGACTGAGGAAAAAGGAGATGTAGCTGAGACTGCTGAAAACCCTCTGGCATTACCCATGGTCATAAGAAGAAGAACCAGAGTCTCTCGTCCCCTTGGTGCTCATGGGAGAATAAGGAAAGTGGTAAAGGCTTATAATCTAAGAAGGTTGCATGCTCGTGTTGATCGGATAGCAAAGAAGCTGAAGGAAACTCAAAAGGAGTTACTAAAGCTGAAAGGAAAGAAGGATGATGCCAATGCTGCTGAAACAGAGTCTGCTGATAGCCATTAATTATTCAAAGAGCCATATCACAGTTCTTATCTTTTAATTTAAAAACACTTGTCTTAATTTTTTTTCTTTCAACTTCTCTATTTATGTTTATGTCTGTCCTATTTACTACTGCTTGTCTTCTGATCTCCCTAAACTCATGCATTGGTTGCTTGAATATATTACCTCCTTATTTGCTCTCCTCTTTAGCTATCAAGTGCTTAAGTTTGAACCCTTTTCAATAATTATAAAGGGGGAGAAGAAATATAAATAGTTTAACAAATATCTGAGACATAAACAGTTTCACTCATTATGATTAGGGATAAAAAGTCTCTGGTTCAGGGGGAGTCTAAAATTCAATCAAGCATCTGTTTGAAGGGGAGAGAAATTTCTCTTAAGAATGTTTCCTTAACAATTTTATATAATCAGATATTTGCTAATCGCATCAAATTTTTCATCATTAAAAAGGGGGAGAATGTTGAGTCTCAATATAATTTAAATATTTAATTTGACTCAAGACTCCTCTCTCATAGTTTTAATGGTTAACAAATTCAATGTAAAAGGAGTGGATGCTACTAAGAAAGATAGTTTATTTCTATTGTTTCAGGAACTCAGAAAATAATACATTCAAGCTAAAGCAATCATCTAAGGATTGATCAATCTGCTGAAACGTATAAGCTTCCAGAAAGCACTTGCTAAAGTCTGTGGACTTACTGAAAACATACTCTCCGAATCAACATGAAATGGCGTAAGCAACATGTGCAAGTGAAGAACTCTTCGAAGTATGTGAGCTCAACTGAAGAATAAGCCAACCTTCTGAAGAGATGCATCATCCGAGTTTTAAGAAGACCTTCTGAAAGACGCTCAACGAATATACTAACAAAGTCAGAAAAACTTCTGCTCTATAAAATCAAAGGTCTCTAAACGTCTTCTGCAAAGCGTACGCAATAAGGAAGTCTACAAAGCTCTTTCTCTATGTCTACAGAAAAGTAGTACATGAAAAAGAACTTTTGTGTGTGGTGTGTGTCAGAGTCTCTGTACACCTACTCTACTCGAGTTAAGGGCTATCAAAGAGCTACTTGCCTATTCCTCAACGACTATTTTTTGAACGGCTATTTCACCGGATGTTATAAATAGGCTCTCTCAAGTCCTTGATCCTGTCGGCAAAAATTCTGAAAAATCATACATTAAAGTTGCTGACCGAAAAAAGAGCAAGTGATATAGAGAAGAATCAAGAAAGCAGTGATAGAGAAGAGGAGCTCTCTAAAAGAAGAGAAGAAGAGAAGAAGAAGGAGAGAAGAGTTTAGCTGAAAGAGTGAAAGAAGCCAAGTCAAAAGAATCATTTAGCTTAAAACACTCAACTGTTTCTCTATATAGCCTTGTACTTAGAATTTATCCTGTGTATTCTGAGTCATACTCAGTTATTCCCTAGTCCAAGAGAAACCAGAGCTTAAGTTTCTCAGAAACTTAACCTGTTCATTATTGTAAACACCATTAAGTATCTGAGAGCCTGATGGAATTCTGGAAAGTGAACCAAAAGTCCAGCAGTATAATAGTAAGTAAAGTATCGTATCCGCAGGGAACGGTCAATTCGCGTATATTTGTGATCTATTTATCAAGTGAGAATAATGGATTTGAGAGAATAATTATGCGGAGAATATAAATTGCAGAATAATAAAGAAAACAATAATAAGGAAGAGTTGAGAGCACTATACTTGGACTAGGATTGAACTTCGTATCATCGCACCCTTCGTGTATGTAAAAACTATTTATTATTTATGACTATATTCTTGTAATGACTTAGCCAAACTAAATTGATAAAACCCCGAGTTACCAGCAGCCTACCACTCAAAGATAATCCATGCGGGCTCTCCCAAGCGACAAATTACCCTCGGCTCATTAAGCTCTTAATTAATTAATTATTGTTCCGTTCGTTTGAATCGTCCATTAATTGTACTTCCCTATAAACACTCTTCATTCGAGGGCTGTCACTACCCCATCAATCACAAGACCCCGTTTATCCCTCACATACAATTAACTTTCAATTATGTTACTATCGATAACCATACCTTCCTATAGACGCTCTTCATTCGGGGGCTGTCACTACCCCGTCAATCATGAGACTCCGAATATATTCCAATATGACTACCGAGTAACCTTAAACAATTAGAGTTTGAGTTCCCTATGTCTAGGCTCCCTCATCCTAAGTCCTAGCCGGAAGTCTCTATCCACGCTATGTCACAGACGCTAGCCTATAACTCCGACGCACGCGCGAAAGTTAGGAATTAAGCATAGAATAAGGATACCGAAATTACAAAATAGGGAATTATAAATAATAAAATAGAGTTTACATACACTTGGGGATAGAATCAACTACATTCAATCCTACTGGAGAGTTAGCTACTCATAGTAGCCATACAAGCCATCGAAGAATCTGTCACCTTCTTCAATCCTCGTGCAGCGCTTCGCCTCTCCTATTCTAAAAGTAAATATGGTGCATGAAATTATACTGATCCTATACTAATCTTGCACTACTTCCTGCACACCATGATCTGGTGCAAGAGGGTCCTATTTATAGGCTAAGCAAAGACAAAAGAAATTGGGAAGAAATCTATCTAAAATGGGAAACAGAGCAAACGGTATGAGTTCTGCGCTTCACCTGCGTTACAGCGTGGGTGAAGCAAAGATGTCAGAAGCTAAATTTAATTTGTTGCGCTTCACCTGCGCTACAGCGCAGTGAAAAACAACTTCATTCTTTCTCTTTTTAAGTTGATTTCTACCCGATACTGGTTTTGGTTGATTGTCTTTCCTTGTTTCCCTTTTTCCTTATGATATCTTGCATTTATTGAGTATCTTGAATTTAAATGGGAAGTTTGTCTGCAGAATCCTTGTTTAATTGCAGCTGAAATCTTCATTAATTGTCCTCAATTAAACTTCAAATCTTGCAAATATCTCCCTAATTTAATGTATCTTCTCTCTATATCAAATCTTTGCCATAATCTGCAAAAATCAGCACAATTTATATTCAAATAGCATCAAATTCAAATTCAAGACTAATAAATACAATTTATATAATTATTAATAAAAACTGGATTAATTTGGGGCATAAAATACCATTTTACCCTTGATGTGTGCGCTAAAAAGTACTATAATTTATCATATATTTTTCACTTATCAAATACCCCCCAACTTAACTTCTTGCTTGTTCTCAAGCAAGAGACCTCTTTGTAATCAAAAATTAATTCAATCCCCTGTGTAACTCAAAAACAAAAACAAACTCAAGGAAAACTTTTCATCATCTCTTTGTTAAGCAACATTCACTTTCCAAATGTCAGAAAAAATCAGGATTAAGTGATTTTACCAATCCTCAATCAGCAAAGAACACAATCATCAGTTAAACTTCTCAAAATTAGAAATTAAAGCAATAAGTGATAAATCAAGGAATTCTCTCATTCTCGCGGGTAAGTGTTTCCCTCAATCTTTTTCACCACCGTTGAGCAACTAGAATTGATAGTCGTTTCCAACTTCTAAACCTGCAAATAGTCAATATGGATCAAAAGGTCTTTTCTTTGGTTGTAATGAGGCTGGGCTATCAAGAAATTATGGTTTTTTCTGAATATGCAATGAACGCTTTGAATAGAGAGAATCTTGTGATTGTGCTTGGGACTTCTCTCCGTCTACCATGTCATTCTTGAATTGTCACCCTTTTTCAGCTGGCCTCTTTGTTTGAAGATGTACTCCCCCCAACTTATTCGATTTCCACACTTTTTGTGCAGAATTTTTTTTAACTTTGTACAGCAAAATACAGAATTTATTCATGAGGGAGTACTCTTCTTTTTTATTTCTTGTGCCTGTTCTTTGAATTTCTTTGACCTTTCAATTCACCAACTTTTTGTCCCATTTTGTTATGTTGCACCTTGCTCTCTATCCCAAGTGTGAAGGGACATGATATAATCATTGAGTAAGACTGGGGTGCATCAAAAGAAACATTAAAGGCTCAAATGGGCTCTCGAAAAATTGGAAAAATGTAATCAAGGTTGGCTATTTGGCACTGAGCAAAATATTATAATCACAAAATATGCCTTTGTCACTTCCATATTTTCCATTAGCAAGATAAAATTCAGAAACTCAAGCAATAACAATTGACAAGCAGCGGTGAAAAACTCTCAATTTCAGTGTTTAGGCTCTCAGCTCACTGGTTTTTGGCTAAAATTCCTTGATAAAGCACTTACTGGTTTTAATTAACTATCATGATAGGTTCTCCTGAGAAGTATTCTAATCGTAACTGATTATGGAGTTAATCACAGAACCTTATCATCTTTCCTAATCTGGTTAGTTAAACTACCTAATTACAGAGAATTCGGAAAAATTTATCTTGAATCTTACTTCCTAAGGTCCTAAAATTTTAAAAATCCTAGAAATTTTAAATTTAACAGAAAAATCAGAATATAACTGAATATGCACTGCATAATATAAATAATGTATCAGTGGGGCATAAATATACAGTACATATCAAAAGAAAAATACAAGAAAAATAAGAAGAAAAAAAATAAGAGAAAATAAAAATGAAAAAGAAAAAGAAAGAAAAGCACCAAATAGGAAAAAAATCAATCATCATGGTCCATGTGAGCAGCTCCATCCTCAGCTCCGGCTCCAGCTGCTCCATCCCCCTGTAAAAATAAGCATGTCCCCAGGCCACTGCAAGTACGCCTGAAACTGCTCAGGGGTCATGCCGGGGTAGGGGTCCACACGAGCCTGGTAATGTAGATCCTGGAAATGAATTGCTGCTCTGTGAAGAGTGGACAACTGTGCCATCATGAGAGTGTTCTGGGCCGAGAGCTGCTGGGCCAGACAGGAGCATCCATGTCTGCTGCTGGTGGTGGTGGTGCCTGCTACTGCTGCTCATCCTCAACCTGTAACTCCTCAGCTGGGATACAGTTGGCTTCAGTGTATGCTCTAGTCATGGGGTGTAAGATGCGAACCCTGGGGTTTACATCCACACCCCTAGACCTGCAGAATGCGGTAATGAGAGAAGGGAAGCCAAGACTGATCCGGGAGTTGGCGCTCCTGCGCCCTACAGAAGATGCGAAGTCTGATATCTTCTGGGTGACAACCCGTGAGATATCAATGACAACATCTGTGAGGATGGTGTAGATGAGGTGGGCCATGGGCATAACTACATCAGAAACATGCTCGGTAGGATGGATGTTGGTCAATATCAGCACTGTCCACACTTGAGCGATGCTTGTAACATCCCAAAAATTTAAGAATCTAAAATTTATAATTTAAAACACTTATAATGTATTTTAATTCCAGTAATTAAAAAAAAGGGTAATAATAGTATTAGGAGCATTTAATTATAGGATTTGAAGTTAAGTTTAGGTGGATAAGGATCCTATAAATAAAGAGAGTACTACATCATGAATTATAGGTAATTAAATATAAATAAATTTAGGAAATTAAATAAGTTTAAATAATAGTAATAATGATCATAAAAGTTATAATAATAATATGATAATGAGTATAAATAGGTTAAATAATGAGTTATAAAGTAAAATAATGTATTTATAATAATAGGTATCTAACACTTAATTTTAGTAGAGTAAAATTAAGTTTCACTTTATCATAACAAACATAAGTTGATCTCTAAAGATAATAATATAAAATGAATGTTCCATTTTTAATTAGGATTAAAATTAGTTAATTCTAATATATAAGCTAATACAACTACTTTTTACTGTAGAATTATATATATATATATATATATAGACAAAGTATTATTATATATATATATATTACTATATATAAATAGAAAGAAAGGTCGAGAAAGGTTTCTACAACCTCTGTCTCAATTACCCCTCCCCTTTAATTGATGATGCGCTGCCTGGAGGTCTACGCCGCGCGCGGAAGAAGAAAGAAAACAAAGAAAACCTCAATAGATAGGAAAAAAAAAAGAAAGGAAAATAAAGGAGAAATTACAATAGGAGAAATATAGCAACAAGAGGGAGTGAGGGGTTTGCTCTTATGGAATCTCATCAAGTCATGCTCTAGGTGAGTGGGGTTCTCTCCCACTTGTATCTTGATTGCAATCTCATTGTATGCTCCCCTTTCTTCTCCCACTTGCTATTATTGATGATTAGAGTTGGTTTTTATGTAAAACTAGGGTGAAATCTTGGATTAATTGTATGTGTGGCTTTGTTGCCTAAACCCTAGATTAGGAAATTGGGGATTTGAGTATTTTCTTGTATGATTGATGATGGAACCTTGATTATGTGATTATTTAAAGTTAAAAATGGGATTCATGTGTGGATTGCTTTGAATTGCTTGTTTTGGAATAGAACCCTAGGGTGTGGAAATTGGGGATTTTGTGGGAATGACTATTGAGTGGTGATTTTCTTAGAGAATATTCATGGTTCATGGTCATTGGGATGTATGAAGATGTATTTGTATAGATTAGGGTTATTATAGAATATGTTCTCCAGGTTACTAATTGAAAAGAGTATTTTGAGGTAACTGTGGTTGAGGTTGAATGATTATTCTGAGAAACTTAAATTTATTATATGATATTTGTTCTATGAACATGTGTTCGTTATATGTATGCTATGAGACATGTATTGTTTGTAAAGTTCGAGCCATTGCATGTTTTGGCCTATGGCCCAGTTAAGACTAAGAAAATGGTTTTTTTGGCTTTGGCCCAGTTTTGGCTTCGGCCCTAGTTAATCTAAAGTGAAAAGATTGTTTTCAGAATTTGATTTAAGACTTGGGTGATTAGTGCCCGGAGATTTAAGGGGTGATTAGTGCCCAGTGGTGGTGATTAGTGCCCAAGGAAGACGTTCCTTGTAGTCTGAGCTCATGTCTAACCACACAGTTATTCCAGATTTAAGTGATAAGAACCCGACGGCTGGGTTATGTCGTTCATGCGCATTCATGTCCAGTTTCTGTGCATATAAATCTAATTGAGTATTGAGTGGCTTGGATGATCATTATGTAAGTATATTCTAGTTTCCAATGATTTAGGATATGAAGGAAACGATTAGAGTATTCAAGTATGATTTAATAAATTGTGTTGGGTGTTGCATCTCATCTACTTGTTTCCCCCACACCGCACACACTATTACCTCACTCACTGGGACGTAGTCTCATCCCACGCTGTGGAAATTACTTTCAGTTGTGCAGGTTTTTATACAGGCTGATGGCAGAAGAATAGAGAACTGAATTGAAATAAATGTCAAGAATTGTATTTGTAAATTAGAATATTAGTTATGTATTAATGTAATGATTTTGTTTTGGCCATGGAGGCCTTATTGTAGTTTGTTACTATCTGGTGATACTTTAAACTGTATTGGTGATTTTCTGAGTTTCAGGCTAAGTTGCAAAATTGGGAAATGTCCAATTTTCAGGGGAAACTCTGCCGGATTTCCGGTAGGAGTTTTATGAGCTATACACTCAAGGTGTAGGTTCATCCCCTAGGTTCTTAATTAGGAATTAATATGGAAAATAATGATGTATGAATTTTGTGGAAGCCTAAGCAAACGTTGGATTGCTTAAGCATTGCGTGATTTGTATGTCGATACATGAAATGCGCGAAATAATTTCAGAAATTCGGAATAATGTTTCCAACGGACATTATTCTTGAATTGAGAAATGAGGACGTTACAATGCTCCTCATATGTCTCCAGCAGATCCTAGCAACTTCATTGTATGCATTCCTCTCGAAGGAATGACCTGGCAGACGAAGTAACTCTGCGGTCTGTATATCAAGGGGATCATTACCATGAAGCCCCACAGCTTGCATCCTCTCGTGGTACTGGCACTCCACGAGATCCCTGTCCCCCTGGATGAGGTAGCCTAAAAATGAGTTGATTGCGGCGCAATCAAACCTAATGACTCGTCCTCGCACGTAAGACTCCCTCCTAAAATTAATGTCGTGATCTCCAATGGCGTTGGCATAAAACTCCCTGACTATGTCTGGGTCAAAATAGTTGTCATGGCGATTAAGGCGACCCCATCTTCTCCTCTGAATATCAGCGTTGAACTCCTCATACTCATCCTCTTGAAGGATGACTGGGCGCTCCTTGATAAAGTTGCAACCCTCAATAGTAGTGTAGGCTTCAAAGGACTCGAGGCCCTTGAAGCGGTGAGGATCGAATTCAAGGTCTTTTTGGGGTGCTTTCCTCTTGGCACCCCCTGTGCCTCTCCTAGATGTATTGGGCGCATTAACAGTCTTGGTGCGTGCCATCTGTGAAAAACCAATGCAAAACAAAATTAGTCATGCAAAATAATAATATTAAATTACTCATAATTATTGAAATAAATGGCCAATTAATTTCAATAATTAGGATAATCAACTAACCAAACAATTTTGCATAAAAATTTTGATCTTAAAAATTACCAATAATTGCCAATTAATTAAGAACATGCTAAAGTGATCAATTAAAGCAAGTTCTAAACAATTCTAAACAGGCAAAATTGATAATAAAAATCATGCTAAAAAATCATGTCATCAGTAACATGCAATAAGGCACAATTATTTATGTTTGGGCATGCAAAAATATAATGACAATTTATTTAGCATTCATGCACCAACAAAATAATTTGCAGAAATTATTGAGCACTTAGAAACTACCACCTAAGCAAACCAAAAATACTCACAATCATTTCCTAGCAATATGCAATATAAACTAAAGCTTTATGGACAATCAGTTCTATCCTAAAGGTCCCTAAAATCCTAAGTTTTCTATCCTAAGGTTTTTGCTCAAATAAAAAAAAAATTCAATCGGTTAAAAGTAAAGAAAACTATAAAAACATACCTGGTGTAAGCTCAGAAATGTGAAAAGGAAGGCTATAAGAGTGAAAAATGGAAAGCAAAGGGTTAGGAACTCAGAGAAAATGGAAGAAAGGGAACGAGGGAAAGTTCAAATGAACTTTCCTCGTTCAAACGTAGGCTTTTAAAGCCTTCCGCGCGCTGCGCTTCACCTGTGCTACAGTGCAGGTGGAGCGCGTTCTCCCCTGGATTGCGAAGCGCGCCGCATGCGCTTCACCTTGCGCTACAGCGCAAGGTGAAGCGCAGAAGTCAGAAACAAATTAAATTTTGCGTTTTACCTGTGCTACAGCGCAGGTGAAGCGCGGGTACAAAGTTATATTTTTCTGCTTCTGCCACTTCCTACTCCAAAATGTTTTCATGCATTCCTATTAAATTAAATTCTTCACTTAAAAGTTTCCTAGATACACAGGTATTGTCTAAAAACAGAATTGAAATTAAAGGAAAATTAAGACTTACAATGGTTGGGTTGCCTCCCAGTAAGCGCTTGTTTAACGTCTTCTAGCTCGACGCCTGGTTACTCAAATCTTTTATGGTGGCCTTAGGTGGAGGATGATGTTTGGCTCCATTCCAGTTCTTCCTTTGAGCTCCCATCCTTCATGCCAGTTCCTGATTCTTCCATCACTGTCACTATCTTCCTCAGTATCAGATGTTGATCCTTTCCTTTTCTTAAATTTGAACTCCCATATGGATTCTGGCTGCTTTACTCTCATTCTAGGCTTCCTCAGAAATCCGGAACCTCACAGCTTTGTTTGAAATTTGGAAATCCCATCATCAGGATTTATCGTTTCAGGAGTTTGTTGTAATTTGGGGATTCCTCTATCAATATGAAACACAATACTTTCATATTTTGAGCTTAGTTCATATTTCCCCTGATCAACATCAACAATCATCTTCGCAGCTTCCATGAAAGGTCTTCCTAAAATTAGGGAGACATCAGTATCCTCCTCTTTTGTTTCTGCAATGTAGAAGTCTACGACGTATGCAAACTTGTCCAATTTGATTTGTATATCCTCTATTATCCCATAAGGGCATTGAGCGGATTTATTTGCAAGAAGCAACTTTACCCTTGCAGGCTTGACCTTCACATTACCCAACTTGTTAAAATATGACAGTGGTATCAAATTGATGCTCGCTCCAAGATCTAATAAAGCTTGAGTAGGGGGTAGATTACTAATAGAGATAGGTATAGTAAACTTACCTGGGTCAAGTGACTTACTTGTAATATAGATCTTTTCTTCATGGTATTCTTCTTCCTCTTGTGTTGCTGCTTCTTCATCTTGATGAACAATTTCTTTGGATATTTCTTCCTGGGGCAGTTGTTCTTCAAAGATGATTTCATCCTCCTCATCATGTTCCTCCTCTTCAGACTTGTTGCCATTAGTAACAACCAAGTTGCATTGTTCCTTCGGGTTGGTTTGGGTTACAGCTGAGAAGTGATGTTGCTTGTGCTCTGACATTTCATTTGCTAGCTGACCCACTTGATTCTCCAAAGTATTGATTGACGCCTCTGTACTCTTCTTGAATTCATTGAATCCTTGTACGAGATCATCAATCTTTCCTTCCAAACTATTTATTTTGTTGTAGGTTGAAGGTTGCTGCTGATAAGGTGTTTGTCTAGATCCTCCATTCTGACCCCAACCAGAGTTGGTTTGGTTTTTCCTCCATCCTTGTCAGTACTGGTTATTATTATTGGGGAAATTACCTTGCCTCCCCTGGTTTCCCATGAAATTGACTTGCTCTGATTGCATCCCTTGATTAGCACATTGACCATTTGGATGATCACCTCCACAAAAGTCACAAATCAATGGTTGAGTTTGGATAGGTTGTGAGTGGACAACTTTTAGTTGTTGAGGAAGTGTCTTTAACGTCTCAGTGAGTGCTTCTATTTGTCGTTTAATGAGCTTGTGTTCGGCTAAGAGAGCATCACTTTGATTGAGTTTCAGCACCCCTTTTTTGGTAATTGAGCAGGATATCTTCCACATTGAGCTTGTTGATCGTTTTGTGCAAAGTTATCGATGATAGCTATTGCTCGATCAGCATCTACGGATAAGATAGTTCCTCCCGCTGCAGCATCTATGAATGACCTTGAATCTGATCGGAGTCCCTTGCAGAATATGTTGAGTTGGGCTATATCGTCATAGCCATGATTGGGACATTTGCACAACAAAGACTTGTATCTCTCCCATGCTTCACATAGTGGCTCATCTACCCCTTGTCTGAATGTAGAAATATCTGTAGAAACACAGGGAAACACTAGAAGGGGGTTGAATAGTGTTTCTTATTATTTTTGAAAGCTTTTTCAAAACAACAAGTATAAAACTGTTTCAGACAGGTTTTTGAGGATCGTCTGAAGTTTTAAGACAACTTCTGGAAATATATTTTAAAAGGTTTCTTAGCTTTTAAAATATTTAGAATTGCTTTTCAACTCCCTTAAATTAGTATAAACGAATTGACGGGTTGGGCACTTCAGACGGCTTCAACACTTCAGACGGGTTGAACCTTCAGAAGGCTTGATACCTCAGACAGTTTGAAACACTTCACAAAGTCTTTTTGTAAGTTCATAGTGGCTTGCTGAAATCATAGATAAATCATTAAAACATATATATATCTATGATGAATTATTTTAACCCAAATTTGTTAGTCATTAAAACTTGGGAATTATATTGTCTTGAAACATTATAATTTACTTATGATATTTTGAGACTCAACATTCTCCCCCTTTTTAATGATGACAAATTTGCTTAAAAAATACAAATCTGAAAGGAGTTTTTTTATATATAAAAAAAATGATAACTCTCTCTCAGATGATGAACACTTAAACTGATTTACTCTTTTCAGTTTTATCAGTTTCTTATATGCTCCCCCTGAGTCCTGTAATCACTTCAGATTTAGATTTTGTTAGTTTTTATACTCCCCCTTTTGTCATCAATCAAAAGGATTTCCAGAGCACAACAACAACAACAAACTCAGACAATAATTCACAACAAAAAACATGAAGGATAACAGCAAACTCAGACAATAGATTATAGCAAATAGTTCAGACAAACAAAAATTTAAACACTTGAAAGAAATGAACTAAGAAACATGGCTACACATCATAGACTATCCATCTTTCTTCAGCAGAGCTTCCTTCAAGAAAGAAATCATCTCATCTTTGGCTTTGTCAATCTGAGAAAGAAGAGCAGTCTTCATATCCTCTTGGCCATATTTAATCTGTTGTTGCTCTTGAAGGATTTGGTCTTGCTTAGCAACAAGGTCTGCATTCTTCTTCTCCAGCTTCTTTATCTTCATCCTTAGCCTTCTATTTTCTTCCTCAGGATCAAGATCTGATTCATAGAAGATGATTTGAATGTACCTACATACAAATCGCAGCACTCCAAAACCTGGAAACAACCTATACTCATGAGGATGATAGACAGGATGAAAGAAGGTGCCAATGGGGTTTAATAACTCCCATTCTTCATGAAATGGTGCAGTCAGAGGGGGAAAGGGTTGTCTAATAAACTTATACTGCACATTGAGGTGCTTCCATGACTAACTAGGGAAACTTCATCAGGTCCAGATGACCCAGAAGAGGATCCAGCATCCTCTCTTATCTTCCAATACGAAGCCCAAACTCTGTCTCTGAGACTGTGATCCATGCCTCCTCCTTGCTTCTTTATATTGGTAGGAAGCTCTCTCCACTCCCTTGGAGTCAAAGGCTTGAAGGGGGCTGAGTAAACTTTAGGTTCTTTAAACTTATCTTCAGAACCCTCCTTCAAAGGATACCTAGGAACAATCCTGTCAGGTGGCACCAGAATTTTGGTGGTTGGCCTGATTGAGAAAGTCCTAGGAGGCTTGTAGCCTCTCATACCTATGCCCTTGAGACAGTTTCTTTCAAACAGCTCTCCTTCTGTATACAGCAGCCTAGCAAAGCTCCAGTCTTCATTGGATAATTTCAGACAGTATTCATCAGAGAAAGGATTGAGTGGAGCCCTTTTATGAGAAGGTGGTACCACACCCTTTCTGATCTTCTCTAACTGTCCTGAGTACTATTGATCAAAGCTTCCCTTGTACTTATCTCTTTCAGCTTCAGCAGTGTGCTTGATCAAACCTTGATGCAGAGAGATGGGAGGTGCATCTCTGAAATACAACAGCTCTTCATAGAAGTTTGGGAACTTAGGAACCCTTTCCCTTTCAAAGAAAGGTCCCTCATACCTCTTATGGGGCACTTCAGCTTCTTCCTCATACTGATGATCAGTGTAGGGGAATGCATAAGGATCAAAAGTGGATTCTGTGAAGAAATCCCTGCTTTTGGGTCCAAGCCTAATGTGTTCAGGCAGCATACTCCCTTTCCATACCTTGGAACTTGATCCTTGCTGAATCTCCACAACAGGTTCTTCAGATTAAGCTGACTCTGAAGATGATGAAGATGATGGTGAGGATGGGGGTGATGGAGGAGATGGTGGTGATGGTGGTGCAGGTTCTTCTTCTTCAGTAACCATAGGTTGATCATCAACCTCTATTTCTTTTTCTTGTTCTTCAGCAGGCCTCTTTTCAGGTGAAGAGGGTGGTGAAGGGGTCACATTGTCAAACCTGACTCTAAGCCTCTTTACTGGAGTCTTAGCTTTTTCAGGTTCAGACACCTGTTCGTTTTCTCTTTCAACTTGCTTGGCTTCTCTACGCTTTTTAAAATAGAGATTGGTTGTGACAAACTTCTGGTACTTGTCAGCCATCTCCACAGCTTCTTGTTGATTAGTCACACTTCTTGTAACTCTAGTAGTAGGTTCAGGAGCCACCTCAAGAAGTCTACTTCTCTTCTTCTTCCTCTGAACAACACTGGATCTTCTTCTTTTCTTAGAACCTTGAGCTAAGGTTTCTTGCCTTTCATCATCAGCTAAGGCAAGCTGTGCAGCCACAGCAAGTGCATGATCAGACTTCTCTTGTTCTTCTTTTTGTTCCAGCTCCTCTTGCTCCAAAGTAGTAGCTATGGCAGCCACTTGGATTAGTTCTGGATCAGAGGGGCAAGTAGCCAAAGGTGATGCTGCTACAACATCAGCAACAACAATCCTATCCTCATGAGCATTTCCTTCTTTGTCTGAAGTAGGCTTAAGAGGCCTTGCAATTTCAGACCCTTGACCCACAATTTCAGATGACTTTAGCAAAGCCTTCTGAACAGGTTCAGTTGTCTTAGAGTGCAACTTAGGGTTTGTTGCAAACACTTTTGCTGCACTTCTTACTGGTAACTTCCGCAGCTTTGGTTGAGGGGAGGGCTTAGAGCCTTTGAACTCCTCCTTTCTGATGTCTCCTTGCAACTCTCTTTCCAGTACCTCAATGGTGCTTTTCCTCCTTGATGCCTTCTCCAGTAACATACTCTCCTTCAGAGTAGGAGATGGAGGTCTTGGTACTAGAGCATTCTTTAGATTCATGCTCTTAAGATTTGCTTCACCAAAGAAATTAGGGCCTTTGTGATCATACAGCCTCACAATAGGCACTTTGAAGTGTAAGAGTACCTTGGTTAAGAGCAGATTGTGGGGAAGATTTGCACCTGAATCTCTGATCTTCTTCTACATGTGAAACATAAGGATGCTTGGGAGATTCATCTTCTCCTTCGGCAGCAGATGAATCAAGCAGAATCTTTCTAGTTCAGACACATGATTTCTGCTCCCACTCTTAGGGATTATGGAGCACCCTAAGATGGAGTGGAGTACTCTCACCTTATCTAACATGAATTTAGAATCAGGACTTTCAGGCACTTCAGTTCCATACAGCATCTTGGTAAATTTCTTCTGACTACCATTCTTCTGCTCCCATCCAGGAGAGAAAGATGCTCCCTCTGCCTTTACACCAGTGACAGTAGACAAAATACCTTCATCCACGAACACAGGAACACCCAGAACATCAGCCCTGATGCTTTCATATATCCCTTTGGAGTTAGGGATTCCTCTTGCTGATGCCCAGAAGTCAATCACACTCTGTTCATGCCACGAACAGTAAAACTTGTCAAAGAATGGCGTCCAGCCAACATCATCAAACTCCTCAAACAAGTCCATCCCAAGGTTACGAAGATCCTCAAGGTCAACACCTTTGGATCTAACCACATTTCCACCTGAACTTGAAGACTTCTTTGGTGCCATTGAAGTTGCAGAGAAAGCTTGAGATGAAAACAGTTGCGAGAGAGATGAAGAAGTTTAAACAAAAGCTGAGAGAAAGTGTAAGGCTTCTCCAACACACTAACTCCTGCATTTATAGACCCATGATGTAATGATGGCATGTACTGGCTGTGCAGACGTTGGGTAACGTGCGAAGTGGAAAAGACAAAATAAATGTATTTTAACCGTCTCAGATAGCCACGCCATCAAGTTATATCAGACAAGTGAGAAATTTCAGATACACATAAAATTTCAGATACCCTAAAATTTCAGACATGACACAATTTCAGACACCCTGAGATTTCAGATGCTCTTTTTCATACAGCATACAAAATCAATTAGAAAATGCAAGTATGTTTAAGTTATTGCATATGAACTTAAATCTATCTTCAGCCAGGGGTTTTGTGAATATATCTGCCCATTGATGCTCTGTTTCAATGAACTTTATATCAAAAACACCTTTCTGAACATAGTCTCTAATGAAATGATGCTTGATTTCTGTATGTTTAGCCCTAGAGTGTTGAATAGGATTCTTAGACAAATTAATGGCACTTGTATTATCACACAACACAGGTATAACAGATATAGGAATGTTAAAATCCTCAAGTTGATACTTCACCCATAGCAGTTGTGAACAACAACTGGCTGCTGAGATGTATTTTGCTTCTGTTGTTGATAATGCAATGGTGCTTTGCCTTTTGCTTGACCAGCTGATCATGTTGCTTCCAAAGAAGTGACATCCTCCACTGGTACTCTTTCTTTCTATTTTATCTCCAGCAAAGTCAGCATCACAGTATCCTATTAACCTGCAATCCTTGTCTTTCTTATAGCATAGACCAAGATTAGTAGTACCTTTAAGATATCTAAAAATTCTCTTGACAACTTTGTAATGAGTAGTTCTTGGATCTGATTCAAATCTAGCACAAAGACATACACTGAACATAATGTCAGGTCTGTTTGCTATTAGATACAATAAAGAGCCAATCATTCCTCTATAAAAAGTTTGATTAACGGGTTCTTCATTTTCATCCTTACTTAAAGATGAAGAGGGATGCATAGGAGTTGACATGGGTTTGCAATCACTTAAATTGAACTTCTTAAGCATTTCTTTTGTATATTTCTCTTGATGGATCCATATACAATCAGAACCTTGCTTAATCTGAAGTCCTAAGAAAAATTTTAGTTCACCCATTAAACTCATTTCAAACTCTGATTGCATTAACTCAGAAAACTCTTTGCATAGTGAAGAATTAGTTGAACCAAATATAATGTCATCAACATATATCTGGACAAGCATCAGATTTTTGTTAGACTATTTTCTAAAAAGGTTTGTATCTACTTTTCCTCTTTCAAAACCATTTTTTATAAGAAAACTGCTCAATCTGTCATACCAAGCTCTTGGGGCTTTTTTCAGACCATAAAGATCCTTTTTCAGTTTGAAAACATGATCAGGAAAAACAACATCCTCAAAACCAGGGGGTTATCTAACAAAAACTTCTTCTTCAATGAATCCATTGAGAAAAGCACTTTTGACATCCATTTGATATAGTTTGATGTCATTATTTATAGCATAAGAAAGAAGAATTCTAATTGCTTCTAACTTGGCAACAAGGGCAAATGTTTCAGTAAAGTCATTGCCTTCTTGTTGATTGTACCCTTGAGCCACCAGTCTTGCCTTGTTTCTGACCACTTTTCCTTCTTCAGACAACTTGTTTCTGAACACCCATTTGGTTCCAATAATTGTTTTCCCATGGGGTTTAGGAACAAGGGTCCAGACATCACTCCTAGCAAATTGATTCAGCTCCTCTTGCATGGCTAGGATCCACCCTTCATCATGCAGAGCTTCATCAATGTTCTTTGGCTCGATTTCAGACAAGAGAGCAAGAGAATTCAGATTCTTGAATTTTGATCTTGTCTTAACTTCTTCTGAAGTACTGCCAATTGTTTGCTCTTTAGGATGATGTGACTTGTATCTCCAGTCAGGTTTGAGAGGTGATACTAAGTCATACTGAGACTCAACATTTGTCTGAAGAGGTTCTGTTAGATCTTCAGACACCTGTTCATCCTTGGTGCTGTTGTGTGTGTTTAGCTCTATTCCTGCAAAATCATCTTCTAGATCTGATAGTTCCCTATCAGTCTCTTTCATGTCATTGAATTTAACATGGATTGATTCTTCTACGATTAAAGTTCTAGAGTTATAAACTCTATAGGCTTTTGATGTTTCAAAATAACCTATGAAAAATCCTTTATCAGACTTTGCATCAAATTTTCCAAGATCATCCTTTGTGTTAAGTATAAAACACTCACAACCAAAGGGATGGAAATATGATATGTTGGATTTTCTTCCTTTCCACAACTCATAGGGAGTCCTTTTCAGAATTGGTCTTACCAATATTCTGTTTTGAAGGTAGCAGGTTGTGTTAATAGCCTCTACCCAGAAGGTCCTTGGTAGACTGCATGAGTTGAGCATGGTTCTTCCCATCTCTTGCAAACTTCTGTTCTTTCTCTCAACAACCTCATTTTGTTGAGGTGTTCTAGCCACAGAGAAATTGTATGAGTACCCATTCTCATCACAGAACAGCTGAAAGTTTGCATTCTCAAACTCTCCACCATGATCACTTCTAATGACAGATATACAGAATCCTTTTTCATTTTGTACCTTCTTACAGAATATTGTGAAATTCTTAAAGGTCTCATCCTTGCTTCTAAGGAATATTACCCATGTATATCTAGAATAGTCATCAACAATGACCAAACCATATTTCTTACCACTAATGCTTTCTGTTCTAATAGGACCAAACAAGTCAATGTGTAAAAGTTCTAATGGTCTGCTAGTAGAAACAACATCCTTACTCTTAAATAAGTGTCTTGTTTGTTTCCCTTTCAGACAACTTTCACATAAAATATCAGATTTGTATGAAAGCTTGGGCAAACCTTTAACAAGGTTGTGTTTTGCTAACCTTGAGATTAATCTCCAGCTGGCATGCCCTAGTCTTTGATGCCAAATCTGTTTTTCATCTTCAACAGAGATAAAACATTTTACATTTTGACTTGCTAACTCCTCTAGATCAATTTTGTACACATTAATGTGCCTCTTAGCAGTAAAAAGGATTTGATCATGAGAGTCTTTGACTATACATCCTTCCTTAGTGAAGGAAACCACATATCCACTGTCACACAATTGACTTATGCTCAACAGATTGTGTTGAAGTCCTTCTACTAGGAGAACATTCTTAATAAGGGATAGAGGATTCATACCTACAGTCCCTATACCAGTGATCTTCCCTTGCTGATTTCCACCAAAGGTGACCACTCCTCCTGCTCTGGGTCTAAGGTTTTGGAACAAAGACCTTTCTCCTGTCATGTGTCGCGAGCAGCCACTGTCCAGGTACCATTTGTGGGGTTTCCTTTGTCCTATTAAACACATCTGCAACAGGAATAATCAAGTTCTTAGGTACCCATATTCTTTTGGATCCTTTCTTGTTAGACTTGGGTTTAGGTCTCCCTTTGTGTTTGCACTGAGCCACATTGTGTCCAGCTTTGCCACAGTGAGAACACCCAATAACTTTCTTTTTGCCTTTAGCGACATTGAAAATGTGAGGTTCAGAGACATCATGATCACAAAAGCCTAAACCACTTTTGTCAAGGGAATGCCTTCGATTGCCAAGTAATCTGTTAAGATTATCAGTTCCTTTGACAAATTTAGCCAAGTCTTTTGTCAGTTCCTCAACTTGTTTCTGAAGTTTTTTATTTTCTTCAGACACAGATTGTGAACTGCTGACTTCAGACACAAGAATCTTTTCCTTGAGCATAATATTTTCTATCTCAATAGCTTCATATTTACTACACATTTCTGTGTGAGCTTTGGATAGATTCTTATACTCTTGGAAGAGCTCCTTGGAAATTTCCATCAGGTCATCATACATCTCCTGAAGAGTTAAGGGAAATACCTCTTCTTCAGAGCTGTCTGATGAGGGCAGGCTGGCCATGAGACATAGGTTGGCCTCTTCTGAAGTGTCCTCCTCTTCTTCTAAAGTGGACTCATCAAGATCCTCCCATGTAGCCATTAGACCTTTCTTTTTCTTGAAGAACTTCTTCTTTTTGAAGGTATTCTTCTTCAGCTTTGGGCATTCTGCCTTCATGTGACCTGGTTGTTTACATTCAAAACAAATAACCTTGTCATTTTGAGAGTCTTTACCTGACTTACCTCCTTTAGAGGTTGAAGGTTGGTTCCTTCTGAACTTCCCTCTATTTTGCAGCATTCCTTTGATCTTTCTACTTAACAGAGCAAGATCATCATCTTCTGAGCTATCTCCAGAATCTTCATCTGCTTCTGAAGTTTCTTCAGCTTGCATAGCCTTCATCTTGCCATGCCTAGGCTGACTGGCCTTGGAGTTTAGTGCTAGAGACTTCTTCTTGTTGTCATCTTCACCAAGCCCAAGCTCATGAACCTTAAGAGATCCCAACAGTTCTTCCATTCTAAGAGAGTTCAAATCTCTTGCCTCTTGAATGGCAGTAACTTTGGGTCTCCAAGACTTAGGCAAACTTCTTAGAATCTTTCTGTTATTATCTCCAGATTCATAAGTTCTACCCAAAGACCTGAGTCCATTGGTTATGGTCTTAAACCTTCCAAACATTTGATCAATGGTTTCAGTTTCTTCCATCTTAAACATCTCATATTGATGTATAAGCACACTGATCTTGGATTGCTTGATAGTCTCAGTCCCTTCATGGGCTGCTGCAAGTGTATCCTAGATTTCCTTGGCAGATGTACAACCATGAACCTTCTCATTTTCTGATTTATTCAAAGAACATATCAGATAGAGCTTGGCTTTGGCATTCATCTGGACTCTAGCCTTCTGCTCCAGGGTCCATTCAGCCTTAGGTATAGGCAAGCCATTGTGCATAGGCACATAGTCTCCATCAGTGACTACATCCCAAACATCAATGTTGTTGCTCTCAATGAACAACTTCATACGATCCCTCCAATAGTGGTAATCCACACCATTGAATGTTGGGGGTCTTGTGATAGAGGCTCCTTCTGTGATATATTGCCTGTTGTTGTTGGAAGCTTCCATCTGGATCTTTAATCCTCAACACTTGTTAGGTGCTCAACCCTGAGTTGAGATCTGATACCAACTGTAGAAACACAGGGAAACACTAGAAGGGGGGTTGAATAACGTTTCTTAATATTTTTGAAAGCTTTTTCAAAACAACAAGTATAAAACTGTTTCAGACAGGTTTTTGAGGACTGTCTGAAGTTTTTAAGACAACTTCTGGAAATATATTTTAAAAGGTTTCTTAGCTTTTAAAATATTTAGAATTGCTTTTCAACTCCCTTAAATTAGTATAAACGAATTGACAAGAGTTAAGGGATAGAAAACTTAGCCAAGGAATTTATCCCGGTTCACTCACCACCACTGTGAGCTACGTCCAGTCCCAATGCCAACTAGCACTTGGATTTTCTCTTAATCTTTCACAAAGATTACAAGTATTCTTTTACAGACAAGCCTCTTCAGGCTCTACAACCAAGTATTCTTTACAGCCAAGCCTCTCCAGGCTCTACAACCAAGTATTCTTTAGACACCAAGCCTCTCCAGGCTCTTACAAACAAGTATTCTTTAGACAACAAGCCTCTCCAGGATCAAGAACGATTTTACAGAGAAAAGATAAGTTTAAGCTTTTAAACTAAATCAGTTATAAGCTCAAACAAATACAATGTACAAAGATAACTAAGGTATTCTCAGGATATATAAATGTGTGTACAAAGAATATTATCAGAGAGTTTTTACAGAGTAAAAACTAGCAGCGATTTGTTTCTCTTTGATTTTCTTTAATATGAAATCCTTCTCTGTTCTTCTCTATATGTATGTGTATGTCTATATATATCTCCTTTTTTTTCTTGTTGTGATGGTCTTCATGAGGGGTATTTATACCCAGACTTCAGTCCGTTGAAAAACCACCGTTTAGAGATAGCATTAAATGCTATTTAATCCGTTGTGAGACATGCTTCTGAGAGTCCTGACCTTTTTGACACAGAACAAGGTTGCATCTGCCAAAAAGCTGCTTCAAATGCTGTTGCAGAGGCTGCGTTGCAGGAATTTCCTCAGTGGTGTATGAATTTCAAAAACACCAAGAAAGACCTCTGTGTTCCTTGCCATAAATATGCTTGAAAAGGTACGTGCAGCAGAGACTCAGAAAACGTCTTCACAAAATTTCAGCAAAGGTGCCACGTCATTAATGAGACTTCAGACAGCTTCAACACTTCAGACGGGTTGGGCACTTCAGACGGCTTCAACACTTCAGACGGGTTGAACCTTTAGAAGGCTTGATACCTCAGACAGTTTGAAACACTTCACAAAGTCTTTTTGTAAGTTCATAGTGGCTTGCTGAAATCATAGATAAATCATTAAAACATATATATATCTATGATGAATTATTTTAACCCAAATTTGTTAGTCATTAAAACTTGAGAATTATATTGTCTTGAAACATCATAATTTACTTATGATATTTTGAGACTCAACAATATCTGTTTTGGCTTGAATATGCTTCTCTGGTGGGAAGAATCTTGTCAAAAATTTATCCTCAACAACACCCCAACTGATTAGACTTTGATTTGGGTGTGATTGTAGCCACTCCTTAGCCTTACCTATCAAAGAGAAAGGAAACAAGCGTAAGTAAACAGATTCTAGATTACCTTCCTCGAAACCTATAGTGCCAATTAATTCATAAAAGTCAGAGAGATGAGTATTTGGATCCTCGTGATCCAATCCAACAAATTGATGTGCACTAATGAGGTTGAGGTGAGCAGGTTTCAACTCTAAAGCTCTTGCAGTTGTAGGCAACACAATGCTTGAGAAGTGACGTGGTCCTTGATGAGTGACATAATCTCCTAAAGTCCTTTTAGGAGTTTCTTCAGCCATGTTTTTGGGTTCTTCTACAATTATCCTTCTTCTCCTTCTCTCGTTTCTGCCTCTGTTCCTCCTAGATGTCCTCTCTATTTCCGGGTCGAATTGTAATTGATTGGGGGACACCTGGCCTCTCAAAAGCATAAACAAGAACTTTGAAAAAGGTAACTGTGGAAGAAAAATTAATAATAGTAAAAAAACTATAAATTTCCTAAATAATAAAAATTTCCTAAAATAATAAGAATAATAAATAAAAGAAATCCTAAGATAAATATGACTTGATAATTAGACCTCCAAGGTCTACACGAATTGGAAACCGCTCCCTGAAAACGGCGCAAAAAATACTTGATGGAATTCTGGCAAGCGAACCAAAAGTCCAGCAGTATAATAGTAAGTAAAGTATCGTATCCACAGGGAACGGTCAATTCGCGTATATTTGTGATCTATTTATCAAGTGAGAATAATGGATTTGAGAGAATAATTTTGCAAAAAATATAAATTGCAGAATAATAAGGAAAACATTAATAAGGAAGAGTTGAGAGCACTATACTTGGACTAGGATTGAACTTCTTATCATCACACCCTTCATGTATGTAAAAACTATTTATTATTTATGACTATATTCTTGTAATGACTTAGCCAAACTGAATTGATAAAACCCCGAGTTACCAGCAGCCTACCACTCAAAGATAATCCATGCGGTCTCTCCCAAGCGACAAATTACCCTCGGCTCATTAAGCTCTTAATTAATTAATTATTGTTCTGTTCGTTTGAATCGTCCATTAATTGTACTTCCTTATAAACGCTCTTCATTCGAGGGCTGTCACTACCCCATCAATCACAAGACCCCGTTTATCCCTCACATACAATTAACTTTCAACTATGTTACTATCGATAACCATACCTTCCTATAGACACTCTTCATTCGGGGGCTGTCACTACCCCGTCAATCACGAGACTCCGAATATATTCCAATATGACTACCGAGTACCCGTAAACAATCAGAGTTTGAGTTCCCTATGTCTAGGCTCCTTCATCCTCAGTCCTAATCGGAAGTCTCTATCCACGCTATGTCACAGACGCTAGCCTATAACTCCGACGCACGCGCGAAAGTTAGTAATTAAGCACAGAATAAGGATACCGAAATTACAAAATAGGGAATCATAAATAATAAAATAGAGTTTACATATACTTCGGGGTAGAATCAACTACATTCAATCCTACTGGAGAGTTAGCTACTCATGGTAGCCATACAAGCCATCGAAGAATCTGTCACCTTCTTCAATCCTCGTGCAACACTTCGCCTCTCCTATTCTAAAAGTAAATATGGTGCATGAAATTATACTGATCCTATACTAATCTTGCACTACTTTCTGCACACCTTGATCTGGTGCAAGAGGGTCCTATTTATAGGCTAAGGAAAGACAAAAGAAATTGGGAAGAAATCTATCTAAAATGGGAAACAGAGCAAACAGTACGAGTTCTACGCTTCACCTGCGCTACAGCGTGGGTGAAGCGCAGATGTCAGAAGCTAAATTTAATTTGTTGCGCTTCACCTGCGCTACAGCGCAGTGAAGCGAGCAACACGGATTGCACAACTTCATTCTTTCTCTTTTTAAGTTGATTTCTTCCCGAGACTGGTTTTGGTTGATTGTCTTTCCTTGTTTCCCTTTTTCCTCATGATATCTTGCATTTATTGAGTATCTTGAATTTAAATGGGAAGGTTGTTTGCAGAATCCTTGTTTAATTACAGCTGAAATCTTCATTAATTGTCCTCAATTAAACTTCAAATCTTGCAAATATCTCCCCGATTTAATGCTATCTTCTCTCTATATCAAATCTTTGCCATAATCTGCAAAAATCAGACAAATTTATATTAAAATAGCATCAAATTCAAATTTAAGACTAATAAATACAATTTATATAATTATTAATAAAAAAGGGATTAATTTGGGGCATAAAATACCATTTTACCCTTGATAAGTGCAATAAAAAATACTCTAATTTATCATATATTTTTCACTTATCAGAGCCTGAGGGGCTTGGTGGAACAAATAATACTTACTGAGCCTGGAGAGGCTTGACTGTAAAAGAATACTTGTTGGGCCTGGAGAGGCCAGGTGTGCAAAGAATACTCGGTGTTAAGCCTGGAGAGGCCGGGGTAAAATAATACTTGTAATCTTACGGGATTAGTGAAAATCTAGTGGTGTGTTTGCCCTGGGACTGGACGTAGCTCACTGTGTTAGTGGGTGAACCGGGATAAATCTCCGTGTTAAGTTCTCTCAACCCTCTACTTTTTTATTTTCCGCTGCTTATCTGTTTACATCTAACTGAGGAGGGTTCTGAAAAGTGAGTTTATAATTTGTGCTGTAATCATAACTCTGATTATTACTCAAACCATTTTTAAAGAAAAATTTCATTGAACCTGCTGAAGTATTCTGGCACGATTTCGAAAACTCATTTTTTTTAGCAAGTTATCTAAACTTTGAAAACTTCTTTGCTTGTTTTGAAAGGTTTTCCAAAATATTCTTAAAGATTATTAAAACACTATTCAACCCTCTTCTAGTGTTGCCTGTGGTCCTAACACAATTTACATACCTGGCAGTCCTGATGTACTTGGCTTTGAGAAGTCTTTTGATTTCTTCTTTGATCTTTGAGACGACTTATGGAGCAAATCTTCGAGGAGATTGTTTCCCTGGTCTTCTTCGAGGTAGGATAGGGAGCCTATGCTCAACCAAGTTTCGATCCAATCCTGACATTTCATCATAGCTCCAGGCAAAACAATCCCTGAACTACATGAGTAACTTGGTTAATTCTTCCTTGGCCTCTGAGTCCATTCTTGCACAAATGAAGGTAGGCCTTCGATCTTCAACAGTTCCTAGGTTGATTTCCTCCAGTTGATCTTGGGACTCGAATATGGGCACCTTTTCTTGGCCATTCTCGAAACCTCTGGGCCCATCATCATATATGCAATCCAGACTTTTGAAGTCTACATCTTTTTTGGCCTTTCGTATCAAGCCATTCAAGTCTTTGTCTTTTCATGCATTTTCTTCTTTTGTTACTAGGGTTGCTTCCGCATTTCTTTCGGCCACATAGGCCGTAATTCGTTTCATCATATCTTCTATGCTTGCCATGAAGCATTGAGCATTTCTTTTGTTACCAGGGTTGCTTCCGCATTTCTTTCGGCCACATAGGCCGTAATTCGTTTCATCATATCTTCAATGCTTGCCATGAAGCATTGAGCATTTCTTGGGCCATTTCAAGATTGGCCTCTCTCTTCAAAACAAAACCCTTAATAAGGTATAGCCTCACTGAGTAGGGTACCTTGGCTGAGTGCATTGTAGACTTTGAGTCCAATTCATATGGACCTATGTGTGCAAGGTTCCTGTCAAAATCTGCTTCCACTAACCCCTTTTCAGCAGTGTAAACTCCTTGGTTTGCTTCAACCTCTAGAGGGTTACGTGCATCATCCCATAAAAACAGTTTCTGATGCACTGTTGATGAGACTGTCCCTATACCATGGATCCATTCCCTTCCCAATAGCATGTTGGACAATAGTTATACTTAAATCTAACGCAAAAGAAACCGTACTCCTCTAATTTTTCCCGCTTATATTGTAAAACACATCATTGCATTGCAAGGAGTCATAACCTGTTTGTTTTAAATTCTAGTGGAACAAAAACATGGTTTTAAAAATTGATTTTAAATCACTTTCGTCCGATATACTTCGTAAAGTGTGCATTATTCATCTCAACCATTCATTTCTAGAATACTCAACTCGTCGATTACTTGCATTTTCACACACGTCAAAGGAACGAAGCGCTAATCTAGAGCCGTACGCAATATATCATGGGTGGCTGAGAGCGTTGCCAAATGCCAAGGGTTTCAATCCAGAGTTCCCACTTCCCAAAAACTCCGAACCCGAAACATATTTATTCAGGAACCGGGAAAAGCCGATAATCGCAAAACGCCAAATGCCAATAATGTGAAGTTAGTTCAGTTTAGGCCTTAGGAGTAGCGGAAACGTGATTGCGCGATTCATCGATGGGGAACAAAATCGCGCGCACAACGCAAGTTTCGGCGTCGGAGTACTACCTGCACGAGCTGCCGTCGACGTACAATCTGGTGCTGAAGGAGGTTCTCGGACGCGGTCGTTTCTTTAAGTCGATTCAATGCAAACACGACGAGGGTTTGGTCCTCGTCAAGGTTTATTTCAAGCGAGGCGATTCCCTCGATCTCTCTGACTACGAGCGCCGTCTCTCTCAAATCAAGGAAATCTTCAGGGCCATTGATCACCCTCACGTTTGGCCCTTTCAGGTACCAATTCTTCCATTAATTTACCAAATTTTTAAATATTCATTTATTTCGATTTTGAAATTGTGCTTGCAATGATGCGTTTCCTTGCTGAACTCTGAGTTAATTGGATTCAAACAGCTTAGAATTTAAATGACGTTGTTTTGTAGTTCGAGGAAATTTTGATACTGTGTTTGGTTACTGAGCGAACTTGTGATTTTTTTTAACGTTTAGTTTAGTTTAGATTGCTCACGTGGCAGTGTGATGATGCAGTTTTGGCAAGAAACAGATAAAGCAGCGTACCTTTTGAGGCAATATTTCTTCCATAATCTGCATGATCGACTAAGCACTAGGCCTTTTCTTAGTTTCGTTGAGAAGAAATGGTTGGCTTTCCAGGTCTTCTTCACTCATCCACTTTCTTGTAATTTTAGCATCTCATGGTTTTGTATTCTTGTTGACTGTTTCTTTTCTCTGTTTTTTTTGGGTTTGCTGTCATGTACAGTTGCTTTTAGCTGTAAAACAAAGCCACGAGAAGGGAGTATGTCATGGTAAGTCTTGATTTGATTGAAGCCTAAGCCTTCAAAGACATAAAACGATTAGAAAAGAGAGTGGAGTGGAGAAGGGTCTATTAGCTGATGGTATTTTCTCTTATCATTGGTTTGATTGGGGCAATGCATTGGTGTCATTTTTGTAATTTTGCAATTTTGTAGGTGATATCAAGTGTGAGAATGTGCTGATTACGTCTTCGAATTGGCTTTACCTTGCTGACTTCGCATCTTTTAAACCCACTTACATTCCATATGATGACCCATCTGATTTCTCTTTTTTCTTTGACACTGGTGGAAGAAGACTCTGTTATCTAGCACCTGAGGTTGGCTCCTTGTCCTTCTATATCTATTTGATTTGTTTTTATTATCTATCTTATTTCATTTTGTCAGCGTCAACTAAAATGCTTTTCTGCTATTATTGAGTTAGAAGTTAGGTCCTACATGTTTTGTTGTGAAGCTATTGCATATGATATTGCTGTGTTTTCTTTTCTACCTTTAATTGTATTAAGATGCAAGTGGAATGCATACCAGGCAACCCTCTCCTTAGGGGCTTAAATAAATTGTGAATTAAGCAAGTGGCCTCGGTGGCTTGATTAAACAGAGTCTATTACAGACCTGTGGTGTGCTTTAGAATTGAAACTGAGGTGAACAAAAAATCTGTCATGGTCTTAGAAGAGCCAATTTCTAGACTCCTTTTTTCATATATTTAACAATTTTGACCTTTATCACAAAATTACTGTACTGGGATTTTTCCTTTTTGTTTGTTGAATGTTAAAAATGCAATTAGTGAGACACCAATAATTCTTTTAATGTACCACTGTTTATGTGTTTTCTTGCTGGTCACTACTTGTTCTTACTGAACATTTGCTAACTCTATTTCTTTCTCTCTATTCATTTTTTTGGGGCTGTGGCCTGTCAGAGATTTTATGAAAATGGAGGGGAGATGCAGGTGGCACAAGATACCCCCTTAAAGCCTTCTATGGATATATTTGCTGTTGGGTGAGCATTCTTTGCTGCAAGAATCTTAATCTTGCAGAAAATGTCATAGTTTTTCAATAGATCTGGATCAGAAATAAACAGAAAGAAAAGAATAGTGTGTATTATTGAAGTGAACTCCCCGTCCCTATCTTTTGAACCAATGGGATACTTGAACAGAGACTAGAAGAAAGAACACAACAGTATTCCTCCCTGCACATGCTAACTAACTGTAATAACTATCTAAATAGATAGCTATGTTATTTAGGCTCCTACTACCCTGCCTATTTCTTCTGATGTAAACCATTTTTATTGGAGATCTACTATCATTTTTCAACCATATTTAAGGCTTCAAATGAGATTTTTTATGTGCATGAAGTTTAATTAACTGACTTAACAATGAAGACTATATTTGTGTGTATTTGTAATTGCATAATATGATCTGCAAGGCATTATACTTCTGTAATAATAGATAGTGGTGATGCTTGAGTTTGCTATTGGGTTGAATTTTATATTAATTTATGTTGAAGCGTTGATTCTGAACTCTCTAGATCAATTTGTTGAAGCAGTAACTAATGCGGTGTAGTAGTTATTCCACATTTTTAATTACTATTTTCTTGTTTTTTTTTGTTCTTTCTTTTCTATGGTGCAAATATTATTTTACCTTTTCAGGTGTGTAATTGCTGAACTTTTCCTTGAGGGGCAGCCACTATTTGAACTGTCTCAACTTCTTGCTTATCGCAGAGGACAATATGATCCAAGTCAACATCTTGAAAAGGTACTCTATTTGTGTGCGTGTGTTTGTCTTGTTTGGTTCTCCCATGGTCCCATCAGTAGGGATCTCCCCAGGCCATGCTCAAGACTCGTTCTTTAATATTTTAAATGTTGTATTCTCCATGGCTGTAGATACCAGATATTGGAATCCGTAAGATGATTCAACACATGATTCAGTTAGAACCAGAGTCTCGATTTTCTGCTGAAAGATATATAAAGGAATATGCTGGAGTTGTATTCCCGACCTATTTTTCACCGTTTCTGCATGATTTTTACCGTTGCTGGAGTCCTCTCCATTCTGATATGAGGGTATATGGCTTTAATGAAATACTTTAGTAATTTAGCCCATCAGTTATTTGATGCGTTCTGTAAGTTACTTATTTTACCTGGATGCTGTGTGAACAATCTATGTAGGTTTTACTATGTCAGAGTGCTTTCCAGGAGATACTTAAACAAATGATGAACAAGCAGTCATCTGATGATGCAGGTGTTACTTCTGGTGAGCTTTTGGAAGAGATGGTTGCTAAAGAAAGTGTGAGTTTCATGAAGGATTCACTGATGAAAAGAGAGGACATAGGAAAAAGCTTAGTTCATGATCACTATGAACTTCTTGGTGATATTAATAGCCTACTGAGGGATGCTAAAAAAAATAATAATCCATCTGGTCCCCAGCATGTAACAGGAAATGCACACAATTCTAACTTCCCAGAAAATCTAAAAAATTTACAGTCTCCTGGTGAGCTGCTTCAAACTATCTCCAATGCATTTCGAGGAAATGATCATCCCTTTTTGAAAAGTATCACTATGAATGATTTAAATTCGCTGATGTCCGAGTATGATAGCCAATCAGATACATTTGGAATGCCTTTTCTTCCATTACCACAGGATAGTATGAGATGTGAAGGCATGGTTTTGATAACTTCTTTGCTTTGCTCCTGCATACGCAATGTCAAGTTGCCTCACTTGAGAAGGGCGGCTGTACTCTTGTTGAAGGCTTCTGCCCTCTATATTGATGATGAAAATCGGTTTGCAGCGTGTTATCCCATATGTGATTGCAATGCTTTCTGATCCGGCAGCAATTGTGCGTTGTGCTGCTTTGGAGACTTTGTGTGACATTCTGCCCTTGGTACGAGATTTTCCTCCCAGTGATGCAAAGATATTTCCTGAGTATATTCTTCCTATGCTTTCTATGCTTCCTGATGATCCAGAGGAAAGTGTGAGGATATGCTATGCCAGCAATATAGCTAAGCTGGCACTAACTGCTTATGGGTTCTTGATACACTCAATGAGCTTGAGTGAGGCAGGTGTCCTTGATGAATTGAGTTCACCAAAGAAGCCATTAACATCATCCACTCAGACCTCTGGAAGAACGAATAGGATAAATAGTGATGTCCAACTTCTGCAGCTGAGGAAATCAATTGCAGAGGTTGTCCAAGAACTTGTTATGGGTCCAAAGCAAACACCAAATATTAGGAGAGCACTTCTTCAGGACATTGGTAAACTGTGCTGCTTCTTTGGTGTGAGACAGAGTAATGACTCTCTCTTACCTATCCTTCCTGCTTTCTTAAATGATCGGGATGAACAGTTAAGGACAGTATTCTACGAAAAGATTGTTTATGTCTGCTTTTTTGTGGGACAAAGAAGTGTAGAAGAATATCTATTGCCTTACATTGAGCAAGCTTTAAGTGACATGACAGAAGCTGTCATTGTTAGAGCCTTAGAATGTTTGACTATTCTATGCAAAAATGGGTACTTTCGGAAGAGGATATTGCTACAAATGATAGATCGTGCCTTTCCTTTATTGTGTTATCCTAGTGAATGGGTACGAAGATCGGCTGTCGCTTTCATTGCTGCTAGTAGTGAGAGCTTGGGTGCAGTAGATTCTTATGTTTTCCTTGCTCCTGTTATACGGCCTTTTCTTCGTAGACAACCTGTTTCTCTTGCTTCAGAGAAAGCTCTCTTGTCTTGTTTAAAACCTCCTGTCTCAAGACAGGTTTTCTATGAAGTCTTGGAGAACTCCAGGAGTTCAGACATGTTAGAAAGACAGAGAAAGATATGGTATAGTTCATCACAATCTAAACTATGGGAAATGGATTTACTAAAAAAAGGAATTGATGAGTTGGATTCGATAAAGAACTGGACTGACAAGCAACAAGGTCCTGGGATTCAACAAGCTATTGGCACTACCTTCCAACAGCCAGGGCTAACTGATTGCGACAAAGCTGAAGCAAAATTGAGAGATATGGGGGCTTTTATGCATAATGATAACAACATGGTGGCACATCGTGATTCCCAGTGCTTAGAGAAGTTACAGTTTTCAGGATTTACGTCACCAATGTTCAGTGGTGTAAACAGTTTGACATATGAAAAGCCATCAGAAGGCATACCTTTGTACTCTTTCAGTGTTGACAGGCGAGGAATGGGATTACCTCCTCCTGCAGCATCTGATTCTCCACTACAAATGAATTCTCTGGGTGTTAGTTCGTCTGCAATGCCTTGGGTTAATCCACTAAGTAAGTCCTTTAATTTGGCTAGTTCAGTTCCAGCACCAAAGGTTTTTTCAGGTTCTTTTAGCATCAGCAATGGTTCTAAACAGTTCCACCGAGTGGTACATGAACCAGATGCCAGGGAAAATGAGACAGCCTATGTTAATAACACATTTCAAGATGTGGGATTATCTTCTAATATTAAAGGTACTTCAATTTCACTGGAAGATGCAACTGCCCAAACTGATCTATCAGGATTTCCATCTTTTGCTCGAACATCCATTCCTGATTCTGGTTGGAGGCCCCGTGGGGTGTTGGTTGCTCACCTCCAAGAGCACCGTTCGGCTGTCAATGATATAGCGATTTCTTCTGATCAAAGCTTCTTTGTCAGTGCATCTGATGACTCTACAGTCAAGATTTGGGATTCCAGAAAGTTGGAAAAAGACATTTCATTCAGGTCAAAGCTAACTTACCACCTGGAGGGAAGTCGTTCACTATGTGCAGCAATGCTTCCAGGTTCTGCACAAGTGATAATTGGAGCATCTGATGGATTTATTCATATGTTTTCTGTTGATCATATCTCTAGAGGTCTAGGAAATGTTGTTGAAAAGTATTCTGGTATTGCTGATATCACAAAGAAGGATATCAAGGAAGGTGCCATACTCAACCTTTTAAATTGCCCTGTGGATAATTATACCATTATGTATAGCACCCAGAACTGTGGCATTCATCTGTGGGATACTAGGTCAAATTCCAATACCTGGACCCTGAAAGCTACTCCTGAGGAGGGCTATGCTGCTTCTCTGGCATCAGGGCCTTGCGGCAATTGGTTTGTATCAGGGTCATCCCGGGGTGTTATTACACTTTGGGATCTGAGGTTTCTTATACCTGTGAACTCTTGGAAATATTCTCTTTCTTGCCCTATAGAAAAGATGTGTCTCTTTCTTCCTCCTCCAAATGCTTCTCTGTCTTCAACTGCCAGGCCCCTTGTATATGTGGCTGCTGGTTGCAATGAAGTTTCTCTTTGGAATGCAGAAAATGCTAGCTGCCACCAGGTAATCTTTTTTCAGTTGTTTATAGATAATGAAAGCAATATGTGCTAGAACAAAACCCAGTTCCAACAAATGTTCCAGCTAAGTTCAAAGTTTTATTTATCCTGAGAAGATATGGTTTTCTAGTCAAGTTTACCACATCTTGTTTTTATCACAAGTACTTGGAGCGTTGTATCATATACAATTTATGATGAGCTGGTTCCATGATACTTATGATATGAATCTCTACCTGTATTGCTTATAACATTGAATCACTTGAAATATATTAGTATTTCATATTTATAACACTCGGATTATTGTCTTGTACAATTAACAAATCTCGCAGGTATTGAGGGCGGCCAATTATGACAGTGATGCAGAAATGTCTGATCTGCCTTGGGCCTTGGCCAGACCTTCAAGTAAGCCAACTTCTCAATCAGATCTCAGACGAAATATTAATCGCAAGTACGGAGTTGATGAGCTAAATGAACCTCCTCCTCGTCTTCCTGGTATTCGTTCATTACTTCCCTTGCCAGGGGGTGATTTATTGACTGGGGGCACTGATCTAAAGATACGTCGATGGGATCATTACAGGTTTTGTGTTGAACTTTGATCTTGTTTACTTGGTTTTCTTGCGAAAATGGTCTAACTGAAGTTATCTCTGTATTTCTTTTTGTTGCAGTCCTGACAGAAGTTACTGCATTTGTGGACCAAACTTAAAAGGAGTAGGAAATGATGACTTTTACGAAACAAAATCTAGTTTCGGAGTGCAAGTTGTACAGGTAATTTATGTTCAGTAGATTGTTGTATTCAAGCTTTTCATTATTTTGTGCACGGGTTTTTTGTTTGAGGGGGGAGGTTCTCGATCAGTATAGGTACATTAACTGGATTTATGGTTCATATAGCTGATTTTGGGTACATAAAAACTTCAACTATCCTTGAGATATGACCTTGGTAGTTTGCTTCTGGTTGGTTCAGAACAACTATGCCTTTCTTCTTCTCTTGAGTGGCTTCTATTCCAACTGCCAGGGATCAGCTAATGATTCCTTTGCTGAAGAAATTAGACATACCATACTAGTCAATAGCGTGCTATATCGGCGTAGCGGTGCGGAGCGGCCCCCGGCCGCTATACAAAACCTTATAGTTTCCCGCTACGCTATAGCAGTTATAGCGGCCGCTATAGCGGTATTGTTTGGGACTCAGGTATTGTTTGGGGGTCGGCCGCTACGCACCACTATCCGCGATTGATAACTATGAGATATACCCAATTATCCTTTTATGCATATTTTCCAAAATAATTATTTTCTTGGATGCCTTCAGTTTTTCTTGTTCAAAATGTGGTCAGTCTTAAATACAGTTTTCTATTTACTGAAAAGGAAATTAAGAAAATATTGATGTGTGAATGATTTGTTCTTTCTCAACCTGAGATAGGTCATTTCTATATCATGTATCCCTTGTAGAAGTTATTTTATTTTAAATCTATGTGGAGAGGTACAAGCAAGGGGAATGGGCTGCAAGAGGGAATCAATGTTTGATAGGATGGAAGATTAAAGCATGGGTGGCAGAATCTTTACTATCTCGAATTAATGTTTTCCAATGACCAAATCTATTGTTATCCTAATGAATGTTTTATGGGTTAAATTTATTGCTCCTTCTAAATGCTATTGGATATTGCTTGCTTCTCCTTAAATTTTTCAACTTGTTTAGAATATTTGCAGTGAAAATTTCATTTTTCACTCTTACAAACAGGAGACCAAAAGACGTCCTCTTGCAACGAAGTTGACAGCGAAGGCAATTCTTGCAGCTGCTGCCACTGATTCTGCCGGTTGCCATCGTGATTCTGTTGTTTCTTTGGCTTCTGTTAAGTTAAACCAGAGACTCTTATTGTCAAGTGGTAGAGATGGAGCCATCAAGGTTTGGAAGTAACTACTAAGTTAATGTACATAACTAATGTCAATTACTTGTAGTTAAAACTGTACATAAAGTAAGTTATAGGAATTAACCCATTAAGTCCGTCATTAAAGCCCCCCTTAATATTTCCCAATTTTTGGTGTACCCTTGATCTGTACAGCAGGTATTGTTAATAGGGAATTAGATAAATTTGATAATTAGTTTTACTAACAACCTTTCTTTGCGGTACGAGTAGCTAGTATGATTTACTTTTCTCAGGACATCGGAGCTTGGTGTTTTGAGAAGCAGGTTTCATATAACAATTAAATGATTATGTTCAGTATGATATTGTTAACACGACCCACTCTCATTTTCCTGGAAAAAATAGTTTTCTTTTTATTATGTATTTTTAGATGGACCTCAGAAGTTTCTTTGATGTGTCTTCTTGGCTGGCCTGGTGGTCTTTTAATCACATCAACGAGGGACTATTCTCTAGGTGAGTATCAATTTTCTGAAGATTTATGATCGATTCTTGTGGCTCCAATTAATTAATTACCATTAATCATTTAATATAAAGATTAATAAGACCAAGGTTACTTTCTTTCACATCATGCATTATAAGTCTGCCAAAGTCTGTTTTTAGCTGTAAGCAATTGAATATATGACTGCCTCCTAAGTGAAGTGACAAGCAAAAGTGGCTTAAAATCTTAAATTTGGGATAACGATTGTAAATTGTAATATATGGAATTTCTCAAATAATGTTATCAACAAACAAGTTTTTCAGAATTTACCATGAACAGGCGCAATACGTTAGACGAGGGTGGGACGACTTATCAACCGAGTACCGTCATCAAACAACTGCTATATAAACATCATGTCAGAAAAACTTATGTGATGTTCACACAACCTCTTTAAATACGAACGTCACATATCTTCTTATCCCTTCATTTATTTTTAATTTTTTCCCTCTCACCCTTGTTTTCCTTATTCATCCAAGCACCAACTTTGTTTTATGTTTCAACAGATTTCCATACGTCAGTAATTTCCCCGTTTAACTTGGAATGGTAGAATCTGATTGGTAGGACTTGGGAACGAAAAATGAAGTGCGTTTAGAACACAGGTGAAAATTGACTCCTTGTAGGCTGTCTTGGTTTTTATTTTCTGGAGTGCTCTTTCCGGTTTTAGTATCTGTTTGTCCTCGGATTTTGTACAAACAAATGTATCTTTGCTCAGTCTAGGACGAGATACGAATCCTTTGTTATTTTGTGTGGGTTCTACCTTAGTGTAAAATCTGAGAGCAGTTCGAGCGTGCTAAACGTGACGTTACCAGCAAACAAAAACGGTGATGCAACAATGGCCCCTGATAGGGCCTTAACTTGCATTATAAGAAGAGGGTAACTTACAAAAGCAAGCAACTGAAGGAATCAGTCACAGTGACATGATTTTCTAGCCTATAAAATACGTAAAAGTTACAAGAAAAGTAAAGAAACATTAAAACAACAAACGGAAAGGGTAAAAAGGTTTGGTCTGCAAAGTCCCTACTTCCTCTAAGCTTGCTGGTTTGCCTTGATCGCTGTGGTGGATGCTACGACGTTATTAGGGTGCTTGTAAGTGTTCAGGTTGCCGACCTTTGTTCTGAGGAGGATTCTCTTATTTATAGTTTTCACCCTTGTAACCGTCTTCATCCTATAGGCCTGGTGCTTCATCCCACGTTCTGCTACACGAACGCTGGTGCTCCTCTTAGTAACTGCTCCGGCTGACGTGGCTACTGACAGTTGATGCAAGAATGCTTGAGGGTAACTTCTCTTTCGATCCTGCTGGTTCTTGAATGACTCTGTTCGAACTTCGTCGTGGAAGCTTCGACCTTCTAAACTCCTATGCCTTCGAATTGAAACCTTTTCTTTCCTTTTATTCGAAGCAAAAAGCAACTTACCTGCACAATCTTCATTTCGAGCACAACCATGTCCTTTTTTCTTTCGAACCACCGGCCATTCAAACCTGCTTGACCACCGGCCACCTTGGTCGTTGCGTTCAAGGTTAATTCTCATTGGCCTTCAATGTTGGCTTCCTCAGAGTTATCGAAACTAAACCTCTATAAAAGGCAGAACCCCAGCACTGGAATTGCATTACCTTTTATTCTGATGGAGGGACTTTTAATATTGGCTGTCCTGTACGGCCTAAAACTTCCAAGCTTCTTGGACCTTAGGCCGTCAGAATGTCCAACATTAAAGGTTACTTCGAGTGCACTAGCCACCTTAGGTCGAACAGAACAGGCAAAACACCAGGCCCTGACCAATTTTAAGGTCTGGCTTTACTTCCACCTCCTTGGTTCCTGCTTCAAGAACGGGGCAGGAAATCACATGCCTGCTCTTCGCCCAGTCTTCTGATCCTGGGAGGTGGAGGAAAGTACGGAAGAGGAAGGTGCTGAGGAGGCAAGGCCAAAGAAGAAGATGATGAAGATGCAAAACTGAAAAGGCTGGATTATTTGGAAGATTCAAGCATCGAACCTATCTTCTCTGCCTTTTGATCCCTTGGTCCCTTTCTCCTTCGAAGACATGACGCTGGCATGAGGCATTAAAGATCGAAGCCTTCAACCACTTGAAGCAAACACTTGCCAAAATAACTTAGGGTTTTAGCCAATAGTTTAAGTAGAGAAAGTTCCATTTTGTAAGAAGCTATATCAATGTAATCATATGTTAATACAACTTCCTTTGATTTGCCACTGACTGAGCCATTTCGAACCTTATAAGTTTAACTTTGTAAAAAGTCAAATTAATGTAGTCATATATTGATACAACTTCCTTCGATTGGCCATTGTCTGAGCCACTTCGAGCCTTATGACTTTTCTCCAAACTTTCTTACTTCGAACTCATTGTGGTTTATACCTTTGAATTACCTTTGCTTCGAATTTTAATTTTATGCTCAACAGTATCCATCAGAGAAGTTTTGGAAATATAAGCAAGCATGCATTGCGAAAGTGATGGAATGGACGTTACCTGTCAAGGTTGATATTGAGATACGTAATAATATTTACATGTTGTCTTCTCATTACAGAAGAGTGACAGCCTTGTACCATGCATGAGAAATTAACTAGCAACTAATCATTCAAATTGCAAAGTGCATTCGACAGATGCTAGGCGGGGAAAATCCTAAATAGCTTCTTACAGGTATGAAAGATTTATGAATCATCGTTCATCATATATACTTATTTATTCTTATGGAGATGTAAGTTATCATCAATGGAAAAATGTACAAGTAAATTGGTATTTATGTTAGTTGACCCGCGAGAACTAACGAGGCATGTGTGATGACTCTAGAAACTCTCCAAACTTCGTGTTGTACACGATGCCATGATTCTGCAGTATGTATATATTTTGCCATTTTTACAGCATCATCAATTCCAGGGAATGATTGGGAGCCATAGTCATTGTGCTTCGATGGTCCATAGATCTGAAAAATGGAGAAGAAAATGAAATTAAAGGGGAATACTGTATATAATTTAATATTTCAGTAACTTTAACAAAAAGTTTCTACTTCACTGAGCACCTTGGTTTAGCCACAACATTTTCATTTAACCCTGGTTAGTGTTGCCTCTATGTAATCTTGACATAGCATTTGTTATAGAATATAATGTCATACTCATCATAAACCAGAAGTGATGAGAACAAGGGGAGCCAAGGAAAGCTAAAGGAGTTCTGCAAATTATGGTGGCATCCCCACAAACTAAGGGCGCAAACATTAAAGAACAATCCCCTAAAATTGTTCTTTGTCTTAAGCAAGAAGAAGATGGTAGCATGGAATTCAATGAAGACCAGTTGCCATCAATGCAACTACAAGTTGAAGAACCATCAAGAGCTTTGGAGGAGGCCATGTGGGCGGCCAACTCACTCATCATTTTGCTGAATTATTATTTTTATTTGCTTTCAATAAAGATTAGGGAGTTACAAAGACAAGGGATTAATTTTCTGGTGGTTACAAAACAAAGTTGTAATGTTGTTTAATTGCATTAAAATTTTGTCTACTAGCTGTTGGAAGAGCTTGCTAGGTGCGGCTGAACCTAGACAATTTTGGAGCTACGTGGAAGCCTCTAACCTAGAGCAAAGTTGCGGCCAACATGTGATCAATTGGCTGAATAATGAATCATCAAAGAGGTGCCAACAAGGTTGTAATTGGCTAAGTAAATTGCCATCAAAGTTGCGGCCAACATTCATGAGATGGAGGTTACAATTTGATTGCAAACTTGATGATTGTGGGTTGTTACATGCGGCCACTTATTGGCTGATTCATGAGCCATTTTAATCCATGTTTGGTGGTTACATTTCAAGAAATAATGCAGCCACATGTGCCCAAAATTCTGGTTGGAAAATGCGGCCAAACAAGTTTACTTGGATTGAGTTTTATTAGCTTTAATTTATTTAATTTCTAGTAATGTATTTAGGGTTGCATGGGAGTTGCATGAGGGGTATTTTGGGGTGAAATAGGCGTGTAAACCTAGCTGGTTGCATGACCTTTGAGTGCCTTGTAATCCTTATAAAAACATGCTTCATGCATGCAAGAAAGTTGAGAATGATTTATCAAGAAAATTACCCAATCTTTGAGAGTGTTTCTCTAAGTTTCTTGCTTGTCAAGAGTCGAGATTTATCAAGGGTTCATTGCCTTTGTGTGTGTAATCTCAAGGACTTATCTTTCAAGTCTTGAAAGTGTGACATCCACCTATCTTTATTTTACGTTCTTCTTCTTCTTTCTTAAACAAGAATCCTACTCTCTTGCGTGGAAACTTGGTTGTATGAGATTTACAATTCAAAGTTTAAAAAGGCTGAGTCAAAGTTCTTGCTTAGAAAAGTTGTTATCTTGTTTTTATATTATCAAGTTCAAGAAAAGAAAATCAAAATAAAAAAAAATAGAAAAAGAAAGGAAAAAGAAACGTGATGTTTCAAGAAAAATATTTCATTATCAAAGAAAGTGCAAGTTCATCCTAGTATTTCTAAGGTCCAGCAAATTCGAACCTTAAGGTTCATATCATTTGGTAATCAGAGCTCCGGTTATTAGAAATTCTTCTGAATCATTTCTTCTTATTTCTTCTAACAAATTATTTTTCTTCTTAGTTTTTCTTGTTTTATTATTATTTTTCTTGACTGCACGCAGGTTGGTGAATTATTTGATTTATTCTTCTCATTGGTGTGGTAAGAAATTCAAGAGAAATAGAGTGGAAAAAGGCAAGAGAGTTACGTCATAGAAAAAGCCAAGTATTGTGTGCAAACACGAGGGTGGTGAGGTTTCTAAACACCTAACATAATTTTCTCTGTTACGTTTTTTTTTTCTTGTGCTTTATCATGGCAGAAAGGTTGGGAGAATTCTACATGATTAGAAGACTTCTTGGTAGCCAAACTGTGGACAAAGAGGAAAGCCAAAGGGAGAACATTTTTCACACTAGATGTTCAATCTATGGTAAGATTTGTTTGGTGATTATTGATGGTGGTAGCTACACTAACGTAGTTAGTTCCATATTGGTAAACAAGATGAACTTGGACACAAAGCCACACCCTAAGCCATACAAGCTTCAATGGCTAAGTGAGGGAGATCAAGTGCATGTGAAGAGACAAGCTGAAATTCCTTTTTCAATAGGGAAATATCAAGACAAGGTGACTTGTGATGTGGTACCAATGGAGGCAAGCCATATTCTTCTTGGAAGGCCGTGGCAGTATGATACTAAAGCTATCCATGATGGCTTTACAAATAAAATTTCTTTCATGTACCATGACAAAAAAATTGTTTTGAGACCCTTGAGTCCAAGAGAGGTTAGTGAGGACCAAAAGAAATTGAGAGAAAAGATTGAAAAAGAAAGAGAAGAAAAGAGGAGAGAAGAATTAGAAAAAGAAAGAGAGAAAATGAGAAAGGAAAATTTAAATTCTAATGTTAATTCTTCTTTTGTTTGTGATGTTATCTTACAGGAGCAAGAGGATGTGACTGTGAATGACACACACCACAAGTTGCCAAGTTTGAAAACGAATTGTGTTGATACCATTCCTAGTGCTCCATTGTACGTCAACCCACTTTTGGAAGCCAAACTCATGACAAAATTGAGAACAAACACATGGAGTCTTATGGTTTGTCATACAATGTTACATATTATAATAATTGTGTGGTTAAAATCATAAAGGAAAATCATAAGCATATTAGGGCTAACTTGTTATGTGATAAAAATGCTTTTCGGAATAATCATTTGAATACTCTTGATTTGTTGCTTATTGAAAATATTCATGGTTATCTCCATTTGGTTTTATTTGATTGGTTGATTATGACTAACATGTATAAAGATAAAGCCAAAGAGGAATACAAGAGAATTGTCTACGACCCTGGCGTTTGGGCTTGGTCACTCAAAAAGAAGGCTTCCTTAATGCATAAGGAAGAAAAGATAAAATCTGAATTTGTACAGGTTGTGTTTGATACAGGAGGATGGGATTGGTTTAGGGGGAGCATCAATATAATTTCTAATTTTCAATATGACTGACTTAATCTTTTTTTTTATGCAGATGTTGATGTTTCTGATTTGAGGACAAATCCTCTTTAAGAGGGAGGTAATGATGAGAACACGGGGAGCCAAGGAAAGCTAAAGGAGTTCTGCAAATTATGGTGGCATCCCCACAAACTAAGGGCGCAAACATTAAAGAACAATCCCCTAAAATTTTTCTTTGTCTTAAGCAAGAAGAAGATGGTAGCATGGAATTCAATGAAGACCAGTTGCCATCAATGCAACTACAAGTTGAAGAACCATCAAGAGCTTTGGAGGAGGCCATGTGGGCAGCCAACTCACTCATCATTTTGCTGAATTATTATTTTTATTTGCTTTCAATAAAGAATAGGGAGTTACAAAGACAAGGGATTAATTTTCTGGTGGTTACAAAACAAAGTTGTAATGTTGTTTAATTGCATTAAAATTTTGTCTACTAGCTGTTGGAAGAGCTTGCTAGGTGCGGCTGAACCTAGACAATTTTGGAGCTACGTGGAAGCCTCTAACCTAGAGCAAAGTTGCGGCCAACATGTGATCAATTGGCTGAATAATGAATCATCAAAGAGGTGCCAACAAGGTTGTAATTGGCTAAGTAAATTGCCATCAAAGTTGCGGCCAACATTCATGAGATGGAGGTTACAATTTGATTGCAAACTTGATGATTGTGGGTTGTTACATGCGGCCACTTATTGGCTGATTCATGAGCCATTTTAATCCATGTTTGGTGGTTACATTTCAAGAAATAATGCAGCCACATGTGCCCAAAATTCTGGTTGGAAAATGCGGCCAAACAAGTTTACTTGGATTGAGTTTTATTAGCTTTAATTTATTTAATTTCTAGTAATGTATTTAGGGTTGCATGAGAGTTGCATGAGGGGTATTTTGGGGTGAAATAGGCGTGTAAACCTAGCTGGTTGCATGACCTTTGAGTGCCTTGTAATCCTTATAAAAACATGCTTCAAGCATGCAAGAAAGTTGAGAATGATTTATCAAGAAAATTACCCAATCTTTGAGAGTGTTTCTCTAAGTTTCTTGCTTGTCAAGAGTCGAGATTTATCCAGGGTTCATTGCCTTTGTGTGTGTAATCTCAAGGACTTATCTTTCAAGTCTTGAAAGTGTGACATCCACCTATCTTTATTTTACGTTCTTCTTCTTCTTTCTTAAACAAGAATCCTACTCTCTTGCGTGGAAACTTGGTTGTATGAGATTTACAATTCAAAGTTTAAAAAGATTGAGTCAAAGTTCTTGCTTAGAAAAGTTGTTATCTTGTTTTTATATTATCAAGTTCAAGAAAAGAAAATCAAAATAAAAAAATAGAAAAAGAAAGGAAAAAGAAACGTGATGTTTCAAGAAAAATATTTCATTATCAAAGAAAGTGCAAGTTCATCCTAGTATTTCTAAGGTCCAGCAAATTCGAACATTAAGGTTCATATCAACAAGAAGAATGAGGGAGGCAGCCTGAAAATGACTTTCATTATGAATAAATACTTACCGAATGCTTTTTCCCAGAAAAGTAAGAACTTACCAAATGCTTATACCATGACATTCCAAAGAGGCCATCTCTGTCAGTGAATGCACGCTCAGCCATCATCAGTCTATCATTCAGCTCTCTCACTTTCAAGTGGTCCTTCTTCCATGTTATCCAACCTTTACTTGCTTCCAGATCCTGAAGAAACGTTTCAAAATTTTGCACTTCTCCCAAAATATAAAGTAAAACTAAGAAAAATGCAATATGCTATTTAAGAATTATGGTCTAAAGATACTTAAGACATACCTTTCTCTGGTTATTTATCTTGATTGCTGCTTTCTCAAGCTTCTTGATGGACGTGAATATAGGAGACAAATTTATGTCTTTATTTGAAATCTCCTTTTCCAGTTCCTCCGCGCTAAACTGTGAATGTTATTTAAATATTTGGTGCTATAAGCATCTTTCATGCTCTCAAATTTAGTGAGAACAGTCTTTGTGTAAAACTACATAGTTTGATCAAATCACCATCTAATATGGGCACACCTGGAGCTCCTTAGCATAGGAGAGATAATCAAAAGGTAAGAATTCCTCATCTGCTAGCCAAAGTGCTACTAGACCCCAAACACTTGCCGCTGTTTTACAGAACATAAGCAATTACTGGGAGTAAATGGATTAAGATCTATGCTACTGCTGTGGGGTCTAATTAACATTTTAAAGTTATATATATCTATGGTAAGAAAAGAAAGTTATACGTATCAAACTCTTAATAATTTTCAAATACACTGAAGATGTAAAGCTAATATAGAGCTTTAATTCATATAGATATCACTAGTGTCAACTGAGGTAGGTTTTGCTGTGATATAAACTGTAAAAGAAATTTATGTGACCAACCTGCAACATGCCTTTGAAACATAGGATCACCGAATTTTTCCATCCACATGAAATCATCATATAGTGAGTGGTATACTGGGTATGCTGCAACATCTGTGAAAATAATTGATCTAAGTGTCCACTCATTGATGATAAAATATTACTTCCTAGGCATCAAATCTTGAATTTGCTTATGTTGTGGCACATATTATCCTATCGGGTGAGACTCTTCTAAAGTGAGCTTGTCTCTGAAGTAAGGGTATATTCATTTTTATTTAATTACTTGCTTCATCAGAAATGGGATTATTGATATATCTGCATCTTAACAATTAAAAGAATGAGTTCTGTCTTTTACCTCCTCCAAAGGCTATGTCAGCAGCTGGAATTCCCACATGCTGCAAAAAAGATGCATAATCTGATCCTCCACCTCCTAACCTTCCAAACTTCCAAAGTAGAGTAGTAGTTAATGAGCATAGATAGATATTCAGATTATGCAGCTATTCTAAATCTTAATCCACACTGACCACTGGCATTATCATTGAAATTAAAATCGAGGTAAATTGAATGTTTCTACTCAGCAATGCTGATTTTGGTCTTCCCTCAGTCTCTCCTAACGCTACCCTGACACAATTAATTGGATTTATAACATAAACATGTAAACAACTGCTATATGCTTTGTTAGAATTAGTCACATGATGTTTATAATTAGTAACTAAATAATAATTAGCTTTACAATCCCTAATTAGTTAAGATTAGATTTAGCCATCATAGTCATTTGTATTTATTGCGTACATTTTATAAATACAACCTTGTGTGGTCTGAGTTAGACAAACAGAAATTCAAACTCAACATAATATCAGAGCGGTACCATCCACCGTGACCCGTGTCAATGCTTTTCTGCTACCAAGTTCCAAGTATGAATTTTTGTTCAGGTTCAAACCCTTTTCAGTTGTTGACACTATTGTCCAGTTGCAGCTAATGCCATCAGTCGCTCTGCTTTGTTGTGTAGTGGCGTATTTTCAACATTTTCTGGATGTTTTCCTCTATCTTCAGTTGCTGTCGTTGTCTGCGACAACAGCGATTCTGACCAGCAGCCACACCACTACAGTCGCCCCTCTTGGACGAGTTCAACACTGCTAGAACCACCTCGAACGGCGTTTTGACTTGCTCGCACGCGCCTTGTCTTGGCCGGCGCGTTTCCTGCTGCCAGCCGCCATCTGCCGCACGTGGAGGTGCATCTGGACACCTTTCTGACCTATCTTGCCACTGCTGAACTCGCACCGCTGTCCTCTATCCCAATCTAGGCATCATTTTTTCTGATTCATGTCCGGTAATTGGGATCCTTTCTATTTTTAATGCATTTTCTTTCTCTGTTTGCAGTTGCCCATAATTGTTTAAAACCTAAAAACTGTATCTTGAGGCTACCCAGAGCAATTTACCTGGTCCCGTGGCTATCCTAGAGCAATGTTCCTAGCCCTGTGGTTTTCCCAGTGTAATCTATCTTGTCCTCGACTTCCCAGTGCAGTTTAACTGGTCCACGACTTTCCCAGTGTACTCAATTTGCCCCCGCAATTTATTATTTTTAATTTTGTTAATATGGGTACTTTGTAACAAACTTAAAGCTTAATAAGTCTTAGCTTGAGGGGGAGTGTTAGAGAATTAGTCACATGGTGATTTTAATTAATAATAGCTAAATAATAATTAGTTGTACAATCCCAGGATTAGATTTAGCAATCATAATCATTTGTATTTATTGCACACATTTTATAAATACAGTCTTGTATGGTTTGAGTTAGACACAATTCAAAGTTCAAACTTAACATGCTTACCAGAGGGGAACTACGAGAACCAGTCCAAGATTCATAAATGGTCTGTGATGAGTTATCTGGGTTTTTGACCTGCAAAAGATCAATATTAATAAAAGTGGTTGGTCCATCATGTATCTTCTCTCACTTCAACTTTTGTGATACCTGCTGAGTTGCTCTTTTGATCAATTCATCAAGCTGTGGAGTAGCACGGGCATTGAACCCTGGTCCACCTACTACACAGTCAGCATTCAAGTAAGCAACTGCCCTTGAAGCTAGAATTTCTCTGTTCTCTTCTACCCATTCTGTTGATCCTATCTGTAGGGAATCATAACATCAAATTTTAATGGGGCGTACACCTTTGGGTGTAAGAAAGAGAGGAAAGACAGAAAGAAAATTACAAGTCCATATTCCTCAGCATCCCAATTGCACAATATTATTGTTCTTCTAGGCTTCCACCCTTCTTTCTGAAGCTTCCCCAGCCTCTGGGCAATCTGAATTTCAGTAGAAATGTCACTTGTACCATTTTGTCCATTTTTTACTCAATGGTTTTGCACATCAATAGATCAAACAATGTCTACAAACAAAGCCATTGTTACCTCAAGTAGTGCTGCAGTGCCACTATTGGGATCAACTGCTCCAAATGTCCATGCATCCCTATGGTTGCCTAGAATGACAAATCTACAAGCAATTGCAACAGTGACTAAACAAGATTGTGAATTTCATTGCTATTGATTGAATACGGGTAAAGGAGTAATTCTACCATACCGGTCAGGCTCTTCTGCTCCTTCAATCACACCAATAACATTTTGAATTGTGGCAATAACCTGCTGCCCCTGAAAACCAATATCCAAAAACCCACTCACCAATCCAGTAAAGGGAACTTGTTTGAGCAATCAGTGACCACTGGAGGGTCTTTCGCAAGTGACCATTTTTCTCAACCCCATAATAATAAAAATAACAATAATACAAATAAAGAATTAACAGAAACTTCCACTAGATAGATAAGATACCGTGTAACTGAGGTTGAGAATTCCTGGTCCTGGTCCAACCCTGTAAGTAGGAGCATCTTTGCTTCCCTGCCAATCATCCTCTGCTACAGGTCCACCAATTGACCTCATTATCTTTTCACCATCTGCTGCTGACACTGGCAATGAAGGTATTAGAGGAACATCACCTTCCTTCTCCACCTCATCCTTTGACAGCCTCTCACACTCACAACTACTCGCCCAACCAGGAGTTGTGGGGTCCCCTGCCCCACCATATACTGTCCCCACTTGAACCCCACTTGGTGGCAACCACTTATCATCAGGGAACCACCGTGCCTTCCCAGCACCACCATACTCCTTCCTATCTGAATATATCACCATCCCTACAGCACCAGCATCATATGCATTCTGCACAATGTCCCCTCTGTAGATTTTCCCATGCCTTGCCAATACAACAGTTCCTGAAACATTGATCCCTATCTGTTTCAGTGTCAAATAGTCCTCCACTCTTCCATAGTTAACATAAACCACAGGGCCAGTGGCAGTGCCTGACTTGGCATAGGCATGGAATGTGGGAACAACTTCGTTTGCAACATCAGCATAAGGATCACCCTCGTAGGTTTCTTGGATTAGATTGAAGCTGATGGGAGGTTCTGGTGGTAAATTTGTTAGCACCAAGGAGCGAGAAACAGGGTATGATAGAGCAACCTCATAGGAAGCCACGTGGGATTGTATGCTGCAGGAGTTGAAGACTGAGAGAACATAAGCTGCAGCCTCAGCGTTGGCTTCAGAACCTGCTATGTGGGGTCTGCGTGTGAGAGTTTCAAGATGGTGGGATATGGAGGCATTATCTGATAGGGAAGTGGATATGAAGAGAGAATGGTAGTTAGATTTTGGGGTTGGTGGTATGAGAAGTAAGAAGTAAGAAGTGGCTATGGCTATTACAGTCACAGTGCCTGATTTGATCATGGAATCTGTTAAGAGGAAAGGAACAGATTCTTCTAAACTTGGTTGATAGTGTTTTTTTTTTATAATGCTTATTTGATATTTGAGGCACTTAATCTTGAGAAGTTTTAGAGAGAGAAATTGTTATACTGTATTTGGCATTTATTACTTCACAGTTCACACTGATTGATAATGAAACCTGGTCTAACACTTTAATTTGGTTAGTAATTCAAAAAGATATGTCAAATCAAGGAGCTTTGGATCCTTTAATCAATGTTAAAGACAATAGGATCAAATCAAAGTGAAAGCTATTTATCTTTATCATCATCATCATTGGTTGCCTCTGATAGTTTACTTCCCCACGATCCCTTACTATGCGGCTTTCTCCTGAATGAGATGAATATCAACCTTTAATTTTTTATCAGGAAATTCTATATTTGACATGGAGAAGGTAGAAAAGGGGTACATTTGAATTTGAATTTGGTATAGGTAAATCTTTATATAAATAGTGTAAATTTAATATTATAAAATTTATTAATATATATTATAATAAAAAAAATTAATGGTTTATAGTGGATTTAAACTCAAAGGTCCACACTATAATTACTCACAAAAAATAATACCAAAAATTTTCAAGAAAAAAAAAGCTAAAAAATTAGGAAATTTCACTTATTAAGTCATCGAAAAATTAGAAAGTCCGAGTGGTTTTTTATACCCTTGGAAATTAATCATCTTACTTGAATGACTTGCATGGATTACAAATTTGAAGTGGATGAACAATTCAAATGGAGAATCAACGATGGCTCTTCAAACTGAGTTTCCTTGTTCATGGAGAGTTTGGGAAGCCGTTTCCAACCCATTTTTACGGCTTTCCAATGCAAATCCAACTAAAAAATGGATTAACTAAGTAGGATGTCTTTGTCCCACTCTCAATGTTTGCTTTGTAAATCCCATCATAAGTGTCCTTATGAGTCATATCTATGCAACTTGCCATATTTAAATTCGCATCCGACTCTTTAATTTCGGTTGTTTTTCAAGTATTTAAATATTGTGACATATTTAAAGGGATTAATCTCAATCGGCTGACGATACCTTGTGATCGTGCCAGACAAAAGATCGTGGCATAGGTGATCATTCCTGGGTGTTCCAGGGTGGTTCTGGGTGTAATCCGAGATGTTCCCAGGCTGTCCGAGATAGGGATCCGAGATGGTCCGAGGTTGAGATGCGGTGGTGGTTGCTCTGAACAATAACTCCGATGGTGGAGGAGGGGGTGACCTGCGAAGACACTCCAACGCCCAAGTTAGAATGGGTTTGAGACAGAATGTGAGCAGGGGAGAAATGGGCGTACCTGACCCTCCATGGGAGGGGGTATTGTAGAAACACAGGGAAACACTAGAAGGGGGGTTGAATAGTGTTTCTTAATATTTTTGAAAGCTTTTTCAAAACAACAAGTATAAAACTGTTTCAGACAGGTTTTTTAGGGATGTCTGAAGTTTTTAAGACAACTTCTGAAAATGTATTTTAAAAGATTTCTTAGATTTTAAAATATTTAGAATTGCTTTTCAACACCCTTAAATTAGTATAAACGAATTGACAAGAGTTAAGGGATAGAAAACTTAGCCAAGGAATTTATCCCGGTTCACTCACTACCATTGTGAGCTACGTCCAGTCCCAATGCCAACTAGCACTTGGATTTTCTCTTAATCTTTCACAAAGATTACAAGTATTCTTTTACAGTCAAGCCTCTTCAGGCTCTACAACCAAGTATTCTTTACAGCCAAGCCTCTCCAGGCTCTTACAGACAAGTATTCTTTAGACAACAAGCCTCTCCAGGCTCTTACAAACAAGTATTCTTTAGACAACAAGCATCTCCAGGCTCTTACAGACAAGTATTCTTTAGACAACAAGCCTCTCCAGGCTCAAGAACAGTTTTACAGAGAAAGATAAGTTTAAGATTTTAAACTAAACCAGTTTTTAAGCTCAAACAAATACAATGTACAAAGATAACTGAGGTATACTCAGGATATACAAATGTGTGTACAACGAATATTATCAAAGAGTTTTTACAGAGTAAAAACTGGCAGCGAGACATGCTTCTGAGAGTCCTGAGGGGTATTTATGATGGTCTTCATGAGGGGTATTTATACCCAGACTTCAGTTCGTTGAAAAACCACCGTTTAGAGATAACATTAAATGCTATTTAATCCATTGTGAGACATGCTTCTGAGAGTCCTGACATTTCTGACACAGTACAAGGTTGCATCTGCCAAAAAGCTGCTTCAAAAGCTGCTGCAGAGGCTGCGTTGCAGGAATTTCCCCAGTGGTGTATGAATTTCAAAAACACCAGGAAAGACCTCTGTGTTCCTTGCCATAAATATGCTTGAAAAGGTACGTGCAACAGAGACTCAGAAAACGTCTTCACAAAGCTTCAGCAAAGGTGCCACGTCATTATTGAGACTTCAGACGTGTTGGGCACTTCAGACGGCTTCAACACTTCAGATGGGTTGAACCTTCAGAAGGCTTGATCCCTCAGACAGGTTGAAATACTTCAAAGTCTTTTTGTAGGATCATGGTGGCTTGCTGAAATCATAGATAACTCATTAAAAACATATGTGTATCTATGATAAATTATTTTAACCCAAATTTATTAGTCATTAAAACTTGGGAATTATATTGTCTTAAAACATCATAATTTACTTATGATATTTTTGAGACTCAACATTCTCCCCCTTTTTAATGATGACAAATTTGCTTAAAAAGTATACAAATCTGAAAGGAGTTTTTAATATAAAGAGATGATAACTCCCCCTCAGATGATGAACACTTAAACTGATTTACTCTTTTCAGTTTTATCAGTTTTCATATACTCCCCCTGAGTCCTGTAAACACTTCAGATATTGTTAGTTTTTATACCCCCCCTTTTGTCATCAATCAAAAGGGATTCCAGAGCACAACAACAACAGTATTGAAAAGTTAAATCATGAAGTATAAACTTAAAGAAAAGAACAACATTCAAAGAAATTCTGATATATATATATATATGTCAAGAAATGTTCAGACACACATGAAATTAATGCACATATCAGAAATAGAACTTAGAACATGGCTACATCATTGACTACCCATCCTTTTTCAACAAAGCATCCTTCATGAAGGAGATAAGCTCATCCTTTGCCTTGTCAATCTGGGAGAGAAGAGCAGTCTTCATATCTTCTTGGCCATTTCTAATTAGCTGTTGCTCATGCAGAATCTGGTCTTGCTTGGCAATGAGATCAGCATTGTGCTTTTCCAGTCTCTGTATCTTCTTCCTCAACCTCCTATTTTCTTCTTCATGGTCAGGGTCTGTTCCATGGAAGATGATTTGAATGTGCCTACATACAATTCTAAGCACTTCAAAACCTGGAAACAACCCATACTCATGAGGATGATAGACAGGATGAAAGAAGGTGCCAATGGGGTTGATCAACTTCCATTCTTCATGAAATGGTGCAGTCAGAGGGGGAAAGGGTTGTCTGATAAACATATACTGCATATTCATGTACTTCCCATGACCAGCTAGTGAATCTTCATCAGGTCCAGATGATCCAGAAGAGGATCCAACATCCTCTCTTATCTTCCAATAAGAAGCCCAAACCCTGTCTCTAAGACTATGATCCATGCCTCCTCCTTGCTTCTTTACATTGGCAAGTAGCTCTCTCCACTCCCTTGGAGTCAAAGGCTTGAAGGAGGCTGAGTAAACTTTAGGTTCTTTAAACTTATCTTCAGAACCCTCCTTCAAAGGATACCTAGGCACAATCCTATCAGGTTACACCAGAATTTTGGTGGTTGGCCTGATTGAGAAAGTCCTAGGAGGCCTGTAGCCTCTCATACCTATGCCTTTGAGACAGTCTCTTTCAAACAGCTCTCCCTCTGTGTAAAGCTGCCTTGCAAAACTCCATTCATCATTGGATAGCTTCATGCAGTCTTCATCTGAGAAGGGATTTAGTGGTGCCCACCTATGAGCAGGGGTTACCACTCCCTTTCTGAGCTTTTCCAGCTGCCCAGAGTATTGTTGATCTAGACTTCCCTTGTACTTCTCCCTTTCAGCTTCAACAGTGTGCTTGATCAAACCTTGATGCAAAGAGATGGGAGGTGCATCTCTGAAGTACAGTAATTCTTCATAGAGGTTTGGAAATTTTGGCACTCTCTCCCTTTCAAAGAAGGGTCCCTCATACCTTCTATGTGGTACTTCAGCTTCTTGAGCATACTGAAAATCAGTTGATGGGAAAGCATATGGATCAAAAGTGGGTTCTGTGAAGAAATCCCTACTCTTGGGTCCAAGTCTGATGTGCTCAGGTAGCATGCTTCCTTTCCACACCTTTGAGCCTGATGGTTGTTGAAGTTCTACAACTGGCTCTTTAGAATGAGCTGAGTCTGAAGATGATGTTGATGATGGTGTGGATGGGGGTGATGGTGGAGATGATGGTGATGGTGGTGCTGGTTCTTCTTCAGTAACCATAGGTTGCTCAACAACCTCCTTTTCTTTTTCTTGTCTTTCAACAAGCCTCTTTTCAGGTGAAGAGGGTGGTGAAGGGGTCACATTGTCAAACCTGACTCTAAGCCTCTTTACTGGAGTCTTAACTTTTTCAGGTTCAGACACCTGCTGGTTTTCTCTTTCAGATTGCTTAGCTTCTCTAAGCTTCTTGAAATAGAGATTGGCTTTGACAAACTTCTGGTACTTGTCAGCCATATCCACAACTTCTTGTTGACTAGCCACACTCCTGGTAACCCTAGTAGTAGGTTCAGGAGCCATCTCAAGAAATCTACTTTTCTTCTTCTTCCTCTAAACAACACTGAATCTTTTTCTTTTCTTAGAACCTTGAGCCAAGGTTTCTTGCCTTTCATCCTCAGCTAAGGTAAGCTGTGCAGCCACAACAAGTGCATGATCAGTCTTTTCTTGTTCTTCCTTTTGTTCCAGCTTCTCTTGCTCCAAAGCAGTAGCTATGGCAGCCACTTGGATCAGTTCTGGATCAGAGGGACAAGTAGCCAATGGTGAAGCTGCTACAGCATCAGCAACAACAATCCTATCCTCACGAGCCTTTCCTTCTTTGTCTGAAGTAGGCTTAAGAGGCCTTTCAATTTCAGATCCCTGACCCACAATTTCAGACGGCTTTTGCAAAGCCTTCTGAACAGGTTCAGTTGTCTTAGAGTGCAAGTTAGGGTTTGCTGTAGACACTTTTGCTGCACTTCTTACTGGTAACTTCCGCAGCTTTGGTTGAGGGGAGGGCTTGGAGCCTTTGAACTCCTCCTTTCTGATGTCTCCCTACAGCTCTCTTTCCAGTAACTCAATTGTGCTATTCCTCCTGGATGCTTTCTCCATCAGTGCACTCTCCTTCAAAGTAGGAGATGGGGGCCTTGGAACTAGAGCATTCTTTAGATTCATGCTCTTAATGTTTGATTCTCCAAAGAAGACAGGACCCTTGTGATCAAATCTTCTTTCCAGAGGTACTTTGAAATGAAGAAGTACCTTGGTGATAAGCAGATTGTGGGGAAGGTTTGAACCTGAGTCTCTAATCTTCTTCTGCATGTGGAACATCAGAATCCTTGGAAGATTAGCCTTCTTTTTCAGCACAAGGTGGATTAAGCAGAACCTTTCCAACTCAGAAACATGGTTCCTGGTTCCACTCTTAGGGATTATGGAACACCCTAAAATGGAGTGTAGAACCCTCACTTTGTCCAGCAAATATTTGGAATCAGAACTCTTGGGTTCTTCAGACCCATACAACAATCTTGTATACATTTTCTGACCACCATTCTTCTGCTCCCATCCAGGGTAGAAGATTTCTCCTTCATCCTTCACTTTTGTGATGTTAGAGAGGATCTCCACATCAACAAAAACAGAGACACCAAGCACAGATGACCTGATGCTCTCGTATTCACCTTTGGAGTTGGGAATACCTCTTGCTGAAGCCCAGAAATCCACTATGCTTTGTTCGTGCCATGAGCAGTAGATGCTATCAAAGAAAGGAGTCCAGCCAGCAGCCTCAAACTCTTCAGATAAATCCATACCCAGATTCCTGAGATCCTCAAGGTCAATACCCTTTGACCTGACCACATTGCCTCCTAAACTAGTCTTCTTTGGTGCCATTGGAAGTTGCAGAGAAAAGCTTTGAAGAAAAACCGATTGCAAGAGAGATGGAGAATTTCAAACAATAGCTGAGAGAAAGTGTAAGGCTTCTCCAACACACTAACTTCTGCATTTATAGACACCCACGATGCAATGATGGCATGTATTGGCTGCGCAGACATTGGGTAACGTGCGAAGTGGAAGAGACAAAATAAATGTAATTTAACCGTCTCAGATAGCCACGTCATCAAGTTATTTCAGACAAGTGAGAAATTTCAGATACACATATAAAGTTTCAGATACCCTAAAATTTCAGACATGTCACAATTTCAGACACCCTGAGATTTCAGATGCTCTTTTCAGACAGCATACATAATCAATTAGAAAATGCATGTATGTTCAAGTTATTGCATATGAACTTAAATCTATCTTCATCCAGGGGTTTTGTGAATATATCTGCCCATTGATGCTCTGTTTCAATGAACTTTATATCAAAAACACCTTTCTGAACATAGTCTCTAATGAAATGATGCTTGATTTCTATATGTTTAGCCCTAGAATGTTGAATAGGATTCTTAGACAAATTAATGGCACTTGTATTATCACACAACACAGGTATAACAGGTATAGGAATGTTGAAATCCTCAAGCTGATACTTCACCCATAGCAGTTGTGAACAACAACTGGCTGCTGAGATGTATTCTGCTTCTGTTGTTGATAATGCAATGGTGCTTTGCCTTTTGCTTGACCAACTGATCATGTTGCTTCCAAAGAAGTGACATCCTCCACTGGTACTCTTTCTTTCTATTCTATCTCCAGCGAAATCAGCATCACAGTATCCTATTAACCTGCAATCCTTGTCTTTCTTATAGCATAGACCAAGATTAGTAGTACCTTTAAGATATCTAAGAATTCTCTTAACAGCTTTGTAATGAGTAATTCTTATAGCATTGGATGTTTGTGTAAAACTTTTTTATACTGAAAATGTATAGTTATTAAATTCTCTCTCTATATATAAGGTTAAATATCAAATTCTACCATAATTTGAAAAAAATTATTAATGCTCCTTGGTAAGAAATCACAAGAACATACATTTCCTATTATATTTATTTGACAGATTGAACTAGAAAGAAAAAGTGGCAGCATAGAACCAACATAATTGTCTATGTTCATTAGTCTTTGATAACTGTCTAAGTTCAAAAAAAGAGAACAATAACCATATTAAGAGACTTGAGTATACCCTCAAAATAGTCCTCGAAAGATTGGTCATCAGTTAATTTGGTCCCTGAAAGAAGGAAAATTGTAAAAAGGTCCCTGACAAATGTTAACGTCAAGCAAATTGGTCCTTCCGTTAACCCAAGTCTGTTAAAGTTAACAGAGTTGATGATGTGGCACTGTTTGTGCACAATCATCACTAAAAGAATGAAAATCTTCATTTTGGTCCCTGCACAGTCAGACAAAAAGATTAGAAACCCATCAAATTGGTCCCCCTAACACTGAAATGTCAAAAACGATTTCCCTCCATCTCCTTTCACCTTGCAAAACGTTGTTGTAGCCGCCATTCAAGTCTTGGAGGTATCCTTCCTTTCTCAATCATGTTCCCTTCTTGATTTTAACTCCTCTTGATCCTAACTCAATTCTCTCCCACTCATTCCTAGTTCCTTTCACTATAACCTTATCCTAACTTAGTTCTTCTCTTCCAAAACTCTCCTCTCTATTTTAACACACCCAATGATTATAACCGGGGATCATACACTCCTCCTTACCCATTTCTGATAACATCCCCTCCAACTTAGTTCATCTTTATCTAACTTCCTTTTCTCATTCTTGTACTATTATAATTGTCTTTGACTCGAAGTGTGATTTCTTCTAAGTTCTACCTATAGTTATTTCACTCAAAGGTACTACTAATATTGGTTTATGCTATAAGAAGAGTAAGGATTGCTGGTTATATAGTAGGTTATTGTGATACTGATTTTGCTGGAGACAGAATTGAAAGGAAATCAACTAGTGGAGGATGTCATTTCTTTGGAAATAACATGATCAGTTGGTCCAGCAAAAGGTAAAGCACCATTGCATTATCTACAGCAGAAGCAGAATACATTGCAGCAACAAGCTGTTGTTCACAACTTCTTTGGGTAAAATATCAATCGGAAGATTTTAATATTTCATTAAATTCTATCCCTGTGATGTGTGATAATACTAATGTTGTTAGTTTTTCTAAGAATCCTATTTAACATTTTAGGGCAAAGCATATAGAGATTAAACATAATTTCATTAGAGACTATGTTCAAAAAGGTCTTTTTGATATTAAGTTCATTGATATAGACCACCAATGGGCAGACATATTCACAAAACCCCTAGCTGAAGATAGATTTAAGTTCATAAGAAATAATCTGAACATCCATGCATTCTCTGAAAAATAATTGTTATCTGAAATGCTTAACATGCATCATCTGAAATTATCACTTATCTGAAATGTGATGTGATGTGACAATCTGAGACAATTGATATTCACCTTTTTCAAAACTGTCTTTGCACGTTGCACGTTACCCAATGTCTGTAATGCCAGAGTAACTGGCATCATTAAGGTTGTTTTTCTATATATAGCTGGCTTAAAGGACAAGGAAAGGTTACACTTTCTAACCTAATCAGAACTCTTGCTAACTCTCAGCTCTCTTCATCACCTATCTTCTACCCTTCATTCTCTGCAACTCCAATGGGTCCTAAGAAGTCAGCTGGTGGTAACATTGTTGTAAGCAAGGCTGTAGATTTGGAAGAACTCAGAAGGGTTGGAGTAGCTCTTTTTGCTGAGTTTGATGGATCGGGTTGGTCTCCTTTCTTTAAGAATGCAAACTGCAGATGGCACGAGCAAAGTGTCATTGATTTCTGGAAGACTTCAAGAAGTGTTCCTAACAGAGAAAGAAGCTACAACTCCATCCAGACAACTGTTATGGGGATTCCAGTATTTGTTGATATTGATATCCTCTCTATCGAAACTGGAGTCAAGTCTGAGGGAACCTTGTTCTACCCTGAATGGGAGTGCAAGAATGGTGGTCCAAAAATCTATAACAAGATGTTGTATAATCAAGATAGATATGAGAACATGAACTCATCTGTTTGTAAGGTCCAAGATCCTCTTGAGGAAAGGTTTTAATGACAACAAACTTTCACAACAATATTCTAAGTGTTCTGAATACTTTGGTACTAATGTTTGCACTTGAGAATGCTTGAAAGAATACATGAAAAGTTACATAAGGAAGGTGCAAAGATCAAAAACATCATTTAACATCAGAACATGTGTTCAGAAGCATGTTACTTAGAGCTTTCATGTCAAAAGTGATGAACCAAGTTCAGAAGTAGCTTCTTAGCTTCAAGAAGGTCAAGACAGTTCATCTAAGATCCCATGAGTATTAAACTGAGTTGTATCAAGCTTCAGAAGCAAAGTTGAAGCTTTGGAAGGATCATTCAAGACCACTAGAAGCATGAGAAGGAGCTTTTCATGAAACCGGACACTTTCTGAATATGAAAGAACACTTAATCAATTCTAGCATATTCATTCAAAGTGTTACTAATGCAAACAAAGTAATTGGAGAAGAAGCATTGAACAAGTTCCCACACTCCTCAAGCTATTATCCTTGAATATGTCAAGTTAAAGAACACCCAAAGAAACTTCCAGAAGAAATAGTTTGCTCAGAAGAAGGAAGACAGTTCTGCAGAAGAAACCTGCTGTCAGACATGCTACAAAAGAAGCAAAATCGGTCAAATTCTGTTTTTCTCATTTCTATAGCTACAGCTGAGTCAAATATATTAGGAATAATTTATGTCAAGTAATTTAAGGCTTATAATGTGCTCCCAGAAGAAATGGCTACAGATTCCACAAGTTTCTCTGTCTGCAGAAGATATGTCCTCAAAAGGTGCATCCAGTCAAACTTGATAGCTGTACGTGCATAAGACAACTGAAAGTTGATAAGGACAGCTCAAGGAACACAGCTGGAGGTCCAAGCATCTCTCCAACAACTACCTCCTCTATTCTCCTATAAAAAGAGGAGTTCTCTTCAAGTTTACACACACCTCTCTCCAGAAGAAGTATCCGAGCATAGATTTACAAATCCATCTTTTGGAGACTTTCTCTCTCTTCACGTCTTCTGAGATTCTGCTCTAAAAAGTTTAGAAAGAGAGAGATGGCTTAACCTTTCACTGTTGTGCTTAATTTGTAGTAGTCTTGAGCCTGTTTTTATATTCTCAGCAAATACATCCTATGTAAACTCTCAAGAGTGCTTTAAGAGTGTTAGTGTCTCTTGAGAGAGTGTATAATTGTTGTTGTGAGCTGCTGCATTGGTGCAGTGAGCTAAATAGAGGTGTAACTCCTACATAAGGAAATCTGCAAGGATTATTTGAGTCTGTACTTCCTGCAGAAGAAGCTGCAGTAGGTGTGAAGCCTTGAGAGGTTGCAAAAGAAACCTATAAGAGCCTGCAGAGGTTGAACAAAGAATACTGGTGATTAGAGGTTGAAGAGGTTGCAGAATAATACTTGGCAAAGAGCCTGAGGAGGCTGTGGGAGCAAGGAATACCTTGTAATCATGATTGATTAGTGGAAAATCCTACTGAGGTAGGTACTGGATGTAGCCCAAGGATTGTGAGGGTGAACTATTATAAAAATCATCTGTGCAATGTCTCTTACCCTTACTCTCTTTAATTTTCTGCACATACATCTATTGCTTGGTTAGTTATTGTTCATACTTTGAACATTTAGCAAGCTGTAAACCATATTTTTATAAACTTGTTTTTAAACTAATATTTTCACATAAATCACATCCATATCAGTTAAAATACTGATATGGAAAGTTTCATTACATTATGAAATTGTTTGGTGATCCAAAAGCACATTTCTTAAAAGATGTTTATTGTTCAACATTGGAACTTGGGATTCAAACTACCCTATTTTGATAAACCTATTTTTGAACTAATATTTTCACATAAATCACATCCATATCAGTTCAAATACTGATCTGGAAAGTTTCATTAAATTATGAAACTGTTTGGTGCTTCAGAAGCACATTTCTTGAATTATGTCCATTGTTCATCATTGAAACTTAGGGTTCAAACTACCAGATCTTTATAAATTTGATTTTAATCAAATATAACTTGATATTCTAATTGTTTACTACTTAAATATCTGATCTAGAAAGTTTCATCAAGTTTTAAGTTCATTTGATGCTTCAGAAGAAACATATATCAGATTTCATTGTGTAACTTGATTTTAAAATATTAGATTGACATAAACTTTCTTCTAAACAGATTTTCTCATATAATCTTATTATTTATTGGCTAAATAACTATTCTGGAAAGTTTTATTAAAATACAAAATCATTTGACCCTCCAGAAGAAAGGTTTAAAGTGACAAATTCATTGTTTTGCTTCTGCATAACTGCATAAACATGATATTATTCTTCTGAACCATATTCTGAGTTATAACTACATTAAATACATTATAAGGAGGAATAAAATTTGATGATATCAGTTCCTATGATTTTGCTTGCCTTTAAGAAGATAGTTTGAATCTACTTAGTTGGCATTATACACTAACCACTATCTTCTAGAAGCGACTTCTGATAGCCAAGGCATTCCTTGAGCAAAGATCAGTAAGTTTTTCAAAGTACTTGCAGGTTGGACCAAAAGTTTTTAAGGGTCACAATTCAACCCCCTTCTTGTGACTCTATGATTTACTTCAATTGGTATTAGAGCTCAACCTCTATGGGTTGAGCACACTTAACCGTGTGAGAGGAAAAGATTCAGGAAGAAGTAATGGCCAACCAAGAAGCATACTCTCAAAGTGTTGATGCAGAATATTCAAGAAATGAACAGCTTCAAGGAGCCAATGATGCAAGAAATTGATGTAATACATGTGGCTCAAATGGACCTTAAGGTATGTACTGCTAAACTTGAACATTATCCTCCCTATAATGAGATGGATTTTGCTTATGATGAATTGAATGATGGTTTGATAAACCTTGAAAATAAGAATATGGAATGGTTTAAAAAAAGGGGTCTTTTCTATTGTACTTCAAATTGAAACATTGAAAGATGAATATGATTTTCTTGAAGAAGATACATTTGTAATTTGTGAAACCTCAACTATCTTTGAAAATCATTTTAATCTTGAAAATGAAGTTGAAAACTGATTTTCAACATTTGCTAAAACTGAAGTATCTACTTGCTCTAATTCCATGTTTTGTCAATAATGGGAAAATTGCTATTTTACATGGAAAACTAAGTAAAGTTTATGGCAAACAGATTTTAGAATCTCATCCCAATACCATGTCCATGTTTTTCAAAATGATCTTCAAATGATCAAGATATCATTTAGTCTTATTATCTGTAATTATTGTGAACAACATGGTCATATCTCTTATTTGTGCAATTTTAAGAAATATTTATATGAAAGATATGATGGTATGAGTTGCTAAATCTCCTAAGAGTTCAACCACAACATTCAAGGACCCAAGATGAAATGGGTACCAAAATGTCTCCTTAGTAATTTTGTTATGCAGAAAAAAATCTCAAGAAGATAGGACCATTGGCTAAAGGAAATACTTCCAAGGCTTAAATGAAAATGTTCCCTCCAAGGAAGGAACATATCTCTAGCCAATGCTTCTCAAATGATTAGTGTGAAATCCCCAAGGTTCGTAACTTGTAGAATGAAACAATGGGTAAGAAAAAGTATTGTTCAATTAACCAAGAATAAGGTATCAAAGATTTCTATCCCCAATGCATATTCATTTCACAGAGTCAATGAATTTGAAGCACATTCCTCATAGATTTATGTTAAGGTCTTGTGTGCTTGATGATTGAATGATCATCATTGATTGAAATTTATATGTAAATTCTATTCTAATCACTTAATTAGTCTTGAACATAAAAAGAAAATGATTAGAAGATCAAAAGTATTGTGCTATAATACTGCTAGTTTAAAATTCTGATATAGCTACCTTTAAATGAGCATAACTTGACCTACATAAGTCTGTTTTAGGTGAAACCAATTTTGTTTGAAAGATTATTGATGGTAGTATCAAACTGGAAAATATGAGAATTTTACCTTAATCACAAAAGTCCCAGTAAAAGTTTGAATACAGCTGTTCTGTAATAGGTTCTGATATAAACTAGTCAACTTTAATTGATCATATCTTGAGCTATAGAAATGTTTTTTGAGTGAAACCAATTTTGTTTGAAAGCTTATTTATGATATTATTAAACTAGAAAGTTTGATAAATTCATCTTAATAAAAAAATCCCAATAAAATTTTTAATACAATTGTTCTGTCATAAAGTTCTGATATAAACTAGTACACTTCAACAGATCATAACTTGAACTACAGGAATGATTTTTTAGTAAAACAAATTTTATTTGAAAGCTTATTCATGTTAGTATTAAACTGGAAAGTTTAAGAATTTTATCACAACTACAAGAGTCCCAGTAAATTCGTGAATATAGTTGTTCTGCTATAAATTCTGACATAAAGTAGTCCACTTCATCAGATCATAACTTGAGCTACAAGAATGATATTTGAGTGAAACAAATTTCATTGGAAAACTAATTCATATTAATTTAGACTGGAAAGTTTCTGATTTTTTGAACATCTAAATAATTCCAAGTAAGTCATTAAAGTAGGTTGTTCTGTTATATGATCATATTTTAGCCTACTATTTTTGGATGTTTATAACTTGAGCAAGGAAAATCTTTTTCAAGTGAAACCAGTTGGATCTGAAAGATAATACTTAATAGTTTAATCCCATTAAGTATCTAAGATTTTGGTTGCATGGATTTGTATCAGTGCATGAAAAAACAGAACTGTCCCATTCTGCACTTTGTAATAAATCAGTCAACTTAAATGCATCATATCTTGGGATAGGAAAATCCAAATTGCATGATCTTTGTCTTGTCAGAAAGCTTGAGATATCCATGCTATTATGGTGAAATCTCATTTTTGTATGAATTGAAAATAATTCACAGATGTAGTTTAAATTATAGAAGTCAATGATATTTTTCTGATCTAATGCGCAGTAACTCAGAATTAGAATATCTTTGGATGTACTTATCCAAATGAGATGATTTTTGTGGCCATAGAATGATTGCCTTTAGAAGCTTCTACAAGAAGGTCTAAACTAATGATCCAATATTGCTTCTGTGAGTTGTGATCATGAAGGGGAGTTTGAAGACTACTTATTCAAAGCCTTCTTTGATGAGAATGACATTTCTCACAGCTTTTCATGTCTTAGAACTCCATAACAAAATGGAGTTGGGAAAAGAAAGAATAGTACAATACAAGAAATGTCTAGAACCATTTTAAATGACTCTAGTGTTAAAAATATCTTTGGGCTGAAGTTGTAAGCATTTCATGCTATACTTTGAATATAGTCACTATTAGAAGCATGTGAAACAAGACTTTATATAAATTGTGGAAATGTAGAAATATAAACATTTCATACTTGCATACATTTGGGTGTGAATGTTATATTTATAAGTTTGATTCAAATAAGGCTATCTATCTTGGACATTCTCTAACTTCAAAATGCCTATAGAAATCAAACTAATTGAGGAAAGTATACATGTTATCTAATGCTCCTCTTGAGAAAGAAAGAACTACAGGTTTAGAAGATGAAATAGAAAAACCAAATCTAAACCAGAAGGACAAGTCTGACTTCAGAAGAAGAAGTCAGGAATCAGAAGAAGGATCAGAAGCTGATCAGAAGAATGATCAGAAGAAAGATCAGAAACATAAGGATGCAGATTCTGATTTTAATTTATAAAAACAAAATGAGGAATATTCAACAAGCTTCCAATGATCCATCCATACCTAGGAGCTGAAAACAAGAGAATGCTCACCCTTATGATCACTGAAGATACATTAGAAGAACAAAGTAGTTCCTCCTTCTCAAAATCAATCCATCATTGGAACAAGATGAGGTTTCAAAAACAAGATGGATGAGAAAGGTAAAATGATTAGAAACAAAGAAAGAAAGAAGATGATGAAATCTCCAAGAGAAGTCTACAAAGGATCTTCTCATAAGATTCAAAATGGATGGAGCCAAGCCAATGACAACTCCAATGCACCCATCCACTTTGCTTGATAAAGAAAAATGTGGTAAGTTTGTTTCTAAAAAGGAATACGTATGACTGCTTCCTTATTGTATTCAAATAGGCAAGTAGGCAAGCTATTGCATTTTCAATTGGATTATGTGCAAGGTTTCTATCTTCTCCTAAAAGAGTTTCATGTCATATCTGTGAAGAGAATATTTAGATTCCTTGTTTGACCTACTAATCAAGGCCCTTGGTACAAGAAAGGAACAAGTTTTGATCTTGTAGGATTCTATGATGATGATTTTGCTGGAGTTAGGATTGAGAGAAAAAGCACAAATGGTGAATGCCAATTTGTTGATGAATATCTCATATCATGGATGTGTAGAAAGCAAAATACTATTGTCCTATCCACTGTAGAAGCAAGATATATATCAGCAGTAAGATTATTCACAAATGTTGGGGATTAAACATTAAATGGAGGATTACTCCCTGAGGTACACTGAAATCCCAATCATATGTGATGATGAAAGTTCTATGAACCTATTTATCAATCCCATACATCACTTTAGATCAAAACATTTTGATATCAAGTATTATCTTTTTAGAGATCATGGTCATAAGGATGACATTGATTTGAAATATATTGAGACAAAGTCTTAACTTGATGATATCTTTTCAAAACATCTTCTAGAAGAAAGATTAAGCTTCATTAAAGATCAAATGCATATGTGTGTGATTAATTGATTGATATATTATGTGTTCTAAGTTTAACATGAACCTTCGTTACCTAATCTAGAACACTTAGAAGGTGAATTTCCCCATCCAGAAGAAAAAATCACGCTTTTGAAGAGAAAGAGAGATGAAATTCTTTTTATAGGTGTTTGATATTCTCACATTCTTCAATGCCTAGGAGGGAGTTGTTGCCTTCATTTTTAATCACTAAAAATAGGAGCTATAACGCAAAGTGAAAGATAGTCTACCTCCCTCATAAATTCAATTCTCTTTCACAACACTCTTTGTTTTTGTCAATCCCATTTTTCTATTCCTATTATTTTCATGAGGATCAAAGCTATAGGAAGAAAATGCATAAAATCTGTAGCTACTCATATTCATCAAAGTTTATCAATTAGAGTTGTCCTTGTTACAACTGTTCCGGTAATAGAGTCTCTTCCACATACTAGAACTCCTAAACCACTCATAAGAGAAGATTGGGGTGTAGATGTCCTCTTAGAAAGACTAGGATGGCTCAAATTATTTAAAACTTAGGAGCCTATGTATCCAAGATTAGTGAAAGCATTTTTGCTGCAACTTCTAAGTTTAGGAGTGATGATCAATATCTTATGAAGGATATCAAGGGATAATCAATGTTACTCACCCATGGGTATATTTATGAATCTGTATATGTCTTCCATATGACATGTCTCTTACCAAGCCTTTTAGGTTTCACAACTTATCAGACTCCAATGAAGTGACATCCTCTACTATTTTCTTTCAACTCTGTCCCCAGCAAAATAAGCATCACAGAATCCTACTAACCTACATTCCTTACTCTTCTTATAGCACAGACCAAGATTAGTAGTACCTTTCTGATGTGGACATCAGTCAAGCAGTCAACAGGTTGGGTGGGCCCATGACAAGGGCACAGGCTAGGAAGGCTAAGGAGGCACTCCAACTTATCATCAAAGAAGTTCAATCTCAAAACATGCAAAGCATTAATGAAAGTCTTCAGTTCATTAATTGCACTCAGGTTGAAGAGGATGGATCAATTGATGGAGAATCAGTTGCATTTAATGCAACTACCAGTTGAAGCACTTCCAAGCAAGTGAAGTGGCATTGTGGGCGGCCACATGTGGCAATTATGGGCGGCCACTTCATAATTATTTTGCTGAATTTTAGTTTTTTTATTTTGCTTTCAATAAGCTTGTGGGAGTTACAAGACACAAGGATTAAATTGTTGGTGGTTATGTTTCCTATTCTGGTGGTTACAAAACATGATGATAATGAGGTTGAATTGCATTAAAATTATGTCTGCTAGCCGCTGGAAGGAAGCTTGCTAGGTGTGCATGAACCTAGCCATTTTTTGAGCTACATGGAAGCCTAAAGTCTCATCAAAGTGTGCAGCCACATGTGCTTATTTTTGGCTGAATCATGAGTCATCAAGAAGGGCCAACAAGGTTGTAAATGGCTGCATGAATTGTCATCAAAGTGGTGGCCAACATTCATGAGTTGGGGGTTACAAATTGAAGCCAAACTTAACCACAATGGGCTGGTTTGGGCGGCCACTTCATGGCTGAATCAAATGGCCAATTATTCCATGTTTTGGAGGTTACAAATCAAAGAATGATTCAGCCACATGTGCAAGAAAAGCTGGCTGGTTTTGCGGCTACACAAGCTAGGAATAGACCTAGTTTCTAGTTATTTAGTTTACTACTTTCCTTATTTATTTTTGTAGTAAAATTATGTGTGCATGGGAATTATTTGAGGGGCATTTTTGGGATGTGTGGGGCATGTAACCCTAGCTTGTTGCATGACTAATGAACCACTTGTAACTCTTATAAATTCATGCTTCATGCATGCAAGACAGGCTAGACATTTTATGCAGAAAAATTATTCTTACTTTGAGAGTGTTTCTCTAAGTTTCTTGCTAGTCAAGAGTGAAGATTATCAAAGGTTACTATCTTTGTGTGTGTATCTTCAAGGACTTATCTTTCAAGCCTTGAAAGTGTGACGTCCACCCATATCTCTTCTTCTTCTTCTTCTACGTTTTACTTTTTGTGTTCAAAACCTATATTTCTCCTATACGTCATACTTGGTTTATGAGTGATTTATTTATGAAGTTTTCAAAGGGGTGAATATTGTATTGGCAAGGTTACTATTTGACATCCTCTTTCTTAAAAGAATCAAAGAAAAGGAAAAGAAAAGAAAAAGATACGTACGTGACAAAAGAAAAGAAAATAAAAATATTAAATTTAGTAGAAAATTTGTTTGAAAGGGAAAGAGGTTGTTTATCCAGATTATTTCTACGATCCTTAAAATAGAACCTCAAGGTTCACATCATTTGGTATCAGAGCTCCGGTTGTTAGAAATTTTCTGAATTCTTTTTCCTAACAAATTCTATTTTTCTTCTTAGCTTTTCTTGTTTTATTATTTTCTGACTACACGCAGGTGGTGAATTCTTTGATTTTTTCCTCATTGGTGTGGTAAGAAACCCAAGAGAAATAGAGTGGAAAAAGGCAAAGAGAGTTACGTCATAGAAAAAGCCAATATTGTGTGTAAACACGAGGGTGGTGAGTTTCTAAACAGTTAACCATCTTTTTCTTCTCTGTTACGTGTTTCTTTCTTTTACTATGGCAGAAAGGCAAGTGGAAAACAAACACCTCCAGCAACAAATTGCTGCTCTTTATCAGCAATTAGAGTTGGCAATGAAAAGACAGTATGATGAACTACATGCTAGGTTGGATGGGTTGGAGATCAAACCACCACCTGATGAAGAAGAAAGACCACCAAGAAATGAAGAAAGAATACAAGGTGTCAAGTTAACCATACCATCCTTCAAAGGACGCAGTGATCCAGAAGCTTACCTAGAGTGGGAGCTCAAGATTGAGCACATATTTGCGTGTAACACCTATACAGAAGCGCAAAAGGTAAAGCTTGCTGCATTTGAATTTTCGGACAATGCACTTGTTTGGTGGAATAAGTTACAGAAAGAGAGAGTCAGAAATGAAGAACCTATGGTGGAGACTTGGGTGGAGATGAAGAGGATTATGAGGAAACGGTATGTTACCTTCAGTTTCCAACGTGACTTGAAGCTAAGGTTACAAAAATTGACTCAAGGCAGTAAAGGAGTGGAAGAGTACTATAAGGAGATGGAGATGCTGCAATATCAAGCCAACATAGAAGAGGACCCTGAAATCACTATGGTACGTTTTCTTAATGGTTTGAGCAGTGACATTAGAGACATTGTTGATTTACAGGAGTATGTGGAGATGGAGGACCTATTGCATAAGGCTCTTCAGGTGGAGCAACAGTTAAAAAGAAAAGGGGCTACCAGGAGGAGTTCTACTAATTTGCCTACAAATTGGAAGGACAAAATTAAAAAGGAGGTGGCTGAGTCCTCAAGCCATGAAACGCCCAGTCCTCAAGGTAAATCCACTAATAAAAATGTTGAACAAGTTGCAAAGAAAGGAAGGGATGTGACTTGTTTCAGGTGTCAAGGAAGAGGGCACTATGCCTATGAGTGTCCAACTAAGAAGACCATTCTTCTTAAGGACAATGGTGAATACACAAGCGAATCAGAGGATGAAAGGGAGGAGCCCAGTGATGATGATACATGTGCTGATGTAGGAGAAGTCTACATGATTAGACGACTTCTAGGAAGCCAAACCGTGGGCAAGGAGGAAAACCAAAGGGAGAACATCTTTCACACTCGATGTTCAATCAATGGTAAGATTTGCTTGGTAATTATTGATGGTGGTAGCTGCACTAATGTTGTTAGTTCCACATTGGTGAACAAGATGAGTTTGGATACAACGCCTCATTCTAGGCCATATAAGCTTCAATGGCTTAGTGAAGGTGATGAAGTGCATGTGAAGAGGCAAGTTGAAATTCCATTTTTTATTGGAAAATATCAAGACAAGGTGACTTGTGAGGTGGTACCTATGGAGGCAAGCCATATTCTCCTTGGGAGGGCCGTGGCAATTTGATACTAAAGCTATCCATGATGGCTTTACCAATAAAATTTCTTTCATGTACCATGATAAAAAATTGTTTTGAGACCTTTGTCACCTAGAGAGGTTAGTGAGGATCAAAATAAGTTGAGAGAAAAGATTGCCCAAGAGAGGTTGAGTGAAACACTTGCAAGAGAAGAGAGTCAAAAGAAAAAGAGTGAAATACAAGAGGGTAAACAGAATTGTTTAGCAAAAGAAAGAGAAGTGAAGAGATTGTTATGTTCAAGACAACCACTTTATTTGTTGTTTGATACTAACTATCTCTTAACTGCTAATATTTTTGATAAATTTGAATTGCCTTCTGTAGTTAAATCTCTTTTGCAGGAGTATGAGGATGTCTTTCCAGAAAATGTTCCTGATGGCTTACCACCTTTGAGAGGAATTGAGCATCACATAGACCTCATTCCTGGAGCTTCATTGCCAAATCGGCCAGCCTATAGGAGTAATTCCTTAAGAGACCAAACAGATTGAGAGACAAGTGAGTGAACTCATTAGCAAAGGATGGGTGAGGGATAGCATGCGTCCCAGCGCAGTACTAGTCATTCTGGTACCAAAAAAAGATGGAACTTGGAGAATGTGCTCAGATTGTAGGGCAGTCAACAACATCACAATCAAGTATCGTCATCCTATTCCTAGGTTAGATGACTTACTTGATGAACTTCATGGTGCTTGCATTTTTTCCAAAATTGATCTTAAAAGTGGTTATAATCGAATACGTTTAAGGGAGGGGGACGAATGGAAAACAACCTTCAAAACTAAATATGGGTTGTATGAATGGTTGGTTATGCCCTTTGGTTTAACTAATGCTCCTAGTACGTTTATGAGATTGATGAACCTTGTCTTGAGGGAATTTATTGGAAAATTTGTGGTGGTGTATTTTGATGATATTCTTATCTATAGCACTTCTTTGGATATGCATGTTACTTACTTAAAATCTGTTTTGGATGTGCTTAGAAAAGAACATTTGTATGCCAACATAGAAAAATGCGTATTTTGTACCAACCATGTTGTTTTCTTGGGATTTGTTGTGAGCTCCAAGGGAGTTCAAGTGGATGAGGAAAAGGTGATGGCTATTCAAGAATGGCCAACGCCTAAAAATGTGAGTGAGGTGAGAAGTTTCCATGGCTTAGCAAGTTTTTATAGAAGATTTGTTAAGGATTTTAGCACTTTGGCTGCACCCCTAATTGAAATTATTAAAAAGAATGTGGGATATAAGTGGGGGGAGAAACAAGAGGCGGCCTTGTTGCCCTCAAAGATAGGCTCACACATGCGCCTATTTTAGCCTTACCAAATTTTGCAAAATCTTTTGAATTGGAATGTGATGCTTCTAATGTTGGTATTGGTGCTGTTTTGTTGCAAGAGGGGCATCCAATTGCTTATTTTAGTGAAAAATTAAGTGGACCAGCACTTAATTATTCTACTTATGATAAGGAATTATATGCCTTGGTAAGGGCTCTTAAGACTTGGCAACATTATTTACTTCCTAAAGAATTTGTAATTCATAGTGATCATGAATCTTTAAAGTATTTAAAAGGCCAAGGAAAATTAAATAAAAGGCTTGCTAAATGGGTTGAATTCTTGGAACAATTTCCATACGTCATAAAGCATAAAAAGGAAAAGGAAATATAGTTGCTGATGCTCTTTCTAGGAGACATGTCTTGCTTGCTATGCTTAAAGCTAAATTGTATGGACTTGAATCTTTGAAAAGCATGTATTGTGATGATATGGATTTTGCTGACTTGTATGTGGCATGTATAAAAAAAATCAGAAAATGGATTTTTAAGGCATAATGATTTTTTGTTTAAAGGAAATAAATTGTGTGTGCCTAAAAGTTCCATAAGAGAAATGCTTGTGAGGGAGTCACATGAAGGGGGATTAATGGGACATTTTGGAGTGCACAAGACTTTAGAAATTTTGCAAGATAATTTTTATTAGCCAAATATGAAACGTGATGTTCATAAAATGTGTGACCAATGTATTGTTTGCAAAAAGGCTAAGTCTAAGGTTAAACCTCATGGTTATATACTCCTTTACCTGTTCCTGAATTTCCTTGGACTGATATTTCCATGGACTTTGTTTTAGGACTTCCAAGAACAAAGAATGGAAAATATTCTGTTTTTGTTGTGGTTGACAGGTTTTCAAAAATGGCTCACTTTATACCTTGCAAAGAAGTGGATGATGCTTGCCATGTAGCAGATTTATTTTTCAAGGAAATAGTTAGATTACATGGAATACCAAGAAGCATAGTGAGTGATAGGGACTCGAAATTCTTAGGTCATTTTTGGAGGACTTTGTGGGGAAATCTTGGCACCAAGTTATTATTTCTACTACTTGCCATCCTTAAACTGATGGACAGAAAAAAGTAGTTAATAGGACACTAGGTACTTTGCTTAGGACAATTTTGAACAAAAACATTAAATCTTGGGAGGATTGTTTGCCTCATGTTGAATTTGCTTATAGGGCTGTTCATAGTACTACCAATTGCTCACCTTTCAAGGTAGTGTATGGATTTAACCCTTTAACTCCTCTTGATATATTACCTTTGCCTAATATTTCCATGTTTAAGCATAAGGAAGCGCAGGCTAAGGCTGATTTTGTCAAGAAGATGCATGAGAAGGTTAAGGCTCAAATTGAGAAGAAAAATGAAAGCTATGCCAAACAAGCAAACAAGGAAGGAAGAAAATGGTTGTTCCAACCAGGGGATTGGGTATGGATACACATGAGAAAAGAAAGGTTCCCAGAACAAAGGAAGTCAAAGCTTCACCCAAGGGGAGATGGACCTTTCCAAGTGCTTGAGAGAATCAATGACAACGCCTAAAAAATAGACTTGCCTGGTGAGTATAATGTTAGTGCAACCTTTAATATTGCTGAATTAACTCTTTTTAATGCAGGTGAGGACCCTTCAGATTTGAGGACAAATCCTTTTCAAGAAGGGGGCATGATGTGGACATCAGTCAAGCAGTCAACAGGTTGGGTGGGCCCATGACAAGGGCACAGGCTAGGAAGGCTAAGGAGGCACTCCAACTTATCATCAAAGAAGTTCAATCTCAAAACATGCAAAGCATTAATGAAAGTCTTCAGTTCATTAATTGCACTCAGGTTGAAGAGGATGGATCAATTGATGGAGAAACAGTTGCATTTAATGCAACTACCAGTTGAAGCACTTCCAAGCAAGTGAAGTGGCATTGTGGGCGGCCACATGTGGCAATTGTGGGCGGCCACTTCATGATTATTTTGCTGAATTTTAGTTTTTTATTTTGCTTTAAATAAGCTTGTGGGAGTTACAAGACACAAGGATTAAATTGTTGGTGGTTATGTTTCCTATTCTGGTGGTTACAAAACATGATGGTAATGAGGTTGAATTGCATTAAAATTATGTCTGCTAGCCGTTGGAAGGAAGCTTGCTAGGTGTGCATGAACCTAGCCATTTTTTGAGCTACATGGAAGCCTAAAGTCTCATCAAAGTGTGCGGCCACATGTGCTTATTTTTGGCTGAATCATGAGTCATCAAGAAGGGCCAACAAGGTTGTAAATGGCTGCATGAATTGTCATCAAAGTGGCGGCCAACATTCATGAGTTAGGGGTTACAAATTGAAACCAAACTTAACCACAATGGGCTGTTTTGGGTGGCCACTTCATGGTTGAATTAAATGGCTAATCATTCCATGTTTTGGAGGTTACAAAACAAAGAATGATTCAGCCACATGTGCAAGAAAAGCTGGCTGGTTTTGCGGCTACACAAGCTAGGAATAGACCTAGTTTCTAGCTATTTAGTTTACTACTTTCCTTATTTATTTTTGTAGTAAAATTATGTGTGCATGGGAATTATTTGAGGGGCATTTATGGGATGTTTAGGGCGTGTAACCCTAGTTGGTTGCATGACTAAGAACCACTTGTAACTCTTATAAATTCATGCTTCATGCATGCAAGACAGGCTAGACATTTTATGTAGAAAAATTATTCTTACTTTGAGAGTGTTTCTCTAAGTTTCTTGCTAGTCAAGAGTGAAGATTATCAAAGGTTACTACATTTGTGTGTGTATCTTCAAGGACTTATCTTTCAAGCCTTGAAAGTGTGACGTCCACCCATATCTCTTCTTCTTCTTCTTCTACATTTTACTTTTTGTGTTCAAAACCTATATTTCTCCTATACGTCATACTTGGTTTATGAGTGAATTTATTTATCAATTTTTCAAAGGGGTGAATATTGTTTTGGTAAGGTTACTATTTGACATCCTCTTTCTTAAAAGAATCAAAGAAAAGGAAAAGAAAAGAAAAAGATACGTACGTGACAAAAGAAAAGAAATAAGAATATTAAATTTAGTAGAAAATTTGTTTGAAAGGGAAAGAGGTTGTTTATCCAGATTATTTCTACGATCCTTAAAAATAGAACCTCAAGGTTCACATCACTTTCAAATATCTAAAAATCCTCTTTATAGCTTGATAGTGAGTTACTCTTGGATCAGATTGAAATCTTGCACACAAGCATACACTGAACATAATGTCAGGCCTACTTGCAGTAAGATACAATAAGGATTCAATTATACCTTTATACATAGTTGGGTCAATAGATTCTTCTCCTTCATCTTTGTTTAAAATAGATGAGGGCTGCATAGGAGTTGTCATAGGCTTGCAACCATGCATATTAAACTTCCTCAGCATTTCGTTTGTATACTTCTCTTGATGAATCCATATACAATCAGAATCTTGCTTAATTTGAAAGTCCCAAGAAAAATTTTAGTTCTCCCATTAAACTCATTCAAAGTCGGATTGCATAAGCTTTGAGAACTCAGTGCACAGAGAGGAATTTGTTGATCCAAAAATAATATCATCAACATATATCTGGACCAGAATCATGTCTTTGTTAGACATTTTTCTAAAAAGTGTTGTATCAACTTTTCCTCTTTCAAAACCATTTTTGAGTAAGATATTGCTCAATCTTTCATACCATGCTCTGGGAGCCTGTTTCAGACCATACAGAGCCTTTTTCAGTTTGAAAACATGGTTAGAAAAAGTCAACTTTTTGAAACCAGGGGGTTGTCTAACAAATACCGTTTCCTCAATGAAACCATTTAGGAAGGCACTCTTAACATCCATATTATATAGTTTGATGCCATTATTAGCTGCATAAGAAAGTAAAAATTCTAATTGCTTCAAGCCTAGCTACTGGAGCAAAGGTTTCAGTAAAGTCAATACCTTCTTGCTGATTGTAGCCTTGAGAAACAAGTCTAGCCTTGTTTCTAATAACCTGACCATCTTCAGAGAGTATGTTTCTAAACACCCCACTTGGTTCCTATGATAGTTTTCCCATGGGGTTTAGGAACAAGAGTCCAAACATCACTCCTAGCAAATTGATTTAGCTCTTCTTGCATGGCTAGGATCCACCCTTCATCATGCAGAGCTTCTTAGATATTCTTTGGTTCAATTTCAGAGAGAAAGGCAAGATTGTTGACTTCCCTTAGTCTTGATCTTGTTCTTACTCCTTTTGAAGTGTCACAAATGATTTGCTCTCGAGGATGATTATTTCTGTACCTCCACTCACGCCAGCGAGGGAAGACTTGCTCATTTTGAGACTCAGCATTAACTCTCTCATGAGTATCAGTTTTACCAAGTTGGAGAGGTGTCTTATCTGCAGGTACTTCAGAGGGTCCTTCAGCAAGTGTTTCCTCCTAAGCCTTTGAAGTATCTGAAGTATGATTCAAACTCTAGTCTGTTTAGCATCATTAAATCTAACATGTATGGTTTCTTCAACAGATTGGGTTCTAGAGTTGTAAACTCTATATGCCTTAGAGGTTTCTGAATAACCAATGAAGAATCCCTTGTCAGATTTGGAGTCAAATTTTCCCAGATCATCTTTGGTGTTGAGTATAAAACACTCACAACCAAAAATGTGAAAATATGAAAATGTTGGAATTTTCTTCCTTTCCACAATTCATAGAGAGTCTTATTGAGAATATGCCTCACCAAAATTCTGTTTTGGATATAACAAGCTGTGTGAACAGCTTCTGCCCAGAATAACCTTGGAAGATTGCTTGAAATGAACATGGTTCTTCCGATCTCCTGCAAGCTTATGTTCTTTCTCTCAACAACCCCATTTTGTTGTGGTGTTCTTTCCACAGAGAAATTGTGAGAGATCCCATTCTCATCACAGAACATACTGAAGATTGAGATTTCAAACTCACCTCCATGATCACTTCTAATTGCAGATATGCAAAATCCTTTTTCATTTGCTCCCTCTTACAGAATTTGGCAAAATTCTCAAAAGTCTCATCCTTGCTTTTGAGGAATATGACCCAGGTAAATCAAGAATAGTCATTGATGAGATTCTGGCAAGCGTACCAAAATTCAGCAGTATAATAGTAAGTATGAGTTATCGTATTCACAGGGAACGGTTCACTTCGTATTTATTAGTGATCAGACTATCAAGTAGGAAACTATTTTTGATGATTGTTGTGTAGAAAGTAAATTGCATAAAGTAGATGAGATAATAGAGATAGAGTAAGATAGCGTTACTTGGATCAGGATTGAACTTCGTATCATCGCACCCCTTACATATGTGAACCTCAATATTAATTAAGAATATATTTCTATGATATCCTAGCCAAACTATATTATTTTACCCCGAGTTTATCAGATAGTAAAATACTCAAAGATAATACATGCGGGTTCTCCCAGGCGACAAATTACCCCGACTTGATTGCTCTACTTTTCCGTTCATTAACACTATCAATTCACCTTATATTCCTACTACTATGAAGAAGCTGTCACACTCCTTCTTCAATCATCGATTCTCCCTATATTCCTATAGCGATTACTATGAGTACTTTTACCAATCAGAATTTAAGTTTCCTATTCATATGCTCCCCCAAACACGCTGTTGAATTTACAAAACTATTTAACAATGTATTTTACAAAAACAACCTATAACTCCGACACAAAGGCGGAAGCTACGCATTAAGTAAAGTATAAAAGTACCGATATCACAGAATAGGGATTCATAATTAATAAAGAGAATTCACATACGTTTGGGGATTGAATCAACTACATTCAATCCTATTGAAGAGTTTAGCTACGCATGGTAGCCATTACAAGACCAATGAAGAAACTATCACGCTTTTCTTCAATCCTAGTGTTGCTATCTCGGCAGCCCTTCAAGGTCTCCTCTGGAACTTGAGCCCTAAACTCTAACTCTCCACTCTCTGCTTCTGCTCTCTTTGATCTTTACAAAAGGTCCTATTTATAGACCAAGGGAAGCTATCTTAAATCTGGAAGGAATCTATTTTGAAAACAGATCTAAAAACAAATTCGCGCAGGTCCTATTTACAGAATGATGCGCTCCAATCTACGCTCAGCGCAGGTGGAGCGTGGAGCGCGTAACGGATTATTCTGTTTCCTATTTTAACAGCTTTGATTTCTTCCTGATCTTATCCTTATCTGCTTGGCTCCCCTTGTTTCCCTCTTTTTGAATTGATTCAGTGTTTATCTTGTCTTTGAATTTTTAAATTGAGGAAGTTATCCGCAAAATCCTTGTTTAAATGGTTGTTGATCTTATCTTTATTTTCTCTCATTCAAAATTCAAAATTTGCAGATCTTGTCCTCAAGTAATGCTATCTTCTTTCCTCCTCGTTCAAATCTCTCTCATATATTTGCAAAATCAACAGATTTTATATTAAAATAGCATCAAATTCAAATTAAATAAACACAATTATTACAATTATTAATAAAAAGGGATTATTTTGGGGCATAAATTACTATTTTACCCTTGATAAGTGCAGTAAAAATACAAGAATATATCATATAATTGGCACTTATCAAATACCCTCCCAACTTAACTTCTTGCTTGTCCTCAAGCAAGAGACCTCTTTGCAATAAAAAATTAATTCACTGCCCTGTATAATTCTCAGAAATAAGGATAAAATTTTCATCATCTCTTTACTAGGCAAAAGTCACTTTCCAAATATCAGAAAAAATCAGAATTAAGAGATGTTACCAATGCTCAATCAGAACAGGATTCAACAATTCAGTTAAACTTTTTCAGAAATAGCAATTAAAGCAATAAATGATAAACCAAAGAATCCTCCCATGCTCACGGGTAAGTGTTTCCCTCAATTTCTCCACCAAAGTTGAACAACTAGAATTCATAGTCGTTTCTAGTTTCTAAACATGCACATGGTCAATATGGATCAAAAGGTCTTTTCTTGGTTGTAATGAGGCTGGGTTCTCAAGAAATGATGGTTTTTCTGGATAAGCAAGAAACACTTAGAATAGAGAGCATCTTTTGATTTTTCCTTGAACTTGGAACTTCTCTCCATTCTCCATCTCATTCTTGATTTGGCTTATTTTAGCTGGCCTCTTTCTTTATTTGAAGATGCACTCCCCCCAACTTAATTAATTGATGCACTTTTCTTTTTCATTTTTGAGGGGGTTGATCCTCTTTTGCTTTCTTGTGCCTGCTCTTTTTATTTCTTGACTTTCAAGTAACCAACCATTTCTCCCATTTTAAAATTGCACCTTGCTCTCTATCCCAAGTGTGTAAGGGACAAGATATAACAATTTATTTGGGCTGGGGTGCATAGAAAAAATTCAAGCTCAAATGGGTTACCAAAAATTGGAAAAAAATTTATCATGGGTTTGTCTTTTGGCACTGAGCAAATAATTTAAATACAAAAATTGCCTTTATCACTTCCATATTTTCCATTAACAAAGTAAAATCCAAAAACTCAATCAATAACAATTGACAAACAACGGTGAAAAACTCTCGATTCAAGTGTTTGGGCTCATAACTCACCGGATTTTTGGCTAAATCCCTGATAAAGCACTTACAGGTTTTAATTACTATCCTGATAGGTTCTTCTGAGAAATATCCCTAATCCTAACTAATTATGGAATTAATCACAAAACCCTTTCTTCTTTCCTAATCTGGTTAGTTAAACTGCCTAATTTCAGAGATTTTAGAAAAAAATTCCTTTAAAATCCTAATTCCTAAAATCCTAAAAAAAAAAAATAAATTCTAAAAACGCAAAAAGAAAGAAAATGTTGAAATGCACTACATAGCAAAATAATGTATCAGTGGGGTATATATACAACACATATCCAGAGTAATCAAAATAAAAAGAAAAAGAAAAGAAAAGAAAGAAAAGCACCAATAAAAAATAATCAGTCCTCCTGGTCCATATGAATCAGGCTCACACACCCTCAGCTCCATCTGCAGCTGCTCCACCCTCTCCTGGAAGAATAGGCATGTCCCCAGGCCACTGTGCATAATCTCTGAACTGGTCCGGTGTCATGCTTGGGTATGGGTCCGAGGCAAGTCAAGTAGTGATACTCCTGATGATGGAGTGATTGCCTATGAAGAGAAGTCATCTGAGCCATCAAGTGTTGAGCCCAGAAAGGAATAGAATCATTTGTTGTTGCTGCTGGTGGTGGTGGTGCCTGTGGCTGCTGCTGCTCATCCTCCTCAGGGATGCAGTTGGCCACTATACACCCTCTATCATGGGGTTCAAGATGCGTACCGAAGGGAACACCTCAACACCCCTGGAACTGCAGAGAGCCGTAATAAGTGTTGGGAAGCCCAAGCTGATCCTGGAGGTGGCGTCGTGACGCCCTACATAAGATACAAAATCTACTATCTTCTGTGTGATGACACTGGCAATATCAATGTCTGCGCCAGTAATGATGCTGTAAAGGAGGGTGGAGCTACTACCATGGTGAATATCTGACACATGACCGATGGGGTGGATGTTGCCATACCAACACTGTCCACATCCGTGTAATGTCCTGCATGGCACGCCTAAGGGATGCGAGCAGCTTGTTCATAGACATTCCTCTCAAAGGAACGTCCCTGTAGGGCATAGTCTCTCTGCTGTCTGAATATCTAGGGGGGTCATTCCCATTGACCCCACAGCCCTCATCCTCATCACGGTGCTGACAACACCATGAGTCTTCTATCCTCACGTCCCGGGAATATAGAAGGTTGTTGATCACATTGCGATCATAAGGAATCACACCTGCCCTTGGACATAAGACCGTCGTCTCGTATCAATGCCATGGTCTCCAATGGCATTGGCATAGAATTCCCTGACAATGTCGGGGTCAAAGTGTGTGTCTAGGAGGCTGAGGCGGACCCAGTTTTTCCTGTGTATCTCTCCTCTGAACTCCTCAAATTCGCCAGGCTGCAAAGACACTGGCCTCCTCCTTGATGAAATTATAGTTCATCAGTAAACTGTAAGCTTCAAAGGACCTGGCGTCCTTGAAGCGGTGAGCATCAAACTCTGGGTCCTCTTGGGGTGCCTCTCTGGATCTCTTTGTACCCCTTTGCCCCTCTTTTAGAAGTGCCAGTTGCATTAACAACTTTGGTGCGGGCCATCTGCAACAAGTTTTAAACCAGATTAATTTCTGGGCAAATAAAAATATAGCACGTCATAATCAATGAAATAAATGGCCAATTAAATCAGAAATCAGAGTGGTCATCCAATCAAGCAACTTGCAGAAAAAAATCTTGATTTTAAAGTTACTCAATGTCAACTAATTAATTTATATTAAGAACATGCTAAAGTGATCAATTAAAGCAATTCTAATTAATTTTAAAAACACAAGGCATAAAATTGGTAACAAAAACTAAGCTCAAAAATCATGTTATCAGTAACATGCAATAAAGCAAAATTATTCAAATATGGTCATAGCAAAGATATGGAACAACTGAGCATACATGCACCAAAAAAGAATAAATTGCAATAAATCATTGAGAACTTTAAAAACTACACCTAAACGTACTAAAACATATCATCATGCATACCATAATAACAAGCAGGACTAAACTAAGGACTATTGACAAATTTTCCTAATTCACAGGGTCCTAAGAGCCTAAGTTTCTTATCCTAAGGTTTTTGCTCAAATAAATGAAAAACAGAAAATTTTAATCGGTGCAAACTGACTAAAACTATAAAAACATACCTGGTGTAGTTTCAAAAATTAAAAAGGAGTGGATTTGGAAGTAAAAGGTCAAGGGAAAGGATGGGTTCTCAGGAAGAGAAAATGGAAGTTAGGAGTTGAGGGAAGGTTGAAAATGACCTTCCCTCACTCCATAATTCAAATATAATTCTGAAGCGCGCATTTGCGCTTCACTTTCGCTCAGCGAAAGGTGCAGCACGTGCTTCCCAGAATTTGAAGCGTGCCGCTTCGCTTCACATACGCTTAGCGTAGGTGAAGCGCAGGAAAACAGAGACGAATTTAATAATTATGTGCTTCTCCTTCGCTTAGCGTAAGTGAAGCGCAGAAAACAGAGACAAATTATCAAATCTGCACTTCACCTGTGCTTAGCACAAGTGAAGCGCAGAAAACAAAATTGAAATTCTATTTCTATTTTCTGCTACTTCCTAACTTTAACTGTTTCTCATCCTTTTCTTTAAAATCAATCCAATTCCAAATAATTCCTTGTTCTACACAGGCATTGACTCTAACACAAAAAAATCAAAAATAAAAATCAAAGAAAAAGAAAAATTAAAACAAAAATTGTTGGGTTGCCTCCCAGAAAGCGCTTGTTTAACGTCTGATAGCTCGACGCCTGGTCACTTAGAAACTTATGGTCGCCTCAATTGGAGGATGATGGTTGACTCTGTTCCTGTCCTTCCTTTTAGTTCTCATCCTCCATGCCAGTTTCTCAGTTTCTCATCATCACTGTCTTCACTCTCTTTTTCTATTTTTGAATCTAAATTCCAACATGCTTTCTGGTTGCTTTACTCTCATTCTTGGTTTCCTCATAAATCTAGAAACCTTTTTCTTTTTTGCTCCACAATGTCTAGAGGAGCTTCTTTCTTTCTTACCTTTGGCAGCTGTGATTTAGATTGAAATTGGTAGATCCCAATAGTAGGATCTATTTTAATTTTGTTGTGGTTTTTTGCATTTGTGGAATTCCTCTATCAATATGAAACATGATGCTTTAATCTTTAGAACTGATTTGGTATTTTCTCCGACCAACATCCACTATTGCCTTAGCAGCTTTCATGAAGGGTCTTCCCAAAATTAAGGGGACATCAGTATCCTCCTTTTCTGTCTTTGCAATGTAGAAATCAACAGTATATACAAATTTATCCACTTTGATTGGTAAGTTTTCAATTATCCCATATGGGCTTTGGGTGGATTTATTTGCAAGCATTAACTTCATGTTGGCAGGCTTGACCTTCAAAATTCCCAACTTGTTAAAATATGATAGCGGCATCAAATTGATGCTCACCCCAAGATCCAATAAAGCATATGTAGCTGGTTGATTACCAATAGAAAGAGGTACAGTGAACTTGCCTGGGTCAAGTGACTTGCCTGTGGTAGACCTTTTCTGGTTCTTCTTCTTCTCTTTGCAAAATCTCTTATGGATGAACACTCTCTCGACAATCTCTTCTGTGGGCACTTGTTCTTCAAATGTGATGTTTTCTTCCATATCACTTTCCTCTGTAATGTTGCCATCAGTAGCAATAAAGTTGCAGTGCTCCTTTGGATTAGTCTGAGTGTTTGCTGTAAAGGGGCCATTCCTGTGTTCTGTCATCTCTGTTGCTAGTTGGCCCACTTGACTTTCTAATGCTTTGATGGATGCTTTTGTGTTCTTCCTGAATCCATCAAATCCTTGTAAGAATGCATCAATCTTCTCTTCCAACCTGTTAAATCTGTCATACGTTGATGGTTTCTTCTGCTAATATGGTGTCTCTTTGTTCCCTCCATTCCGCCCCCATCCAGAGTTGTTTTGGTTATTTCTCCATCCTTGTGAGTACTGATTGTTATTGTTGGAGAAATTTCCTTGCCTCCCTTGGTTACCCATGAAGTTGACTTGTTTTGCTTGATTTTCTTGGTAAGAGCAATGACCATTGGGATGGTCGCCTCCGCAAAAGTCACAAATCAATGGTTGGGCTTGAATAGGTTGGGATTGGACAACTTTTAACTGTTGAGGAAGTGCTTCCAACTGTTTAGTGAGTGCCTCTATCTGTCTTTTGATAAGCTTGTTTTCCGCTAGAATAGCATCACTATTGTTGAGTTCCAACACTCCTTTCTTCTGTAATTGGGTTAGCTGTCGTCCACATTAAGCTTGTTGATCATTCTGAACAAAGTTGTCAATGATTGAGATTGCTCTCTCTTCATCCATGGATAAGATAGTTCCTCCTGCTGCAGCATCTATGAAAGATTTGGAATCAAACTTGAGTCCATTGTAGAAAATGTTGAGTTGATCAATATCATCATAGCCATGATTAGGACATTTGCGCAGCAAAGATTTGTATCTCTCCCAGGCTTCACATAGTGGTTCATCTATTCTTGCCTGAATGTGGAGATGTTTGTCTTGGCTTGTATGTGTTTCCCTGGTGGGAAAAATCTTTTCAAGAATTTGTCTTCAACCACTCCCCAGTTGTTTAAACTTTGGTTTGGATGCGACTTGAGCCACGCCTTAGCATTACCTATCAATGAAAAAGGAAATAAGCGTAAGTATACAAACTCGAAATCACCTTCCTCAAAACCCATAATGCCAATTAATTCATAAAAGTTTGAGAGATGTGTATTTGGATCCTCATGATCTAATCTTGCGAATTGATGGGCACTGATAAGGTTGAGGTGAGCAGCCTTCAACTCCAAGGAATTTGTTGTTATGGGTAAGACAATGCTTGAATAATGGCGAGGTCCTTGATGCATGACATATTTTCCCATGGTCCTTCTTCTTGGTGGTTGTTCTTCTGCTATATTTTTGGGTTCTTCCTCAAGTCTCCTATTTCTCCTTCTCTTGTTTCTACTTTTGTTCCTCCTTGATGTCCTTTCTATTTCTGGATCAAATTGTAACTGATTTGGAGACACTTGGCCTCTCAAAAGCATAAACAAGAAAACTTGAAAAGGGTAAGTGTGGAAGAGAATTTCAATAAAAAATTCGGGTGAAAGTTTAGGGACCAAAAACATATTTAACCCAAAAAAATAAAAAGAAAAAGAAAATTTCCTAATTATTCCTAAAAATTAAAAATCTAAATCCTAAGATAGAGTATATACAACTTGATAGTTAGACCTCCCAAGTCTATACGAATTGATACAACCAACAACAGTTTCCCCAGCAACGGAGCCAAAAATACTTGATGAGATTCTGGCAAGCGTACCAAAATTCCAGTAGTATAATAGTAAGTATGAGTTATCGTATCCGCAGGAACTGTTCACTTCGTATTTTAAGTGATCAACTATCAAGTAGGAACTATTTTGATGATTGTTGTGTAGAAAGTAAATTGCATAAAGTAGATGAGATAGTAGAGATAGAGTAAGATAGCGTCACTTGGATCAGGATTGAACTTCGTATCATCGCACCCCTTACATATGTGAACCTCAATATTAATTAAGAAAATATTTCTATGATATCCTAGCCAAACTATATTATTTTCCCCGAGTTACCAGATAGTAAAATACTCGAAGATAATCCATGTTGTGACACCCTTCTACCCCCATACTCTTATACAATTATAATTCGAAATATATAAGGAATAGTATTCCACAATGGGTAAAAAGGTTCACATTCTCATCGTTTAAAACTCATTTATTTCAAAGTCAACTAATTTAAAATAGAAATAGCAGTCAACGGTTTTCAGAACACTTAAGCAGCGGAATCTCAAGTATCACATCAAAATATACTACGGGCCATGTAAGGCACTTAAAACAGTTTACAAAATCTTTTCCTAACTAGAAACATAAAGAAAAAGCCCCCAATAATATGCCCTGATGTCACATGTATCAGCGACACTCCCTTCAATCAATACTCGACACCAGTCGTGTCATCATCATCACCTGTAAAATTAACCACAGTGTAACGGTGAGGAAAAGAATACCACTCATACATACACATAGGAGGCTACCATATCCTCACCCACATATAATCATCATTATCATCAAGTAGTCGCATACTCATATCATATTGCATTTCTTTATCATTACCTCGTCATAGTTATAAATCACACTTTACAAATTATCAAAGCACATTCTCGACACTCAACACATACTAATCATATCATCAATAATTCATCATATAACAAATCATCAATATCCTCATCATAATATATATAATCACATATCATAATTCACCAAGAAGTACAATCACCTCCCTGAGTTACACTCCACCCCTCACTGGGCTTGTGCATCTCAAGTACCACACCTCCCTGAGTTGCACTCCGCCCCTCTCTAGGCCCGTGCATCTCAAGTACAACACCTCATATGCTCAATGCATAATCATCATCACACTACATCTCATATGCTCGATGCATAATCGTCATCATAACACACCTCAGATGCTCAATGCATCGTTACATCATCATTTTCACATAGCTCTTATGCTTAACGCATTAATATATCATCATCATTATAACACACATCATCAATCATCGTTATCATCACCATTGATCATCATCATCATCATCATCGTTTTAAACATCATCATATAACATCATATTCATCATCATCATTATCATCATCATATAAGAATCATAATCATCATCATCATTATCATCATTATCATCATCACATAAGCATCATTATCATCATCATCGTTATCATCATCACATAAGCCATTATCATCATCATCATTATCATCATAATCATCATGAGCTCAATGCATCACATATAAACATCACACATCACATACCTCATACACTCAATACATCAATACATCTCATCATACATCTTAACCATATAGACATCTAACATCAAGGGAGATATTATTACCATCATACTCAACCACAATCAATACACTTTAAACATCCATTTAAATCTCTCCATTTCACAAAATAGCACTTATCTTAATTACATATCAATCTCAATTTCATGTGTTAAGGAAAACCATACTCACTCTGAAAAGAACTCATCTTAATCCATCAAAACAGAAATTATGTGAGCTGAGCTTCAACCTGCAGCGCAGATTCCAGAGGGCCACGCTTCAACCTGCGCTGCAGCGCAACCTGCAACGCAGTTTCAAGAGGGTTGCGCTTTAACCTGCGCTGCAGCGCAACCTGCAGCGCAGATTACGCAGAACGCGACTATACTGTGTTTTGCCCCTTTTTCTCCCCTTCTTCAATCTCTACTCAATCCTCATCGTTTATACTTCAATCATATTCGTTTATATCAATTATACTCAGCAAAACAACAATCTTTACACAGATTATACAGTTAACCCATCAAAACCCCAAATCATCAAACCTTTATTTACCCTTTCTCTATTTTCTCTCTAAACTCTTCAATCTCATTCAAGAACTCATCAAGATTCATTCAATCGATCATAAATCAACAGTTTTCATCATTCATTCTCAATTATAACATGTATCAATGCGAATTTATAGTCTTAAATTACTACCCAGCACCCCTCACATGCACATACAAGCAGCACCTCTCCCCCACCGTACCTTGAAGTGAACATCGAACCGCAACAATTCTTGATTCTCAATGATTATTCTGCAGCAACCCCTTCTTGAGACGTCGTTTCTCCCTCCTTGGCGTTTCGCTCTCTGACGTTTTGAAAAATAAGGATTAGGGTGAACTGAGGACCCCTCTTTAAATAAATACTTAATTGGGCTAGGCCCACCCTCAACCCACTCATCCTATTTAATTCATATTATTTATTAAATAACCTTATTCATAAAATATACTAATCTTACTAATATTATTATTTATTTATTTCTATACTTTATTAATTTTATTTTATTTAATAAAATTTGGGATGTTACACATGCGGGTTCTCCCAGGAGGCAAATTACCCCGACTTGATTGCTCTACTTTTCCGTTCGTTAACACTATCAATTCAACTTATATTCCTATAGAGACTACTATGAAGAAGCTGTCACACTCCTTCTTCAATCATCGATTCTCCCTATATTCCTATAGAGATTACTATGAGTACTTTTACCAATCAGAATTTAAGTTTCCTATTCCTATGCTCCCCTAAACTCGCTGTTGAATTTACAAAACTGTTTACCAATGTATTTTACAAAACAACCTATAACTCCGGCACAAAGGCGGAAGCTACGCATTAAGTAAAGTATAAAAGTACCGATATCACAGAATAGGGATTCATAATTAATAAAGAGAATTCACATACATTTGGGGATTGAATCAACTACATTCTCTCCTATTGGAGAGTTTAGCTACGCATGGTAGCCATTACAGACCAATGAAGAAACTGTCACGCTTTTCTTCAATCCTAGCGTTGATATCTCGGCAGCCCTTCGGGGTCTCCTCTGGAACTTGAGCCCTAAACTCTAACTCTTCACTCTCTGCTTTTGCTCTCTTTGATCTTTACAAAAGGTCCTATTTATAGACCAAGGGAAGCTATCTTAAATCTGGAAGGAATCTATTTTGAAAACAGATCTAAAAACAAATTCGCTCAGGTGAAGCGCAGGTTACAGAATGATGCGCTTGAATCTGCGCTCAGCGCAGGTGGAGCGTGGAGCGCGTAACAGATTATTCTGTTTCCTCTTTTAACAGCTTGATTTCTTCCTGATCTTATCCTTATCTGCTTGGCTCCACTTGTTTCCCTCTTTTTGAATTAATTCAGTGTTTATCTTAACTTTGAATTTTTAAATTGAGGAAGTTATCCACAGAACCCTTGTTTAAATGGTTGTTGATCTTATCTTTATTTGCTCTCATTCAGACTTCAAATCTGCAGATCCTGTCCTCAAGCAATGCTATCTTCTTTCCTTGTTCAAATCTCTCTCATATATCTGCAAAATCAACAGATTTTATATTAAAATAGCATCAAATTCAAATTCAAATTAAATAAACACAATTATTACAATGATTAATAAAAAGGGATTATTTTGGGGCATAAATTACTATTTTACCCTTGATAAGTGCAGTAAAAATACAAGAATATGTCATATAATTGGCACTTATCAGTCATCAACGATGACCAAACCATACTTTTTACCAGAAAGACTTTAGTTCTCTTAGGACCAAACAAATCAATGTGAAGAAGTTCTAAGGGTCTAGCAGTTGAAACAACATTATGCTTTTAAAAGAACTCTTGGTTTGCTTCCCCTTTAAGCAGTTTTCACACAAAATATCAGATTTGAAAGAGAGCTTAGGTAAGCCTTTCACAAGATTGTGTTTTGTGAGCTTTGAGATTAATCTCAAGCTGGTATGCCTAAGTTTTTTATGCCAAATCTGTTTTTCATCTTTCAATATTGTACACATTATTGTGTCTCTTTGCAGTAAAAATGATTTGGTCAGAAGAGTCTCTGACTATGCAGCAATCCCGTGTGAAGGATACAACAAAACCACTGTCACATAATTGACTTATGCTCAGCAGGTTGTGTTGGAGACCTTCAACCAAGAGAACATTATGGATGACAGATAAAGGAGATATACCTACTAAACCTACGCCAGTGATTTTTGCCTTTCTGATCTCCTCAAAAGTCACCACTTCCACCAGCCTTAGGTCTAAGGTTTTGCAACAAAGACCTTTCTCCTGTCATGTGTCTGTGAGCAGCCACTGTCCAGGTACCATTTGTGGTGTCCTCCTTTGTCCTGTTAAACACATTTGCAATAGGAAAAATTAATGCTTTAGTACCCACATCTTTTTTGGGTCCCTTTTTGTTAGCAGGAGGTCTACCTTTCTTTTTGTGTCGGCACTGAGACATATCGTGTTCAGGCTTAGCACAGTGAAGGCATCCCTTACCTTTCTTATCCTTATTAGCATTTTTAATTTTAACCATCATGCAGGGAGGAAGTTTTCTGAGTGACCGAGACCACTTTTGTCTTTGGGATTCATTTGAACACCCAGAGCAATATTCAGGGTTTTGGGTTCCATTGACAAAAGCAGCCAGGTTGTTTTGTGAGTTCAGCAACTTGTTTTTTTTAAGATTCTCATTTTCAATTTTCAAGGTTGTTGATCACAAATATCAGAAACTAAGAAGCTTTTCCTTGAGTGACAAATTTTCAGCTTCAAGAGCTTCATTTTTATAAGCCACTTCAGTGAATGCTCTTGATAAGATCTTTGTACTCATGAAAAAGTTCCTTAGAGCTGTTCCACCCAGATCATCATACATATCTTGCAGGGTTGAGGCATTACCTCTGATTCGGAGTTGTCTGATGAAGGGAAGGCTTGCCAGCATACATAGGTTGGCCGTCTTCAGCATCTTCATCATCCTCTTAGAGTTGAAATCATCAAGACTTCCCATATTTCCATGTACCCTTTCTTCTTCTGAGGAAACTTCTCGTCATTCAAGAAAACCTTCTTAGCTGGTAGGGCAATCGGCCTTCATGTGACCAGGTTGTTTGCATTCATAGAAGGGTAATTTTGTCAGAAAAAGTATCTTTCCCTGACTTACCTATTTTGTTGTTAGATGAGGATGAATTTCGAATCCGATCCGGCCTTCTTCTGAAGCATCCTCTTGATCCTTCTACTTAGTTGAGCAAGGTCTCATCATCATCATAGTCACTTCTGAGTCTTCAAAGTCTTCTGAGGACTCGTCTACCTTCAAGGCTTTTTGAGCAGGCAGTCCTGCTAGCTTGGACTTGTCTTTCAGGGTAGTTATTTCTTCTTAGGAGCATCTTCTCCTTGCTCCAAATCATGGACCTTGAGTGATGTGAATCCAACCGGGTAAAATTAAAAAAAAGATGGTGACATGGGTTTTTAATGAAGTTTTCTTTCATTTCTTATTTTAAATAAATGGTTGAATCAAATTCATCACATGGGGCGGCCAATTAAAGGATTATGAAGGCTGAATTATGGTTCAAGAGACAGGGAGGTTACAAAATAATTTAGCATTCAAGAGTTGTTACAAACACTTGTAAGAGGGGCGCTAGATTCAACATGGGGGGTTACAAATTGATGGAGCCACCAACACTTAATTTTGGGGCTGTTATGTCGAGCATTGGAGCGGCTACTTCATGGCTGAATCAAGACCTATTATTCTTTTGTTGGTTGTTACAAAAATCCATGTTAAATGTGCGGCACATGTGGAGATTGTAGGCTGAATTTTATTAGTTTTATTCCTAAGTTATTTTTTATTAGTAGGATTAAATGGGGCTACATGGGTAGTTATAGAGGCTTTATTAGTTTAATTGTTGGTAGTTAGTTTTCTAAAATTTTAATAGGAATTAGTTAGGAGAATTAAGTGCTGAATTTGAAAAGCCATCAAGAATTGTAGGCACCTTTAAAAGGGGCGGCATCATGCATGCAGAATTTTACAAGACAAGTTTGAATCAGAATTTTTATTTCATATGGAGAGTGTTTCTCTAATTGTTCTTGTTAATTCAAGAATCGAGTTTTATCAAAGGTCCTTCATCCCTTTGTGTGTATAACTCTTAGGCTTATCTTCCAATCCTTGGAATGTGACGTCTTTTCAATTTCCCTTCCATCTTCTTACCTTTTTCCATTTTCTTGTTTAACCCATTTTCCAATTTCCTAATTATGAGCATTCCAATCTAGTAGATCCGTAAAACGAATCCAACCCCCTTGGATTCTCATCATTGAGGGATCCCAAAAGTTCTTCCATTCTGAGAGAGTTGAGGTCTTTAAGCCTCTTGAATGGTAGTTACCTTGGGCCCTCCAAATCTTTGGTAGACTTCTCAAGATTTTGCAGTTATTGTCACCTGAGTCGTAAGTCTTTCCCAAGATTTTAATCCATTGGTGATGGGTCTGGAATCTGTCGAACATCTGATCAATTGATTCAGTCTCAGGCATATTGAATAATCTCATATTGATGCATTAGCATGCTGATGTTATACCGTTTCACGTTGTTAGTTCCTTCATGAACCGCAGATGAGTGTCCCCGGATTTTCTTAGCAGATGAGCAAACCATAGTTCTTTCTCATATTCTGATTTGCTCAAGAACAAATCAAGTAGAGTTTCTCCTTTGCATTGAGTTGTACGCGTGCCTTCTGATCACCTATCATTCTAACTTTGGAATGGCACTCCATTGTTGGTGGGGAGTATAATCACCATCGATGACTACGTCCCAAAGATCTATGTTGCTGCGTTTCATGAAGAGCTTCATACGATCTCTCTAGTAAATGATAATCAGAACCATTGAAAGTAGGAGGTCTTGAAACGGAGGCAACCTTTCGCGATGTAATGTGAATGTTGTAGAGGCGTCCATCTGGATCTTTACCCTCAGCACTTGTGAAATGCTCAACCCGAGGTTGAGCTCTGATACCACTGTTAGGACCAGACAAGAAAACACTAGAGGGGGGTTGAATATGATGTTTAGTATCTTTACATATTTTTGGAAAACCTTTCTAAACAAGCAAAGATATTTTCAACGTTCAAAACAGTTTGCTAAAAAGAATGAGTTTTCGAGACTTGCTGAAGCACTTCGCGGGTCCAGTAAAATTGCCTTTTAAATGAGTTGCATAATTGATAAAGTTGTTTTTGCTTCGCAAAGTTATAAACTCGATTTTCAAAACCCTCCTCAGTTAGAATAAACGGATAACATCGGAAAGGTACAGAGTTAAGGGTTGAGAGAACTTTGACCACAGAGATTTATCCGGGTTCACCCACTAACCCAGTGAGCTACGTCCAGTCCCAGGACAAACACGCCACTGGATTTTCACTATCTGAACACATATACAAGTATTGTTTGCACACCTATCCTCTCCAGGCTCAACACCAAGTATTCTTTGCACACCTAGCCTCTCCAGGATCAACACCGAGATTTCTTTGCACACTTAGCCTCTCTAGGCTCAACACCGAGTATTCTTTGCACACCTAGCCTCTCCAGGCTCAACACCCAAGTATTGTTTGAACACACAGCCTCTCCAGGCTGAAAACCCAAGTATTCTTTTAACACAACCTCTTCAGGCTAACCCAGTAAATACTGTTTTGAAGGGAAAATGCTCAAACTCTGAAACTACACAAGTTTATGGCTCGACTGGGAAACTTGTACAAATAATTGAGTAAGACTCAGGACATAGAAGTTGTTGTACAATGAACAAATAATGAAACAGATGAGTATAAATTTTTACAGCGTTTCAGCAAGTTGATTTCTTTGTTCTCGGTTCTCTATTTCTTTCTTCATGAAGTACGGTATTTATAGAGAAGAAATCTTCCGTCCATTGAACTCCAATCGATTTCCCATTCAGTGATAACATTTAATGCAAATGCTCCCGTTGTGACACATAGTCTGAATCCTTAGCTTTAGCAGGTAGTAGAGTCAGCTCACAGACTTCACTTTTTCTGAGTCTCATGTACTTTTTTGTAGACTTTACCTTTTTGGTGAGAGAAATTTGAAATATGCTAAAAAGCACTTTCTCTTACTTTCCAGTAGTATAAGAGGCACAAGTAATTTGAGACTGCTACACGAGACTTGAGTCTTCAAGAAGAATTTCTGAGAATATTATATTGAAGACGAACAGGCATTGGTACGTCAATTCACAACATCAGGAGGTTCTCCGCTTTCAGCAGGTTGAGTCCTCTTCAAATGGTTTCTTCTTTGCTTCGGAAGGTTCTACTTATTTCAGCGTATATGATTTCTTTAGATTACACCTTCTGAAATACTGAATAGATGCCTTCAGCGGAAAATATTCTCTCTCATATAACCAAATTTGTTATCCATTAAAACTTGGGGTTGTGAGACTTAAAAACATTATTATCCTTTTAATAATTTTTGAGACTCAACAAGTTTTACGCTGTAAAACACTCTAATAAATTTATTCTTGTACAAAAACTCTCATATCCTGAGTTATACTCAGTTTTTCATGCATTTTAGTTTAAGCTCTAAACTGGTTGTCGTTCTTTAGCTTAAACAATCTTTTATTCTTAAACACTTGGGTATTGAGCCTGGAGAGGCTTGGTTGTTAAACAATACTTGGTTGTTGAGCCTGAAGAGGCTTGTAGGGAAACAGTACTTGGTGTAGTAGAGCTTGAAAAGGTTGACAGAAAAGATACTTGCAATCTCTTGAGATTAGTGGAAAATCCAGGTGCAAGGATTGGCATTGGGATTGGACGTAGCTCACAGTGGTAGTGAGTGAACCAGGAATAAATACTTTGCTAAGTTTTCTCATCCTCTAACTCTTTCTATTATGTTTTAAATTAACGAGAAGGGAATTTGAATCTGTTGTTATAAATTAGAACTTTAAAAACAACTTTCTGAAAACCTGTTTAAGTTGTCTGAAAACACTTCAGACAACTATCAAAACTTGAGATAACACCTAAGTTATCTGAAATCTTTCAAAAAACACAGTTTTAAAAAAAGGTTTCCAAAAATCGTTAAAGTTTTATAGAAACACTATTCAACCCCCCTTCTAGTGTTTCCCTATATTTCCTACATTATTTACCTAATTGTTGTCTAAGTTCACAATCTAACCCCCAAGTTTTCATGCCACTTCCAACTTCCTTTTTCTTGGCTAGATCCACAACCTAAAACTCCCACTACAGTTTTTACGCCCTAACTTTGGGATGTTACATGAAGGATTGGGTCATACTTTGACTTGCCACGTCAAATATGCCTTGGCTTCAGATACATGTTCAGACTTTAGATGAATCTTCAGAACCTTGTGCTTTTAGATTCATTGACCACTTCGGCACGTAGCTTCCTTCATATGCAAGACTTGCTTCAGACAACCTTTGTACTTCAGATTTATGGCCTTATCTGAAACATCAGAACTTCATTAAAATTAGCGTTAAGACTTATATTGAGTTTTCTTAAGTTTATTATCATCAAAATCTTAAATGTGAGGTTTCTTTTAAAAGTCTTTTAGACTTAACATGGTCCAAGTGGAAAACCATTGGTTCAATAACTTTTGCTTTGCATTCACTTTATTTCATTGCCAAGAACATAACATTACAAGTATGTAATCCAACCCCTTCCTTTGTTTCTATATAAATTTAGTTTGCTCTGTGTGTGTGTGTGTGTGTGGATTTTACAAGCAAATATTGCGTTTGTGAATGCAGAACACTACTCCTGTTCCTACACTAGGATCAAATGGAAAACAAGCAGTTCCAGTCAGGATTTCAGCAGACACAACAACATTCATGGGCTACAAATTCTTAGGAGCTAGCACAGAACAAACTTTATTTCATAACAATAAGGATTGTTATATTGAAGGTTCTATTTATTTCATATTTGGCAATGCTCTCATTGTAGGAGGTTAGATTTGTTTTCCATAATTAGTAGCTCTAATATAGAGTGATTGCATTTAAACAACTAATTTCATTTAGGCCACATCAGCATAACCTAACCAATTTTGTGCCACCTTATTTAATAAATGTGACTATATGAACAATAAATGAAGAATTATTTACTTATGAACAAATTATTTGCAAACAAATTCTGTTTCTTCTTAATCCATATTCTTTGTTGTCTATTTAACAAAATAAAATAATCAGTTACTTAATGGTTCAAAAACAATCATGGTGATAAGGTGCTTTTAGGTTTTGAATTCAGTGAATTTTTAAATGAGCATTGTTTGTGATAGCAGTATGAGTATAGATTTAGATTGGAACAAAAAAAGCAAAAGTCAGCGCACCAAGAGGAAAGGAAACTAAATTGAAATTGAACAAGAATGAAATTGAAAATGGAGAGATTAAGGAATGGTGAAGACACCACTGAAGAAGGCAACCCCTTTTACAAATAAGTCTTAGTGCAGAGTCAACACCAGCTCCTAGCCGAACAAGTTCCACAATGGTTTGAGCAAGAACCATCAAGCCTTCTCAACTCTCACAAGAGGAGGAAACAAAGCAAAGCTTTGATTAAAATATCAATTAGCCTTTACATGAAGTGAGGCTTCTCCTTTATAGCTAATGGGCGAGGCCCAAATAAGAAAGGAAAAACAAATAAAATAAATTTTATCTTAAGGTGGGAGTTGAACCCATGACTCCTAGCCTATATAGCATGAAAGCTACTTAACCAATAAACAACTAAAAACAATGCCTCCCTATGCATAATGTGTGAGTGTTGGGATTCAATTTCTGGATATTTCGAATTCCACAAAGTTGTGAGCACTTTATATTTTTCGAGTACACAGAAGAGGTCAAAGTTATCTTTTTCGAATTTTAGTAATGAGTCTAATAAATTAGAAAATTATTGATTGAAAATGATACATATAAGACTTTGGAAATTCAAAAGAGGATAAAGGTGAGTTCGAGAAAGAGTACATTCCGGGTATTCAAAGAAGTAAATGATAATTCTTTTTATTCATAATCCAAATTCGAATTACATGAGTTCAAATACATTGTGTAACATCCCGGAAACTGGAACCTAGAAAACCTAAGAGAATCCTTAGGTGGTGAACTTAGCCAAGAGAGGGAATTTAGACGTAGGGTAAGAATTCGGAGGTTAAGGGTGATTCAGACAAGAAATTAGGGAATCCATTAGGAATTATGAGTTTTAAAAGAGTTAAGAAAAGGAAACAGGAATTAAGCTAATTGACTGTAGGTAGGACCTAGAAGGAAACCACACCATGTATCAGAGAGAAGTATAAATGTTTAAGAATGAGAGAATTAGTTTGGTTAAAGAAGAATTAAGTTGAAAGGAAGGATTATGAGAAAGAGTTAGGGAGAAGAGCTACACCCGAGATCTTAGCCATTAAATATGGAAGAATGAGCCTCGGAGTCAAGGGAATAGATTTATCAAGGATTAGAGTGGTGAAAGATTTGGATGAGAAGAACTAAGTTAGAAGAAGTTTGAATGATAGAAAGTAGGTTTGAGAAGGAGAGAATTGAATTGGAACCAAGAGGGGCACAAACTGAGGTTATTGCTTAATTTTGGGAATTAGGCCTAATGACCTTGGTGTACTAATTCGCAAATATCTAGAGTTGTAGATAGTCCGATTGAGGTGATTATACTCTCATTAGAAAGCTTATTTCCGGGGCTTCAGTTTGATAGGTTATATGATAGGGTTTGGATGAAACTGCACCTTCAAACAGACTCATTTTCGCTCAAGCGCAGCCTGAGCGAGGATATCAGCAAGAAGGGAAAATTACAATCTGGTTTTCTCGCTCGAGCTGAGCTCGAGCGCAGCCTGAGCGCAGAAAAACAGAGAGCAATTTGAGAAATTCAGCTCGAGCTGAGCTCAAGCGCAGCCTGAGCGAGAACTTGCGCTTGAGCTGCGCTCAAGCGAGGCTTGAGCGCAGGCCCGATTTCTGCACTTTAAAAAACACCGTTCTTGACGGTTTCAGTCAGTTCTTCCTTCCGTTTTTTCATATTTTCAAGAGAGAGAGAGTGGTTCTAGTGAGAGAAAGTCCCAGCAAAGGCCAAGAACAATTTCTACTCATCAAGAACGAGCTTGCATCAATCTTTCCCCCATCAAGGCCTACATTCTTCGTTTCTTCTCCGTTTTTCTCGACTCACAGGGGGGTGTAACTCTCACTTGATTGTTCTGGATGTGCCACTCGCATGTTCCCCATTCTTTCTCCCCTTTCCTTCTATGAATAATGATATATGTGTAGTATGACAGATGAATGGTGAATGTATTGATAATTGTATGTATTGAATTGCCAAAACCTTAGGATAGGTGATTGGATGATTATGTATGATGGATTTGACTATGTTATTCTGGAATTCATGGGCCTTTGGCCATCACATGTCATGGAATTATGAATTTAAGAATCATAGAGCTTTTCGGGCTATCACAGGGTCTTGACCATCACAGGCCTTCGGGCAATTATTTAAGAACAACGGGGTAACCACATCGAACTCATGGCAAGAGGGAATTGGGGTCCCAATCACAGAATTTTATTTAAATGCTATTTAAAATTTAATCATAGGTAACCTTGGACGACGGTCCTTGGTTACATGGCCAAGCGCTCATCACAGTCACGTTATAGAGAAAAGACCCCGGGTGTCGGGAACAACACCTCACAGCCATGCATTGCATCTTGATGATTGATTTTCTTTATGTTGAATTCTGTATCATTATCTCTATTATGTCTCTTAAAATTATATGTATGCCATGATGGTTCTTGGTTGCTTTTCCCCACACTGCACACACTGTTACACTCACTGGGACATTGGTCTCACCCCATTCCATGGGAACAATATTTTTAGTGGTGCAGGATACTGATCAGAGCTATGACGAGTAGTAGATGGCAATGTGAAGACCAGTAGTATTATTGTTTATTTTACTTTGATGTTTTTCATGTTGTTTAGAACCACTAGTGTTATTTGTTAAAGCTACTTTAGGAATCATTATGTTAGTTTAATATTTTTATATTGGAGCCTTGATGGCAACAGTATGTTATTATTTCCTTGAGTTATATATGTATTGTTGGAGCTTTAGTAATTGTTGGGTTACTCAAGCGATGGTATTGTATGTCGATACGCGAAATGAATGAAATAATTTCACGAATTTGGAAATAGTGCTTCCAACAGGCATTATTTCTGAATTTAGAAATTAGGACGTTACATTTTGGTATCAAAGCAGTTCAATCCAATTGGACTGTGGTTAGGTTAGTTGCCCGTAACTTACTATATTTCCACCGTGCCTCATGCTCAGTTTAGGGACTGATCACCCCTCTACTGTGTGCGTTGTACACGGAATTATGGTTAGTAACGTAACTAGGATACCTTGTTGAGGGAAGTGGGACACTTCTCTAACAAGGTTAGAGCCACCTACATAATAGCTAGAGGGAGAGTGACATAGGTCTATTCTCCAAGAGTAGGATCTCCACCTCAGGAGCTTTATGAGATGTCATTTTAGTTTCCGGAGAAATTAAGGTAACCTTAGAAGGAAAGGTAAAGTAGAAGTTTTGAGAGAGGTTTAGAGGGAACATGAGGAGTAGGCTCCCTAGTAAGGGAGGATAGTGACGGTTGCTTGTAGTTACACCTTGAGTGTGTGACTTGTTTGATTAATCATGATGCTTGTTTTTGCTTGAATAATTGACTGATATGTCTGTTTGTTTGCGTTGTTGGAATGTCTTGCATGTGGAGGTGATGGTAAGTTTCCAGGATAGGAGTTTTTCCATGACAGGTAGAGGTTAGAAGAGAAGTGTGGGACTCACGGGAAGTAAATCCTAGTTTTTGATTAAGTTACGTAATTGAGGCCAGGTGATCTTAGAGACAAGCAGAAGGATGGGATTTAGACCTCTAAACCCACACACTTGCCTTCCTTACTTCAGATCCCTAATAGTATATGTGCATGTGGGCGGTTTTGTTACAGTCATCAATTTAATTTGATGGAGGTGAGAATATTTAAATTCTTATGCCCTATGATTTGGTTTAGAATGTAGGAGGTAAACCCAATCCTTTATTCCCTAAGATGTTAGACTAATACTCCTACAGCTCCAAATTGGTTGTTAGAAGTAGTTCCGGTTCTTATAGGTACATGATCATTATCTAGCTATTTAGCGTGTCCATATTACATAAACTATTGGTGGATTTCCGAGTTTAGAGACCAAGTAGGAATCTAGTATGCCTTGTCAATCTATGACTCAACTTATCGATCGAGTGGTGGTTAGTATACTCTCTTCAAGGGATTATTTGGAAATTTTATCTCATGGGAGTAGTCGGTCTTGCAAAGGAATTAAGGTTGTAACCTTCCCTCATCCTTTCAATTCGGTATGGGTGAGTTGGTAGCCTTAGATCAATTTAATCTTCGAAATCAATTATTGTGTGCTAGATCTTGATAAAAGAATGCTTGGATGAATTGTTAATGATTTCCTTAGCTTCATTAGAATGGTCTAGTGATCTAAGAGCAACTAGAACCCATGACTCTAATACGAATGGAATTTGGACCTTAGTGGTTGGGGGTAAATCTAACCCCTTCGAATTGTTGTTGCGTAGGAAAGATATTGGGAAGTCACTCGTGACTTAGCCTGTTATAGGTGTGAATGTGTGGCATAGTTTCTTGAGGAAACTTGGAACCTCAAATTTGTGGTAATTGTTGTTCAAAGAACCATTATGTGAACTTTTTTTTCCAATCTAGATCTCCTGACAATGTTTTCTCCTTAGAACCATGATTGATAATAAAATTTGTAACACCCAAAATCAGGATTTCCACTTAGGTTCACTTGATAGAGTGATAGGTACAAGAAGGCCTACACACTATCATGTTCCGTCAGATTAGATTTACGTTTCCTCCGGATGAGCTACAGAAGCTTGTCCACTCTTTATTATATATGTATCAAAGAAACTCCACTGTTAATTTTTGTTGTTACCTTGATGTGATGTATTCACTTGGCTGCAATCTTTATTCTTTTCTCGAGATCTGTATGTTGTCCTAGAAACTAGTGATAACATGATGTTGTTAGGTGATTATGTTTCAGGCTAGCCAACCCTTGGGAATGCAAAGTAGTTTCATGAGGTGGACTTAAAACCTAAAGGATTGTAGGAAGGGCCCGAGTCCTTAAGGGGGGTAGACTGGTAGGGGAAAGATATAAGTACCCACAGTATAACTTAAAAGACCAATCCGAAATACTTGGGACACAACTAGGTTGTTAGCAGCACCCAATTTTTGTTTTCCTCACACATTGTGTGACCTCTAGATAGCCTTAGTAGTGGGGGATATGTTAGGAATCAAGTTAGAAGTTATAATCAAAGTTTTTGGACTTTCCCATGCTACGAACTTGTTAGTAGTGTGGGAAATTGCATACAAGATAGGTTAGAGAAGAGACAACCACTGTTTTCATTCCTATTAGGAATCATGAGTAGAACGTTTTGACTTGATTAGGAAGGATGATGATATTGGGTAGTTAGACCCTCCGACGGTGAGGAAAGCCAACTTGTGACCCGTAGGAATCTATGTCAGAGTAGTGAGGAGAGAAACGATAGATTGTCAGATTTCAACGTAAACAAGAAGTAGAACCAACAAGGAAAGTGATGTCATCCTATGAGTAACCCATGAGGTGATAGCCTAGGAGACAAGTTTAGTAGTGAACTCGACCCTTAATCCCATTTAGAGACCTTGAGGAATAGAAGTATTAGTTACTAGGCAATGGTTCGGGAAAGATTCTAGTACTTAAAGATAAATGGGGTAAGTGAAACACTTCAGAATAAGTACCCTAGATAGGATTGAATGATGTTAGCGGAAGTTAGGCATGGGATAGTTAGGAGATAGTAATATTAGAGACGAAACTATTAGAGCAAAACCAATGAGATGAATTAGAATGTGTAGCTTTTGATTTCCTTTTTCTTCCTTGAGAAATAGAGTTATTGGTTATCAAGTGGAATTGTGACAAGATTCCAAGTATACAAATATAGTTAAGAATAGGAGGGTGACCTTGTATTGAGGCACTCGGAGCAAATTTTGAGGACAAAATTTATTTAAGGGGGTAGAATTGTAACATCCCGGAAACTGGAACCTAGAAAACCTAAGAGAATCCTTAGGTGGTGAACTTAGCCAAGAGAGGGAATTTAGACGTAGGGTAAGAATTCGGAGGTTAAGGGTGATTCAGACAAGAAATTAGGGAATCCATTAGGAATTATGAGTTTTAAAAGAGTTTAGAAAAGGAAACAGGAATTAAGCTAATTGACTGTAGGTAGGACCTAGAAGGAACCACACCATGTATCAGAGAGAAGTATAAATGTTTAAGAATGAGAGAATTAGTTTGGTTAAAGAAGAATTAAGTTGAAAGGAAGGATTATGAGAAAGAGTTAGGGAGAAGAGCTACACCCGAGATCTTAGCCATTAAATATGGAAGAATGAGCCTCGTAGTCAAGCGAATAGATTTATCAAGGATTAGAGTGGTGAAGATTTGGATGAGAAGAACTAAGTTAGAAGAAGTTTTGAAGGATAGAAAGTAGGTTTGAGAAGGAGAGAATTGAATTGGAACCAAGAGGGGCACAAACTGAGGTTATTGCTTAATTTTGGGAATTAGGCCTAATGACCTTGGTGTACTAATTCGCAAATATCTATAGTTGTAGATGTCAGATTGAGGTGATTATACTCTCATTAGAAAGCTTATTTCCGGGGCTTCAGTTTGATAGGTTATATAATAGGGTTTGGATGAAAATTGCACCTTCAAACAGACTCATTTTCGCTCAAGCGCAGCCTGAGCGAGGATATCAGCAAGAAGGGAAAATTACAATCTGGTTTTCTCGCTCGAGCTGAGCTCGAGCGCAGCCTGAGCGCAGAAAAACAGAGAGCAATTTGAGAAATTCAACTCGAGCTGAGCTCAAGCGCAGCCTGAGCGAGAACTTGCGCTTGAGCTGCGCTCAAGCGAGGCTTGAGCGCAGGCCCGATTTCTGCACTTTAAACACGTTCTTGGACGGTTTCAGTCAGTTCTTCCTTCTGTTTTTTCATATTTTCAGAGAGAGAGAGTGGTTCTAGTGAGAGAAAGTCCCAGCAAAGGCCAAGAACGATTTCTACTCATCAAGAACGAGTCTTGCATCAATCTTTCCCCCATCAAGGCCCTCCATTCTTCGTTCTTTCTCCGTTTTCTCGACTCACAGGTGGGTGTAACTCTCACTTGATTGTTCTGGATGTTGCCACTGCATGTTCCCCATTCTTTCTCCCCTTTCCTTCTATGAATTAATGATATATGTGTAGTATGAACATATGAATTGTGAATGTATTAATAATTGTATGTATTGAATTGCCAAAACCTTAGGATAGGTGATTGGATGATTCTGTATGATGGATTTGACTGTGTTATTCTGGAATTCATGGGCCTTTGGCCATCACATGTCATGGAATTATGAATTTAAGAAATCATAGAGCTTTCGGGCTATCACAGGGTCTTTGACCATCACAGGCCTTCGGGCAAATTATTTAAGAACAACGGGGTAACCACATCGAACTCATGGCCAAGAGGGATATGGGGTCCCCAATCACAGAATTTTATTTAAATGCTATTTAAAATTTAATCATAGGTAACCTTGGACGATGGTCCTTGGTTACATGGTCGAGCGCTCATCACAGTCACGTTACAGAGAAAAGACCTCGGGTGTCGGGAACAAATTGATGATTGATTTTCTTTATGTTGAATTTTGTATCATTATCTCTATTATGTCTCTTAAAATTATATGTATGCCATGATGGTTCTTGGTTGCTTTTCCCCACACTGCACACACTGTTACACTCACTGGGACGTTGGTCTCACCCCATTCCATGGGAACAATATTTTTAGTGGTGCAGGATACTGATCAGAGCTATGACGAGTAGTAGATGGCATGTGAAGACCAGTAGTATTATTGTTTATTTTACTTTGATGTTTTTCATGTTGTTTAGAACCACTAGTGTTATTTGTTAAAGCTACTTTAGGAATCATTATGTTAGTTTAATATTTTTGTATTGGAGCCTTGATGGCAACAGTATGTTATTATTTCCTTGAGTTATATATGTATTGTTGGAGCTTTAGTAATTGTTGGGTTACTCAAGCGATGGTATTGTATGTCGATACGCGAAATGAATGAAATAATTTCACGAATTTGGAAATAGTGCTTCCAACAGGCATTATTTCTGAATTTAGAAATTAGGACGTTACACATTGGAAATGCATTTAGAAAGAAAACTATCCTAAGTACACAATACATTAGAAAGGAAACTATCCTAAACTAAAAAGAGTACTTGACTCATGTCTTCCACGCCTCTTTCTCTTCTTCCTTCCCCACAAGCTTTAATAGAGTCAAGGCAAAAAGAATGTTTTATTCAATCTGTTGAACCACCTTGGGACTTGGGGAAGAGATCAAGAAGTGCTTGGGGAACTAACAAACAAATTCATTTATTTCTAAATGAATTTGTATTCGGCTGTTACGTTTAACCTAAGAGAAACCCTTCAAAAAAAAGAGAGATTGAAAAAGCCTATAGATTTGGCTATTGCGTTAACCTTATCAAAAATGAAGTCATTCCAGATTAGGTTAGACACAACAACCAAAGTAATATACTTCCTCATATTCTTTGAAGAATTTAGAAGAAAGAAGAGAGAATGAGAAGTGGTGAAAAGAACGTGTAAAGATACTCTTATTTATAGGAGTAAAAAGAGCTTATGTTCATTAAGGAGTTCATTTTAACGTCAAATAAGAAGAATTTTCATTATGGAGTTAAGTGGACGGTGGCTGGTGGTCTTCATGACCTTTGGATTGGCCAAATAAAGCTTTACACGTGGCACATGGAAGAGTGTAGTCAAATCTCGAAATGAGAAAAGACTTATTAAGTTAAAGTATCAAGAAAGACTAAGTGTCAAAGGTGAAGATGTTTTCGATTACATAAAGTTAAAATTCCAGAAAGAAAGATTTCGAGAAATCAGAAAGCAGGAATTCGAGATACAGAAACAGAAAACTCGAAAATGAGATATTTGAAGACTTAGAAGATTTCTGGATGGAGAAATGGAGATTTCGAGAAGACAGAAGAAAACAATTATTGAAGATCAAAAGAAGTTGCTGAACAAAGACAGGTGGCAACATCTTAATGGAAGCATTTTGAAAAATGTAAAGATCAGAAGCAGTTTTCTGGTTAGCAGAAAACGTGGCAAGCATGCATGCTGCCAACACATAGGGCTAGATGATGTGTCAATTGTACATTAGTTAGCTGTTAGAATTAGGAATCTATAAATAGGTAAACTCCTAATGTAATAAGGGTTAGCAAATCATTCATACTGATACTCTGAAACACCTTATACATCCGAACTCACTGCGACAAACGGGTTACAAGGAGTGAAAGTATGTGATGAACCCATCCATTTCTTTTAATGCAATTGTTCTTACAATTCAATTTCTTTTTCTTTGTTTACATTCTGCAGTTTACTTTTCGCATGTTTTTCTTTTGAACTTTTCTTTAATTTCTGTGAAAGTTTAATCCTTAGTTGATTTCTGAAAATCCAATTCAGAACTTTGATGAAATTTTGTATCAAATAGTTCTAAACTTTTGAGAAGTTTGATATAAGTCTGAATCAAATAACTTGAAACATATCCTTTCTGGATTTCTGCTATGATTAGATAGAGTTGGTGAAATTTTGTACCAATTAGTACTCCCTCCGGTCCTTTTTATAAGGCACTATTAACCGAATTACACATACCAATGAAAGTGGTTAAAGTTGGTTAATTTTATTGAAGTTTTAAAAAATACTTTAAATTTCTAGTTTTACCCTTATTTAATATCATTGACTAACTCCACTACTATTTGATAGTTGCAAAGACAATAAAGTTACTAAGGGCAAATAAGGAAACTGATAATAAATGCTTTCTTGAAATTGTAAAGTGCCTTATAAAAAGGACCACAAAAACTTGTTAGAAGTGCCTTATAAAAAGGACCAGAGGGAGTATAATTTTATCCAGAAAATTGAACTTTTGAAAATCTTTTCACAAATCAGAAACACCATAAATCTACTTTTTAAAACGAGTCCCGTAAGAGGATCTGATTCTAATCCCCGGATTGTTCTTAGAAGCAAAGTGATAAAGTTAATTTTCGAATTTACATTTTATCACCACAAACAGTGAGGAAATTACAACTTAAATTAAAATACAAAGAAATCCTATCAAACTAAGGTTTAGAGGCCATGACTAGTTGGTCGTCTTTTAGGGAAATTAAAATACATTTAAAATAAAATAAATTATGATAAATGAATCTTTGACCCATAAGTAGAGAAGGTCAAAGTTGACCAAAGCAAAATGGGATTCTTGGATCTTGCGCCCCTTGATGGCCCAAACTATCCAGCTCTAGTCCGTATTCTCTTCAAGCAGTTTGCCATCAGTTTGTTATAGTTGTTAAACCTAAATTTTTTATTATTATTATTGTTGTTGTTGTTTTTGTTGTTGTTGTTATTGTTATTTGATGAGGAAATCAATCAAGCAGTCAAAAGACTAGGGGGAACCATGACAGGGGCGCAAGGAAGGAAGGCAAAGAAGGTTCTACAACTTGCAATCAATGCTGCACAACTTCAAGTCACCAAGAGCATTAATGGAACTGACCAGTTCATTTATTGCACTCAAGTTGAAGAGGATGAAGCCAAGGATGGAGGTTCAGTTGCCATTAAGGCAACTGCAAGTTGAGGACCAATCATGTGCCATGGAGATTGCCATGTGGGCGGCCAACTCATACAAGTTTTGCTGAGTTATTATGTTTAATTGCTTTCAATAAAGATAGAGAAGTTACAAAGACAAGGGAATAAATTTCTGGTGGTTACAAAACAAGGTTATAATGTTGTTTAATTGCATTAAAACCTTGTCTACTAGTCGTTGGAAGAAGCTTGCTAGGTACGGTTGAAACTGGACATTTTAAGCTACATGGAGACCCTTTAGCTAGCCAAAGGTTACGGCCAACATGTGATAGAATGGTTGAGTTATATGCCATCAATGTGCAGCTAGCATGCGTGATTTTGCTGAATAAAGAGTCATCAAATAGTTGCCAACAAGGAAGTAAATTGGAGAGTGAATAGCCATCAAAGTGGCGGCCAACATCATGAAGAGGAAGGTTACAATTGAATGAAAACTTGATGAATTGGGGCTGTTACATGCAGCCACTTATTGGCTGATTCATTAGCTACTTTAATCCATGTTTGGTGGTTACAAGTCAAGGAATAATGTAGCCACATGTGCCTAAAATGTTGGCTTGAATTTTTGGCCATCTAAGCTAGTTTAGGCCAAGTTTTATTAGCTTAAATTATCTCTTATGATGAGGACATCAATCAAGCAATCAAAAGACTAGTGGGAACCATGACAGGGGCGCAAGCAAGGAAGGCAGATGTGCAACTAGTTGCACATTGATGGCTGAGTTATATGCCATCAATGTTGCCATCAATGTGCAACTAGCATGTGCGTGATTTTGCTGAATAAAGAGTCATCAAATAGTTGCCAACAAGGAAGTAAATTGGAAAGTAAATAGCCATCAAAGTGGCGGCCAACATCATGAAGAGGAAGGTTACAAATTGAATGAAAACTTGATGAATTGGGGCTGTTACATGCAACCACTTATTGTCTGATTCATTAGCTACTTTAATCCATGTTTGGTGGTTACAAGTCAAGGAATAATGCAGCCACATGTGCCTAAAATGCTAGCTGGAATTTGCGGCCATCTAAGCTAGTTTAGGCCGAGTTTTATTAGCTTAAATTATCTCTTAAATTAATTTAATTTCTAGTAATGTATTTAGGGATGTATGGGATATGTATGAGGGGTATTTTGGGGTGAAATAAGCGTGTAAACCTAGCTGGTTGCATGATCTTTGAGTACCTTGTAATCCTTATAAAAGCATGCTTCATGCATGCAAGAAAATAAGATAGTTTTATGCAGAAAAATTACCTTTACTTTGAGAGTGTTTCTCTAAGTTTCTTGCTAGTCAAGAGTCGAGATTTATCAAAGGTTCATTGCCTTTGTGTGTATAATCTCAAGGGCTTATCTTTCAATTCTTGAAAGTGTGACGTCCACCTATCTTTGTTTTACGTACTTTTTCTTCTTTCTTAAACAAGAATTCTATTCTCTTGCGTGGAAACTTGGTTGTATGAGATTTACAATTCAAAGTTTAAAAGGCTGAGTCAAAGTTCTTGCTTAGAAAAGTTGATATCTTGTTTTTATATTATCAAATTCAAAAGAAAGAAAATCAAAGAAAATAGCAAGAAAAGAAAAGAAAAGAATTGAAAAGAATAGAAAGTTGTTTATCAAGAAAAGTGATATTTTATTCAGAAATTTCTAAGGTCCATGCAAAATAGAACCTTAAGGTTCATATCATTATCATTATTATTATTATTATTATTATTATTATTATTATTATTATTATTGCTGTTGTTACACTATAGGGATGTCACGTGCATGTTATAGCACGTCCAGAATAATGGGGCCTTAGAGCATTTCCAACGCATGGTTCTTATCAAGTTCTTATATGTAAGCATCGTAGGGAAGCAACTTTGTCCCGTTGGAGCAAGTCTACGTGGACTGCTTGCTAAGAAATTGAAGAGAGAGGAATGCTTCCACAAGCAGCCGGGAAATACGGGTCTTAGGAATAAAGGAGAATAAAAAATAGGGAGAAACTGAATATGGCGGGGATGAACACATACAGTTGATAGGGGGAATGAACATAAAATAAAACCCATTTCCAAATTTAACAGAAGCAGAATTTTACAGAAGCAGGAATGAACATAAATTCGATATTACATAACCACAAATTTACAGTTACAGAACCAGAAATAAAAACATAAAATCTGTAGAAATTTACAGAACAAAAACATAAAATGTGTAGAACCAAAATCCAGAAACAAAGTTACAGTTACAGAACCAGAAACAAAAAACATAAAATTTATACAGAACCAAAGATTTATACAAAAAAAATTCGATCTGCATGCAGTCCTTTATACCAGCGGCGGCGGAGAACCAAAATCCGATATGCGTCCTTCTCTGCAGCAGCGGCGGTGGAGAACAAAAAAAAACCCGATCTGCGTCAGCGGAGGCTCCGATCTGCGTCCTTCTCTGCAGCAGCGGCGGGTGGAGAACCAAAAAAACCCGATCTGCAGCGGCGGCTCCGATCTGCGTCTTTCTCTGCAGCAACGGCAGTGGAGAACCAAAAAAACCCGATCTGCGTCCTTCTCTGCAGCAGCGGTGGTGGAGAACCAAAAAACCCGATCTACAGCAGCAGCGACTCCGATCTGCGTCCTTCTCGGCACCGATTTGAGGAAGAAGAGGAAGAAGAGAAGAGAGAAGAGAGACGGTGGAGATTTGAGGAAGAAGATGAAGAGAGAAGAGAGACGGTGGAAATTTTAGGGTCGGTGGAGAAGAAGATGAAGAAAGAGAAGAGAGAAAATGTCTCAAAGATGAGGAAAGGGTTTGGGGCAAATGAACCGTGTTTTGGTGTTTTGGGGGTGATATTATTTTCATTAGAGAAAAATATTGGGGATGAAATTTGGACGGTGAAATTTATTTTCTGGTGAGATGGTTGGTGGTGATCACCTAAAGAAGATTGAAATGTTAATTATGTATTAGCTTTTATTAATTATAGTATGTAGTATTAGGTTTTGTTAATTATGTATTAACTTTTATTAATTATAGTATTAGGTTTTATTAATTATGTATTAGGTTTATTAACTATGTACTTTAATTTTATTAAAACTAGAATTCTAATGTCTAACGTTTAACTTTGATTTTGTAATCAATTTCATTTTAATTTTTATAAATAGAATTTTAAATTTAATCACTTACACATTGATTTAATTGAAATAAATTTAAATTTTTATAAATAAATTTAATTAATTATCATTAAAATTTATTTAGAAATTTTATTTTATTTAATTACCTTAAATTATTTTTAGAAAATCAATCTATAATTATTTATGTTTTAATTTTATTTACAAAAAATAAATAATATTTTAAGTAGAACTTAATATTAAAAAACGTAGCTTGTGTGGTCCATTCTGGAGTTATTGTAAAGTTGCTCTGTTGGAGCGTAGAGTTGCTTAAATTGTAAGAGTTGTTTATGAGATGATGTGTACATGTAGGACCCACAAAAATAATATATAATATTTTTTTAAGCAATTCTGAAACCCCACCAGTGGAGATGTTTTTAACAGCTCATGGAAGGAGCAGTATGGTGGATAACACGGGCTTCTCATTTGTGAAATGTAAGGTCACGGGATCAGGGGAATTATACCAGCTGGAATCCTTTTTTTCGTGTGGTCGCCTACACCTATATGGACACCATCATCATTCCCAAAGGATGGTATAACCGGGGAGAAATGAAAATAGTACAACTATACAACATACAATTAGGAGAGATAAAGAGAGAAAAAAGAAAAAAAAATAGAATTATGGGATGTGATAGGTGATGTGATAGAGAAATATAGAGAGAAAAATGTGTTGTATAAATTTGTTGCAATGTTTTAAAAACCGAACCAGTAATTGAACCGTGGTTCAAGGTTCAATGGTTTAACCGTGGTCGAACCGGTATTAATTAAATATATATTTTTAAATATTATATAATATTTTAATTAATAAAATAACACAAAATTATAAGAAATTAAGATATAATATGAAGTTATAAACTTGTTTAAACAACCTTATTATAAGGTTTATAAAATAAAAATAATTGATAAAATAAAAAATATCTGTGTAATTCTCAAACACATGTTTTTATTTATCTTAAAAGTATTTTAAATTAAATAAAAACTAAAAAATAAAAAAATAGAATTTTTTTAAGAAAGGCCGGTTCAACCGGTTTTTTTTACCGGTTTTGGCCGATTTTACCGATTTTTTGACCGGTTTTTTGCAGCACCGGTTCACTGGTTTATTTGGACCGGACACAGGACCGATTTACCGGTTTACCAATCGAACCGGCCGGTCCAGTTTTCAAAATTATGATTTGTTGTATGTTTTGGTTATATAAATTTATTATCTCTAACTTATGGGTGACCCTAACCGTGAAATGTAAAGTTCAATTGTCCTCACCATGTTGCACTTGCAGTGTCATTTTAATAATGGAAATTTTAAAATTTACTACTAGAAAGAATATTTGACATCCTAAAAAGTTGATTCCACTTCTATATATCAATTCTGTTTTTGTTGGTTCTGAAGAACTTTAACCCCTTGCACTACTAGAGGGACAATGGGGCGATGCCACTCATTTGATATCTTAATTACAGACTGGCTAAACTGTATGGAAGGTTTGTTTGTCATCTTGCCCTTTATATAGGGAAATGAAAAAGATACCCTCTTAGAGTCTAAGAGTGTGTTTGCAAGGCTAATAAGCTAGTTATTAGCTTATTTGACTAGCTTATAAACTAGTTTGACCAACACAAAAGTGTTTGGTAAGGTATATTAAAGTAGCTTATTTTAGGAGTTTCTAGCTTATAAGCTACAAGCTAGTTCACCAAGTTTCTAGCTTGTAGCTTGTAGCTTATTTAATTTTCTTCCATCACTACCCCGTATATTTTAATACATTTCCCTTATTATTCTTAATTTCTTTTTATCTATTATTATATATTTTCAATTTTAGTGACAAAAACTTTCAAATTTCTTTTTACCTATTATTACATATATAATAAGTAATTTAAAAAATTACGAATTAATTAAATTTTTATTTTCTTTTCACTATTTTATGAAATTATTTTTATATTATACTGTTTATTTTATTAATTTTATTATTTATTTTAATTTGTAATTAAATATTTTATCACTAAAAACGTTTAATGAGAATTTAATTATTATTTTTTAAATATAAAATTATAATTACATAATAACAGCTATTTTTTTCTAAAAAACACAAATAGAATTTATATAATAAAATTTAGGTAATTATGCCCTTTTATGCCATTTTACATTTACTAACTAGCTTATCAGCTAGTTTTACCAAACACTTCTAATTCAATAAGCTAGCTTATCAGCTCGGAGTTTATAAGCTAGGAGCTTATCAGCTAGCAGCTAGCTTATCAGCTAGAAGCTAGCTTATCAGCTACCAGCTAGCTTATCAGCTAGTTTTGCCAAACACACCCTAAGTAGAGCCGTTATATATGTACATCAAAATAGTGCTCCCGCACTTTCCTTTTTTTTCCTTCTTCTTTTTTTTATTTTTTTACTTTATTAATATATTTCTTATTTATTTATTTTAATAAATATTAATATAGATCAATAAATACAATAAATGTGTGTTATTAACCAAATATACTACTTCATTCACCGTTTCTGTGTACACAATTAACCGTACAAAATCAATTAATCAAATATCTCACTCTGTTAACTATCAATGTATACACCATTAACCTCATTTAAAAATATGTTCACCGTTTCTGGACACAGAATTAACCATGTGCTAACGGGAGTTGCAATTAACCAAAAACATTTATTCCGTTAACCACAAAAGGAAACACCATTAAGCTCATTTTTTTAAATTGTTTTTTTATTTTTTATTTATTAACCAAATATACTACTGCATTCACCGTTTCTGTGCACACAATTCACCTCAAAAAATCAATTAACCAAATATTTCACTCTGTTAACCACCAATGTATACACCTTTTAACCTCATTTACAAATATATTCACCGTTTATGGCCCCATAATTAATCTCGTGTTTATAGGAGTTGCAATTAACCAAAAATTCTTTTCTATTGACCACAAACGGAAACACTATTAACCTCATTTTTTAATATGTTCACCGTTTCGGGACACATAATTAATCTCATGTTAATTAACATAATTTTTATTTATATTTTTATTTGATAAGAAAAATAAATAAAATAATAAAATAAAAATATAAAAATCTATTTTTTTAATAAAAGAAAATGATAAAAAACAGATTTAGAAAAAAAAGATGCAAAAAGATAAAAGAGGATACGAAAAGAAAAAATGGGATGTGGTACGTCCTGCATTATCCAAAATATTGGGTATCTCCATATGTAGTTAACATGAATGTGCGGCCAAGAAGATAACAGAGGCCTGCCCTTTTTTTGGTAGAGTAAAGAGGCCTACCCTTATATGAGTGTACATGATCTCCGCCCCTCTATTTTCTCCTACACCAAACACCGGCTACATGTTATGCTATATACCTAATTACAATAAAAAAATTAAGTGAAATACTAACAAATAACCATAAATAAGATTAAAAAGTTGTTATTAAAATTTGTAATATTTAATGTTATAAATATAATAAATGTCATTATTTCTTGTAAATCTACGGTGTGTTTGCTATAGAGTGGGAAAAAAAAAAATACCGTGATTGAATGAAGGGAAATAAAAGTGAAATATAGTAGAAATAGAGTTGTATTTCTCTTTTATCTTGTTTGGTATGAGAAAAATATAATGAAATATAGTGTAAAAATGGATTTCCACTCTATTTCTCTTCTCTTGAGAAAAGATTTTTTTAGGTGAATCCAACGTTTTTAAATTTATCTCCTCTCTAATTTTTCTCCTACCAAATAATATTTGATTGTTTGTAGCACTTTTGAAGGAAAGGGATAAGTAAATAGAGGGTGAGTTTGTGGCCACCAAATATATGTCTGTGTTTGGTAAGAAGATAAGGCATAGTAGCATAAACATATTGTAAAGAACCTCAGCCACCTAATCTCATAGGTTGATATATACTGAATTTCGTTATTTGCCAGACAGCTATAAACATATTGGCATGCGCATGTGGATAGGTATATATATATTTGTTCTAATGGTTTTTTCTGTATTTTATTGTGTCCACCACCACCACCAGGACTGTATTCTATGCACAATACAAATTAATGCACAAGCTTTGCAGGGGAGAGTAGCATGGTCAAGAGAACTCACTGATGAGGAAACTAGACCTTTTCTTTCACTTACATGGATAAAAAATTAATTCAATTCATACACACAGGTTGTTTCTTTCTGAGTTTGAATTTCACGGATGGAAATATTTTTATATATAAAATTATATAGTACAAAATTATAATTTTTCTGACAAATTACAACTGGGCCTTAGAACTGTATCCATATTCCGGGCCGATCCTTCTTTCTTCAATCATATTCTATATTTAGTGTTGACCAAAAAAAAATATTCTATATTTAGTAGCCTACATTAACGATGACGTCGTATTCTACATTAATACGACATTTATAACGTGATTTCTGGTAAATTAAATACACTATAACCCTAAATAGGGTTTTAAACTGCAGTTGATAATTGCAATTACTACCACGAATTAAGGTTTACAGGTTTCCACAACCATATTGCATTGCAATTATAATCATATCAGGCATAGTCTACGTACAATTTTCTATAACATGTGTGTAATTGTAGTCACCACACCACACAACTGTAATTTAAGACCTTGTTTCCGCGAATAAATATGTGAAACATGAATTTGGTTCAAAATTTACCATTAGAGAAAGGCCATTGGGAAACATATATAGCATCCTTGTCAGCTTTCCTATCTCAACCAAATTAATTCTGATTGGTAAAAACTTTAGCTAGCTTAAAATTATGTATAGTAAAGCTCATAGAGAGGCTTTGGAGTTTCACTTGCGCTGCGCAGAGACCAACATGAAATCTGTCAATGCAGGCAATCAATATAACATGCATTGTATATATCATTAATATAGAATCAGTACATTCATATTCTTCATGGCTTCATTTTATGTGTCACAAGATCTCTCACTTGGCTTTTAAACAAACTAAATTCTTCACAATCTGTACAATTAATTTTCTTTTTGTGGGGTTTCGGCATCAACTATTTTTTGGGTCATCAACAAAACATGATGCAGCTTTCTCTTTGGATCAAAATGCAGGCCTTATTGAATGTGCAAGAATCATCATCATCATTTTGACCAAAAAAAAATAATTATCATATTATTATATCATATCATATCTCTCTCACACACACATAGATATATATATATATAAAAGGAAAAAATAAGTGATAAATATGTAAACTCAATTTTCCCATATAAAGTAAGAGTAGATGACTTATTTTTAATATTCATTAATTAATTTTTTCATTATTGATTAATTCATTAATTGATCATTTATTAACTATTTATTTCTCACTTTATAATATGTTTTTCCAAGGCTTTGTAGAATCTTATTTTGAAAATTTAAATATGTGTTTTCTTTCAGGTACCTATATATATTATATAAATTATCTATTTGATAGCAGGAAGTGTACGGATCTAGAATTGAGCAAAATCAACCGGTTAGAATTGAAAATTCAAGCAATTACACGGCTGGGCAGCAGCTAATATAGCGCAAGAAAATGAAAGAACAAGAGGGAAAATGAAAGAAAAAGTGGAGAGAAAAGAGATGGTAGAACGCCACTGGTGCAGCACAGCAGATAAGTTCAAGTGTTAGACACCACTGATCCAGGAGAATAAAATAAGTCTCTAGTTGGTTTAAGCAAGAACCTGATGGCGCCTGTTAGTAGAATTCTGAGCTGACAGCTGAAGGCTAGGATCAAGCATGGAGCTGCTGGAATTGCTTGGAGTTGAACCAAGCATGAATCAACCTCAACATGGTCAACCCATTGACCTTTGACCTTGGACTCAAGTCAACATATAAGACTCCATCTAATTAGGATTAATAAAAGTAGGATTAATTTTTAGGATTAAGTTGTAATTAGGACATACTTGTAATTTTCCCTTTTCTTCCTATTTTGGGCGCTAAATGAGTGGGTTTAGTGGCTTAGGAGTTGGCTTAGCTAATTAGCCTTGGGATCATGGTTCAAATCCCACTTAGGAGAGCTTTCCACTCATCTTTTATTTTCTTGTAATTTTCCTTCCCTTGGCCACCCCTTCCCACTCCTATATATAGGAGGCTCCTGTCTTGTATTTTGACAACTTTGAAGAAATATTAAAAGCATTATGCCCAAATTCCTCCTCATGTGTGAGTTGAGAAGGCTTGGTGGTTTTGCTCAAACCAACCAGAGACTTATCTGATTCTCCTGAATCAGTGGTGTCTAGCACCGGGACTTATCTGCTGTGGGGGTTGCCTGCTTCAGTGGCGTCCAAACCATCTCTTTCTCTTCCACTTTTTCTTTCATTTTCTCTCATTTTCTTGCGCCTAAGTAACTGCTGCTCAGCCGCTATTTTGTGTTTAATTTGACTTCTAACCGGTTGTTTTGGCTCAATTCTAGATCCGTACATATCCTGCTATCAGAACCACCAAGCCTTCTCTACTCACAATGAGGAGGAATTTTGGCATAATGTCTTTACTCAAAATCAAGCTTGAAAATACAAGGGGGATGGCCTATTATTTATAGGAAAAGGAGGTGGCTAGGTGGTGGAAAGGAAAATACAAGATGAGTGAAAAACTACCCTAAATGAGTCTTGAACCCATGACCTCCTAATTAAATGGTTAAGCTAACTCTTAACCACTAATCCTCACTAATGTAGCGCCCAATACAAGGGAGAAATTAAGAAAATTACAAATATGTCCTAATACAATTAAAATCCTAATTAAGTAACAAGTAATCCTAATTATTTTTTTAATCCTTCCTAATTAAATGGTCAAAGGTCAAAGGTTGACCATGGGAGCTCCGCTGCCAGCTCAGAGCTTCACTGGCAATTGCCATCATTCCCTCTCCCTTAGAAAGAATTTGACCTCAAATCTGAAAGATCAAAAAGAAGCCATAAGAAGAAGATGAACAGGGTAGAAAGAAGGAGATGGATGACTAAAGTAGCAAGTAAGAAGATACTTCCCTTAGCCTTGGGAAATTAGTACAGCTAGACGTCCACAAGTTGAACATCTTCCTTGAGCCCAGACAACAAAAAGAAGACCCATAAGTATTATTCCCAAGCAAGCAAAGTGAAGGATCATAAGAAAAATACTTAGGGATCATAAAGATTAGCAAAATAAAAACATAGGATATGAACAAGAGGTAATTGAGATAAGGGTTAGAAAACTCCCTCAATGAAGATTGAACCATCATGTCCATGTACTCTGTGGATTTAGATCCTGGATCATAGACTAATCTTTTGAAGCCCTCCCTTGCAAGTAAGATAAGTAAGTGGTCATGGAGAAGGCTTAGGAAATCAATTCCACACAAGTACAAAATGTGTTTCAATGTGCGATATTCATCAAAATAGTTTACACTATGTTCCCAAATAAATGCACATGTGAAACAATGTGGCATAAATGTCTTATTGGCACTCGTCCGGAGAAAGGATAATAATTGGTTAAAGATAGAGAACCGGAGTCGCCACTTATTAAGGGAAAATTAACTAGATAAAAGCTTCAAAGATATGGTATGCGTAAACCGAGCAAGGTTCGGGGGTCGTTTATGCACAGGGAAGGGTGAAAACTTAATCCCACAGCACCCCTGATACATCCACTAAAAAAGTGGTTACCTTAGTTTTAATTGTGCAAATTATTAATGAGCTTTCAAATATTTATTTACCCCAAAATTATAAAAAAATCAAATTGAAATTTATTTACAAGAAAAAATTAAATTGCAAGTTATTTACAAGGATTAAATTATGAAAATCATTAACTTGACTTGACAGGGATTGGCCCTGCTCCTATGCATCCTCTGGTGCACTGAGGAACTCAAAAGTCACGTAGTACTTCTAAAAAATATTTGATTGGTTAACAGATTTTAATTAATGTTTTTGAAGAAAAAGATTTGAACGCACAGGGTAAAAGAGAGCAGACTGAGCAATACGTTTACCCTTACGATAATTTTAACAAATGAAGACCTCGTAAACTATACATCAATCATTGAAAATCTTTGTGAGCAATTATTATCATTCAGTAAATATTTTTTATTTACTCTTTTTTAACTTTTTTATATTAAACATAGAAAAATGAATGAACTAAACAATATTTACAGGATAATTTTTAGGTAAGATAATATTTACAAAAAGACATTAAATTAAACCAACAAAATATTTTTTTTAACATTTTTAAAGATGATATTTACATACAAGACAAATATTTACAGGATCACAATTTTTAAACAAACAATATATTTACAACAAATTATATGAATTTTAAATCAAAACGTATAAAAAATAAGATGAAATTAAATTACACAAACATTACAATGACATAGTTAACACGCAAAAAATTATAATATTTTATATTTAAACAAATATTAAATTTAAATCACACGCATTTACAATGATGTAGTTAGCACACACAATTATTTTACATTCAAAAAAATATTTTTAATTACAAAAGAAAACTAAATAATTTACACATGAGTCAACAAATATTTAAAAACGAGATACAAAATGATGAATAAAAAATGCATGAAGAGAAATGAAATATGGAATGAAATAAACAAATGCAATATGTGTGCAATATAAATTGAAATATTTAGATCAACATCATTCATCAATACATAAAAATAAAATATATTTTTTTTAATTATTTTAACATTTTCAAGAGTTAAAGTTAGTAATATTAAAAAATTATATGAAACTTTGATTACAATGAAGCAAGATTTATATCTACTCAAGTACATGAACTATTTACAAAAACCATTTTTAAAATTTTTTTTGTTTTTCATGAAATTTGATCTCATTATTTCAATTTATATTAAACAAATATTGTTTTTTTATTTTTTTTATTTTTAGCTAAAACAAATATGAAATTCACACATACCAATTATATATAAAAATGCATGATAAAACAAAATTGGCTTCAGGAACATTATTGACCCTAAACAAACAGAAAAATGCACCAATAAAATAGACTCAATACAATAGCATACACAAAAATACATTTCGGGCCTCAGCTTAATATCATAGGCCCTAAACATATCACAAAAAGATCAAATAACATTCACCTATTTATCTATACCTATATATAAAGGGAATGCCCTCTTTTTTCGTTTCATCTTTTTCCGGACAATAATACTCATAATCTATGTTTAAAAAACACACAAGTAAGAAAAGAATGAGGCAGAACAAGTAAATAAACACCCAAATAAAAACAATCAGTTAAAAAAATAATTCATCTCACTCCCACCCACTGTTGGAAATCTGGCAAGCGTACCAAAATCCCAACAGTATAATAGTAAGTAAGAGTATTGTATCCACAGGGAACGATTCAATTTATAAAGAGTAGTCGTCACAACTATCAAGTAAGAGAATGAAATTTTTGATTGTTGAGAACTGCGAAAGTAAATAAAATTGAACTTAAAGTGAGATAGGTAGAGACAGTTACTTGGACTAGGATTGAACTTCGTTTCATCACACCCCTTTCATATGTGAACCCCAATAATATTTATGAATATGTAGTTATGATACCTTAGCCAAACTATGTTATTTTACCCTGGTTTCCATAGTGATAAAATACTCAGAAATAATTCATGCGAGTTCTCCCAAGCGACAAATTACCCTAGCTTTAATGATCTGTTTTCGGTTTGTTAACACTATCAATTCGCCATGGTGTTCATAGTGACTATATGAGTATTTTTACCAATCAGAGTTCAAGTTTCCTATGTTTAGGCTCCTCCAAACTCGCTATTGATTTTATGAAACCACCTTTCAAATGCGCCCCATAAAACCAACCTATAACTCCGGCACACAGGTGGAAGCTAAGCATTAAGCATAGAATATAAATACCGATATCATAAAAATAGGGATTCATAAATATTAAAGAGAATTCACATACAATCGGGGATTGAATCAACTATGTTCAATCCCATCAGAGAGTTTAGCTACGCATGGTAGTCATTACAAACAAACGGAGAAACTGTCACACTTTTCTCCAGCCTAGCTCTGCTCTGCCGTCTCCCCAAAAGCTCCCTATGATCTATGCAAAAGGTTCTTTAAATAGAAGTTGGAAAACAATCTGGAATCTAGAAGGAATCTTATTTGAAATCCTATGAAAACTATTTCCGTATTCCTGCGTTTCATCCTGCGCTCAGCGCAGGTGGAGCATATTTCTTGTTCCAGCTTTCCTGATTTCCTCCTTTTTCAGCTTGACCTCTTCCTGATCCTATCCTTGTTTGCTTTCATTTCCTTATTTCCCTCTTTTAGATTGATCTTGTGCTGATTTGATCTCCAATTTGAATTTAGAATTTTATCTGCAGAATCTTTATACAAATAATTGTTGATTTTATCTTGATCAGCTTCCATTTAAATCCTTATCTTGCAGATTCTCTTTTCAAATAGATTCTATCTTGTTTCTCCATTTAAAACCTTCCCTTTTATCTGCAAAATCAATAGATTTTCTATTAAAATAGCATCATATTCAAATTTAAATCAAATAATCACAAAATATGCATTTATTACTAAAAAGAGGTAATTTGGGGAATAAATTTACTATTTTACCCTTGATAAGTGCTGTAATTATACAAGAATTTATCATATATTTTTGCGCTTACCAAATCCCCCCCCAACTTAGCTTCTTGCTTGTCCTCAAGCAAGAAAACCTTTTGCAATCAAATGAATCCAATCCCCCTGTTAAGATTCTAAAAAATAAGGAAATAATTTAATCACCTCTCTACTAAGCAGCTGTCACTTTCCAAATATCAGATTGAAAATCAGAATCAAGTGATATTACCAAGACTCAATCAGAACAAAATAAAAATACATTCAAACTTTTTCAAAAATAGTAACCAAAACAATAAGTGAAGAAAAAATCAAGGAATTCTCTCATGCTCACGGGTAAGTGTTTCCCTCATTTTTTAACAGCAGTTTAACAACTAAAATTGATAGTCATTTCTGGTTGTTAGACATGTACATGGTAAATCATGGATCAAAAGGTCTTTCTTTGGTTGTAATGAGGTTGGGCTATCAAGAAATCATGATTTTTCTGGATATGCGAAGAAACACTAGAATAGAGAGCATGTTTGAATTTTTCTTGAACTTGAAATTTTTCTCCATTCTCCACTTCATTCTTGATTTGTATCATTCAACTGGACTCTTTCTTTGTTTGATGATTCACTCCCCTTTTTTTTCACTTTCATTCACTTTTTCTTTTCTTTTTTTTGAGGGAGTGATCTTCTTTTGCTTTCTTGTGCCTGCTCTTTGTATTTCTTCAAGTAGTTCACTTTCAAATAACCAACCAATTTCTCCCATTTCATCAAACTACACCTTTGCTCTCTATCCCAAGTATGTAAGGGACAAAATATAAACATTGCTTTTTGGCTAGGGTGCATAAGAAAAGAAACATTAAAGCTCAAATGGGTTACAAAAAAAAATTGGAAAATTTTTTCAAGGGTTGGTTGTTTGGCACTGAGCAAATAAATTAAAATTACAAAATTTGCCTTTATCACTTCCAAATTTTCAATGTGCAGAATAAAATCCAAAAACTCAAGCAATAGCAGTTGACAAGTAGCGGTGAAAATTCTCAATTCAAAGTGTTTGGTCTCACAATTCACCGGCTTTTTGGCTAATTTTCCTTGATGAAGTCACCGATTGAAATTAATTAACTACCCTGATATATTTTTCTGCATAATATCCTAATCTTAACTGATTATGGATTTAATCACAAAATTCTTATTTCTTTCCTAATTCAGTTAGTTAGACTGCCTAGTTTTGAGATTTAAATTTATTTCCTTAAATCCCTATTCCTAAAACCTAAAAAATTGAAATATAAAACAAAAATCCTAATTAACTAAAAAATAAAAAGAAAATAAAATAAAAAATAAAAGAACAAAAAGAAAGAAAAACACTAGTATCAATCTTCATCCTCTGTATCCTGTAAGTCCTCATCCTACTCTCCTGCTGCTGCTCCACCTCCCCCTAGATGAATAGGCTTGTCCCCAGGCCACTGCAAGAATGTCCGGAACTCATCAGGTAGCATACCTGGGTATGGGTCTAGTACAAATGCTTCTGAAGGTGGGAAATCCCTCTGTGGATGGTGGAGTTTTGCCTGCAGATGTGCTCCATGTAAGCTCGGAGTGGGATGTCAGCTGGTGGTCGTGGTTATGGTTGTTGTGGCTGCTATGGCTGATGATCTTCTTTCTCCTCTATCACCAGGCTCTCTAACTATGTTGGCGTAGAATTCCCGGACCAGCTCCGAGTAATCTATCAGGATCAACCATCCTATGTCATCTGTGTTTTGAGGTCAACTGGAATTTCTAACACAAGTTGCATGGTTTTAGAGCCTAATACTTTGCAGCAGCCTGTGCACTTTTGAATCTAATGGGATCATAATGGGTTCATCTCTGATCCTCTTCCTCATGCCTTCTCCTCATGAGCTAAAGCCACGGGAAGGCCAGCAGTGTATTTGATCATAGGCATCTGAAAAGTCAAATAGAAACAGCTAGTTGATGAAAACTCATTCATTTTAATGATGCCTTAATGAAAACACTAATTCATGAAGAACATGGAAGCCTATCATTAACAAATTTGCATGTGTAATTCAAAATGCATTCTTGAACAGAATTCATCAATTTACATAAAAATACTCATTTGTAATTTGGTAATAACTTCCACATAACAGAATATACTCATTTGTTTTTCAAGCATTCAAATAATCCATTGAGATGGTCACCTCCACAAAAGTCACAAATTGTAACACCCATAATTTCCCCTACCAGTATATAAATAAGATAGAGAAAATTTTAAAAAGAGAGAGAGAGAGAGAAATTTAATTATGAGGTATTTAGGAACTATTGATAAACAATCAAAATTTATATTTTTGGAATTTTCCAACCATAATTATAAATAATTTATTTTTAGAGAGGTGTTTGAGAAAATGACCTGAAATACCCTTAGTAATTATATAGTTAAGGAAAATATAGATTTAATTATGAAAAATAGCAAAAACTTAAAAGGGATCTACATTTTTAGTCAAAATAGTCTTAATATAATTAATAATTAATTTTAGAAATTTATTTATAATTTTCTGGCACTTTTGGGCAAAAAGACCAAAATGCCCCTGGTTAGCAGTGTAACCCTGGCCAACATATGAAAAATTGTAGAATAATATGGAAATATACTTTGGACCTTAAAAGTGGATTGAAAATGATATTTATAACTTTATAGAATTTTTGTGTGTAAAGCTATAAGTTTCTATCTGCTTACTCTTATTAAAAATTGACTGTTGTGTGCGAAAACTGGGAAAATTGAGAAATAAGAGAGTTTAAGTGAGAAGAGAGTTCTAATCAAATTTTTAGGCTTAAAATAGGTTAGAGCAATTATAGGAATTTTTCTAGAAATTTTGGGAAATTTTGGGTATTTTGGTGTGAAATTACCATTTTACCCCTACTCTTTATGGAACCGAGCCCGAATACTCTTGATCCGGGACAGAAAAATCTGCATCATCCTTCCTTTCCCCTCTCCCAAAGATATGTGGGTCTGTGTGTGCATGTGTGACATATGTTGGCTTCACACCTTTTCTAAAAGACATAAAGTGAAGAAAAGCCTTAATTTTCATGAAATTAGAGACACTTGTCCACCTTTCTCTAAACCTTACATGAAAAATTGTTTTTTTTCATTCTTCATTTTCTCCCAAAACAGTCGTGAGCCTCCCTTTCATTCTCTCCATCTTCTCCATTTTTCTCCTTCACATTTCAAGCTAAAGGTTCCATTTTTGAATCTTAAGCTACAAAAATCTAGCCTCCAACCTTTGAAGAACATTGTTTTGGTGATCAAGAGGAGTGCAAAAGAGGAGCTGTTTGGGATTTTGCTGCACCTTTTCAAGAAGAATTTTCCTTAGGTAAAGGGGGGGAGAACCTTGAACTCTAGTAGGATTGGTGACTAGAGTTAAGGATTACCCTTGATCCTTGTCCCTAAACCTTTTTCCCTTAAAAAATGAATTCTTGGAACCTATTTCTTTGAAGAAATGGTTTGGCCGTATGTATATGGTTTGCATGTTTGTTTTAAAAATTTATATGATGGTTGAAATGTGCTTATTTGGTGATTTTGGATGCATGCAGGTCATGAGTTTGGTTGGAAAAATTTTACCCTTTTTCCTTGAAACCATTCGGCTGTTTTAGTTTTTATGGGCTGCATGAGTTTAAAAATTTATTTGATGCTTGTAACATGTTTGTATGATGAATCTAAGTACATACATGTGATTGTTTGGAATTATAAAATTGATTGGTGTGATTGAATCATGAAAAATGGTGTTTTTGAGCTTATGAACAAAGTGTGAACTTGATGATGTTGTTTGGCATATTTGGATGAATTTGTGTGAAATTGTTTGATTAAATTACTTGTGGGTGACTATACTTGAGTTTGGGAATTTTTTGAAATTGTTGGATTTTGATGATTTTTTTATGAACATTCATAGTGTTCATCATGTGTTCTTGGTGTTCTTGAACACATTCATGAGAAACTCGTGAAGGAAAATGGTTTGATCTTGTTTTGGCAATAAGGAATATGTTAAAGTGTTTATGGGCCATAGTGGCCCAATAAGCCAAAAGTGTAACCATTTAAAGTGACAACCAAATTAAAAGGAAACTGGTTTTTGGTAAATCCTATAAACTAAATTCGGGTACAAAAATAAACCTAAATAAAAGTCACCCAAAAATCCATAATATTTGATGGTAAGGTGAAAAATTGGACTCCTATGAGTTACCTAACCATTGGGCCTTTAGTTTAGGTCCAATGCCTTAAAAAAAGTCATAAGACTCATCAAAAGTCAACCAAAAATATTGTATGAATTTGGGCTTAGGTTAGAGTTGGGCTTCAACTCTAATCCAACTTATCAAGATCAAAGCTTAGAATTGAATTAGTGGGCTTAATTAATCCAATTTGCCTAAGTTGATTAATCCAACCCACTTAAGTTAATTAAGTGAAGAATAATTAATTAAGACTAAAGTTAATTAACCCTAATGAGGATTAACCTTAACCTTAATCATTAATCACTAATGAGGTATTAATAAAGTATTTAAGACCTAATGGTAATTAAGAACTAATTAATTATGGTTAACCCTAATCAAACGTAATTAAAAGCTTAATCCAAGATTAAGGAAGAGATTAAGGGATAATTAGGAATTAATTAGGATCTTAAGTGAATATTAAGACTTAATTAAGGAGAATTAAGATTAATTATGGTCTAATTAAGGAAGACTAATCATAATTAAGGGTTAAACTAAATCCTAATTAGACATACAAGAAGAATTAAGATAGGTAATACTATTCATAAGACACACCCATAAGTCTTAGTAAACTATAGGACTTAAGTGAAAGCGGTCATTGACTTTAAGAAAAACTTTAGTACAAATTAACTTAAAAGTTTATAACAAACACACTCTTTCTGCATAACACTTGAGAAGCTTAGTGAGAGAGTGCGGTTTTAACCCGAGATGGGGTTTGGTTTTCCTTGTGAAGGAAAGACATTGAATCGGGCCGTACCACGGGGAGTGGTGACGTAGAATGATTCAATGGGCTTTGCCTGTAAGGACTGTGTATGTTGAGAAAGCATTGTTTGGATTTCCTTGTGAAGGAAAGACATTGAATCGGGACGTACCACGGGGAGTGGTGACGTAGAATGATTCAATGGGCTTTGCCTGTAAGGATGTGTATGCTGAGAAGCATTGTTTGTGTGACATGCATCATAAAGCATTGATGATGTTCAAGGTTGAGAACCTTACGACCTAATATGACATTGACACTTGGTACAGTGTGAAATCGGTTTGGGAAGGGTGCACTGGGTTTTGCAAAGAACTCCAGAGGGTCCTCAAAAGGGACGCCAGCTCTGAGGATAGCCTAGTTCCTGGAATATCTCAGAGGACGTAGGTTAGCTCCCTAGTGTCGAGTTCGTGGAACCCAACTTAGCTATTCCTGTCGCTCTCATGATTTTCGAGGTCAGTTGAGATTGTCTGGAAGACGGATAAAATAATTGACCAAAATAAATGAGCAATGCTCTTTGTACCGGCGCTAGTATAGACTCTAACTCCTGATACGTTGTACATATATGGTCTGACAGTTGTCGTGTGCACTGTGGTGGTGATTTTTCCCGGGCCCTCATGCATTGCATGGTACATGGTAGTTTCTTGAAATCGTTGGTAAATGACGTGATTGTTTGCATTGCATGGGCATATCACATCATTTTATGATGTTGTGACTTTCTATGTGAGTGATTGGATTGATTGTTGTATGAATTGTGTGAATTCTCGTGTCTGTCTACTTTAGTTATCATATCCTGCGTTAAGTGAGTTCATGTAAAGTGTTCTCACCCCCTTGTCTTTCTTCTTTTTTTTTGTTGTCTGTCATTATTTTGGCACCTAAAAGGGCATGGACTCTGGAAGGATGCACATTATTCTAAAGATAGGCGTGGTGTTCGGGTCGAACCGGATCTTGTTTAAGTCAAACGATAGTGTTTAGGGGTGTACATGAGTAACAATATCCTGTATAGATAAGGTGTATTCAAATAGAGGGTTCACTTCTCTTGTAATGTAGCATGCTAAAACCCCAATTTAAATGTATATTACTTCTGTTTTAATTTGGAATAGCAGTGAAATGATATTGTTGTATTGATATGTTCTTATAGTTCCATCCCAATTATAATTTATTAATATGTAAAAAAAAATCACCGATTTTCTTCACTTCATTAAGAGATTAATTAACAAATCGCAACCGAGTTAGTCGAGTAATAACCATCATGTGATGAGGGTGTTACACAAATTAATTGTGGGGACTGGCTAGGATAGTATTGCACTGCCTGTATTTGCTGAGAAAGGTTATCTAGCTGCTTGTTGAGTGCTTCTATTTGCTACCTTATAATCTTATAATCTGCCCTGATTTCATCTGCAGAAGTTTGCATGTGGGATGAAAGAGCATCTTGTTGCCACCCAAAATTTTGACTCTGATAACTTCCCTAATCCTACGAAAAATTGTTAGGATAATTGTTGTAATTAGAAAAGATACCATGAATCGGTGTGTGGGAGAAATAGCCTGGTTCATGCTGCCTAACATAATCTCCAAGCGTTCTTCTTGGTGGATTTTGATAATCTCCAAGCGTTCTCTTCTTGGTGGATTTTTCCATTCAGTAGTCATTACTCAACATCTACTTCTCTTGGGGTGCTTGGACAGAGAGTGTTGAGATTGTCTCCTTTACCTTATCCTTGCCCCTTTTATGTTTCTACTTTTGTTCCTCCTAGATGCCTCTTCTATCAAATTTCAATTGATTTTGAGACACTTGTCCTCACAAGAAGCTCAAAAAAATATTAGCTCGGAAGAGAGAAACAAAATAATAAAAAATATTTTTTAAAAGTAATAATAATTTTTTTTTCATAAAAATAATAACAATAAATTTTATTTATTTTTTATTTTTTAAATCCTAAATAAAAAGAAAAGAATTAAAATAAAATAATTAAAAATAAAAAATCTTAAAAAATTAAAATCCTAAAAAAATTAAAATAAAATATATACAACTTGATAGAATAGACCTCCCGAGTCTTTAAAACTTGATACACCATTCCCCGACAACGGCGCCAAAAATACTTGTTGGAAATCTGGAAAGCATACCAAAATCCCAACAGTATAATAGTAAGTAAAAGTATCGTATCCACAGGGAACGGTTCAATTTATAAAGAGTAGTGGTCACAACTATCAAGTAAGAGAATGAAATTGTTGATTGTTGAGAATTGCGAAAGTAAATAAAATTGAACTTAAAGTGAGATAGGTTGAGACAGTTACTTGGACTAGGATTGAACTTCGTTTCATCGCACCCCTTTCATATGTGAACCCCAATAATATTTATGAATATGTAGTTATGATACCTTAGCCAAACTATGTTATTTTACCCTGGTTTCTACAGTGATAAAATACTCAGAAATAATTCATGTGGGTTCTCCCAAGCAACAAATTACCCTGGCTTTAATGATCTGTTTTCGGTTTGTTAACACTATCAATTCGCCCTGGTGTTCACAGTGACTACTATGAGTATTTTTACCAATCAAAATTCAAGTTTCCTATGTCTAGGCTCCCCCAAACTTGCTATTGATTTTATGAAACCACCTTTCGAATGCGCCCCATAAAACCAACCTATAACTCAGGCACACAGGCGAAAGCTAAGCATAAAGCACATAATAAAAATATCGATATCATAAAAACAGGGATTCATAAATATTAAATAGAACTCACATACAATTGGGGATTGAATCGACTATGTTCAATCCCATCAGAGAGACTAGCTACGCATGGTAGCCATTACAAACCAACGGAGAAAGTGTCACACTTTTCTCCAGCCCTAGCTCTGCTCTGTCGTCTCCCCAAAGCTCCCTATGATCTATGCAAAAGGTTCTTTAAATAGAAGTTCGAAAACAATCTGAAATCTGGAAGGAATCTTGTTTGAAATCCTTTGAAAACTGATTCTGTATTCCTGCGCTTTACCCTGCGCTCAGCACAGATGAAGCACAGGAAACAGAGAGCAAATTAAATGTTGCGCTCCACTTGTGTTCAACGCAGGTGGAGTGTATTTCTTGTTCCAGCTTTCCTGATTTCCTCCTTTTTCAGCTTGATCTCTTCCTGATCCTATCCTTGTTTGCTTTGCTTTCCTTATTTCCCTCTTTTTAGCTTGACCTTGTGCTGATTTGATCTCCAATTTGAATTTAGAATTTTATTTGTAGACTCTTTATCCAAATAATTGCTGATTTTATCTTGATCAGCTACCATTTAAATCCTGATCTTGCATATTCTCTTTTCAAATAGATGTTATCTTGTTTCTCCATTTAAAACCTTCCCTTTTATCTGTAAAATCAACATATTTTCTATCAAAATAGAATCATATTCAAATTTAAATCAAATAATCACAAAATATGCATTTATTACTAAAAAGAGGTAATTTGGAGAATAAATTTACTATTTTACCCTTGATAAGTGCTGTAATTATACAAGAATTTATCATATATTTTGCACTTATCACCCACCCACTACCCGCTCCATAATGCCTAGGGTTTACATTTCATCTCTATGACATTTCACTTCACTCATTTCACCAAACTCCAAACTGTTTTTCTACGGTTTACATACCATTTCAACACCTTAGGTTTCACTCTGAAAATAAGAGAGGGGTGAGGTGAATGGGCATGGCCGCGATGGGACTCCACGCTACTGCAATAGGATGGACGGAGGTGCGATTGTACTGCACATGACGGTGGCGCGATTCGGATACCTTTTTCTCTGTATTCTGACAGCGGCCTTGGCAGCAGATAGCTGCAGAGATTCTGACGTTTACAATGACTGCGAGATGGATCTGGTTCCGTCGCGCCGATGGCAGAGGCTAGGACAATGGCTGAATGGTAACGGTGTGATGCGTCAGTGACGTGGTAACTCCGATGAGGTCCCTATATATCTCTCTCTCTATCTACTCCTTTCATTTTTGCAAAAATAGAAATTCATACATGTCACTTAGGGTTTTCAAAATTGGGGGCACAAAAAGGGGCACCCATGAGGGAGTGTCGTGAGCAGCGGCATGGTGGTTGCCAGTAGCATGCATGACGGCGCTTGGTGGTGGAGGTGGCTGCGACGGAGGCAGGATCCGTGAGCGACATTCGTGCAGAGGAAATTAAGATTACATTATATATATGGTGCCTATTCTAATGTAATGAGACGGTACAATTTATAATTCACATATTTATAAGTATGCATGCAATTTCTAATCTAAAGTGATGAATTACGTTGCTGAATTGTATATGCAGGAGAATGTTTTTCTTTCCTTACGTCTTACAACATAACCATGCTCTTTAAAGTTATTGCCATGGTGTGCACCACAGGACCATTTCCCAACAATTTAACTACTCGCTTTGGGATTCCCATGATTTATGGAATAGATGCAGTTCATGGCCACAATAATGTCTACAATGCTATCGTGTTCCCTCACAATGATGGACTTGGTGTTACCAGACAAGTTTATATATATGCAGGAATATGAGTAGTCATGAAATGATTTGTGATGTTATAGTTCATAATTTGTAATTAGAGTGATCTGTTCTTTCCAAAACCTAATGAAGTAATATTGTTTTCTGATGAAATTATGTACCAAGTGAGTCATTTTCAGTATATTAGAAGATAACTCTATTGAGCGTTGACGGATTTTTTGAATGAAAAAAAATATTTTATCATATATTTTATATTTAAATTTTAAATTTCTATGAAGTTGAAAAATCATTGCATCGGTTACCCTACATTTTAGTTGCGTTGCTCGGAACTTCCCCCTGCATTCACCACTCCGCTTTGGTCCTCCATCAAGGTAACCCATATACCCATTTTCTGTTTAGAAATTTTGATCTTAAATTTGTTATCTTTTTAAGTATGCATGCACTTTCTAATAAGTATGCATGCAATTTATAGTGGGTAATTGTTATCTCTTTGCTTTCTGTGTTGTTACTCATGTTCTCTATTAGAAAGAATTTTAAAACGGTTAGATTTTGATGTTAAAAGAATTTTACTTATGTTCTTTGATTTTGATGTTGTCTGTGTGCACGGTGCAGTAACAGTGAAAGGGGGGATTTCTTTTCGTGTGAGGACTATTTACGTGTAGCCGGTTCTAGAAATTTTGATGGTTATTAATCGGCTGTCCACATATGAAACTGTTGTTGCAAAGTTTTTAGCTTTAGGATTAGATGACATTTTGGGCTGCCCTTATGAAGAGCCCAAGACTGAACCCTCTACTTTGTACCTTCAATTTTATTCACAACAAGTCTGAAGAAGAAACATCAATTTCACAGACATAATCTTAACCCTTCCCAAATAGAAGCACATGAGCAAAAGGAAATAGCTATTGAAAGGACTAGGAATTGCCTAAGACAAAACAAGGAATTGATATGGGCAAACAAGAAAAGCAAGCATTCAAGAAAGCTTATACACAAGAATGGAATACAAACAAGACAAGACAAGACCAAAGAAATTGCAAAGAGAATTGTTTTTGGTAAGATTTTGAAAAAGAGTTGCCAAACAGTCGTTTTTGGAAAAACAGCTATTAAAACTCAAAATACTATATACAAGAAAATGAAATGAAAAATTACAGTAAAAGGTCAACCGTAATGTTGGGCTTTCTTTTTGTTGTTTTTCTCTTTGCTTTTCTCTTTTTTTTGAATTTTGACTTTTTTGGGTGTCTTTTTGACTTTTTCTCTTGTTGTTGACTTTTGCACCCTTTTTGCTTTTTGCACCTCTTTTTGTATTTTTGGCAATATAACTATTTTTGAATTCTTTTTGCTACTTTTCTTTTCTTTTTGCCCCAACACAAAATTATAGAAATTTGTACAAAATTACAAAAAATAGAAATCTACCTAAAATTTTTTTTTTCAAGATTTTCTAATTACAACTGGTCCAAAAAACAAAACAGACAGGCTGAATTCTAAAAACTGTAAAATAAAATGATATGGCAACCTGATTTCAAAAAATTCCAAAAAAATTGCTTAGCACTTCCTTGTTGATTCTACAAACACAAAACGGTGTCAGAAACGCGTTTGATTCAATTTTAAGATGGGAATTCAATTCTGAAGGAAAATCAAAAATTGAAATTTATTGATTTTCTTCCAACTTTATGAAGCAAAAAGTAGCCTAACGGTGAGCGTTTTGCACAATCAAACAGGGAAAGTCCAATGTAGAGATAGCAGTCAATTCAAGTTTGCAATCAGAATGGCAAGAAGACAAACAGAACATGAGTAAAAAATTGACAAAATAGCACCCAAGAAATGTGTAAAAATGGCAAAAATAGGAAGAAAAAATGCGCAAAAATAAATGATAAGAAAGTAAAGGGGGAAACTGAAATTAAAAGGATGGGGAGGACAGAAATGTAAATGGCAAAAAGTAGAGGGGATGACAAAAATTAAAAGGATGGGGAGGACAGAAAGTAAAAAGCAGAAATGTAAAGGGGATGGCTGAAATTAAAAGGATGGGAAGGACAGAAAGGAAATGACAGAATGTAAGGAAGATGGCAGAAATTAAAAGGATGGGGAGGACAAAAGGTAAATGGCAGAATGTAAAGGGGATGACAGAAATTAAAATGATGTGGAGAAGCTGAAATTAAATGGTGGAAAATTAAAAGCGGAAAGTAAAGAGATGATAATATGAACACGTGATATGGGGGATGAACAATTAATGGTGGAATGGGGAGAAAATATAGGTGAATGATCTTTGGAAAATGAAGACAACAATGCCTCTACTTACCACACTCCACCACAAACAACAGTTATAGCAGTTAATTTGCAAGAATCACTCAAGAACGAGTATGAGCAATTAGAATAGGCATTTTATCACACCTATGGGGTGGGAATTAGCGGCCCAACTCCCTACTAAAAGCACACAAACTCAAGCAATTCAAGCAAGCGGAAAGCAGCAGAAAGGCACCTCGGGCCTAGGAAACGGGCCAAGTCCGAATTACAAATGAAACAAGGAGGTGAATTACACAATTTTGGCCGAAAATTCTGCACCCAAAGTGCAGCAAATGCAGCGGCCAAACAACCCCAAATTTGCTCAATCCAACAAAGTTCTGATACCAATTGATAGCAGGAAGTGTACAGATCTAGAATTGAGCAAAATCAACTGGTTAGATTGAAAATTCAAGCAATTACACGGCTGGGCAGCAGCTAATATAGTGCAAGAAAATGAAAGAACAAGAGGGAAAATGAAAGAAAAAGTGGAGAGAAAAGAGATGGTAGAACGCCACTGGTGCAGGCAACCCCCACAGCAGATAAGTTCAAGTGCTAGACACCACTGATCCAGGAGAATCAGATAAGTCTCTGGTTGGTTTAAGCAAGAACCACCCATCATTCTCTACTCACAATGAGGAGGAATTTTGGCATCATGCCTTTACTCAAAATCAAGCTTGAAAATACAAGGGGGGTGGCCTCCTATTTATAGGAAAAGAGGTGGCTAGGTGGTGGAAAGGAAAATACAAGATGAGTGAAAACTATCCTAAATGAGTCTTGAACCTATGACCTCCTAATTAAATGGTTAAGCTAACTCTTAACGACTAATCCTCACTAATGTAGCGCCCAATACAAGGGAGAAATTAAGAAAATTACAAATATGTCCTAATACAATTAAAATCCTAATTAAGTAAAAGTAATCCTAATTTCGTGGGACGGTGGGCGAATAACGGGAAGATGGAACGGTGGGAGGTGCTGTTGGACGAAACGACGGCGACGCTGCTAGACCTGGTTTGTTCGGAGTCGTCAGATGAGAAGACGAGGGTCGAGAGCGGCGGATATGAAACTGAAGCAGTGAAGTAATGAAATGTGGGTTTTAGTTTTAGGGTTTTTTTATTTAATTTTATTTAATAACTGTTATTTTTTAAAAAAAAAATATCTGTAATATAAAAAATACAACTCTAACACTAATATAAAAAAATATTTTTTTTAAAATTAAATTTAAATATAAAAAACATTATCATTTTTAATAACCCTCACTCGTCCCATTGGGGTGAGTTAAAGTGCTCAAAGAGTCCGGAGGCTTTCCCTGCCTTGGACTGGGGCACCGTCCCCTTGCCCTAGATTTTATGTAACCAAAAAAAATTTTATTAGGATTTAAAAGATATATTATTATCTTATAAATTTTATTTGAAAATTGTTTTTATTAATTAAAATAATTATTATTTAATGTATTCATTTAAATTAATTTCTTAATTCAAATTACTTACCTCTTAAATAAAAATTATTCAATTTAAATTCAGCATATACTTCATATTTAATATTTTTATTTAATATAATATAAATATATTTATTTAAAGATACTACTAATTATATAAAAAAATATTTCCCTTGTATAGTACGAAATAAACTAATATAATTGAAGAATTTTATTTTAAGAAACTTTATCATGGATTGAATTGTGAAAAATATATGGTGAAATAATTTTAATTTAAAACAAAAAATTGAAATTAGAGACGGAATAATTTCGTCTCTAATCATTGTCTCCAAAATTATTAGTTAGAGACGGATTTAGAGACGGGTTTTATATCATTAGACATATTTCCGTCTCTAAATGTCGTCGCTAAAATCATTAGTATTATTTATATCATTAGTTTGGACATTAGAGACAGAATTAGACACAGAATTAATCAGACACGGATGAATTCCGTCTCTAAAATCCGTCTCTGAAATAGTTTTAAACAATTTCGAGACAGATTTAGAGACGAAACAGATTTGAGGACGGAATATTCCGTCTCTAATTCAAAATTTTACATCCGTCTCTACTCCAAGTATTCCGTCTCTAATTCCGTCACAATTAGAGACGGAAAATTTTCCGTCTATAAATACAACTTTTCTAGTAGTGTTATTTAATCCTTCCTAATTAAGATGAAGTCTTCTTGTTGAATTGGTCAAGGGTGGTCAAAGGTCAAAGGTTGACCATGGGAGGGTTGACCACACATGGTTGACCAAGGTTTGGTCGAGCTCCATGCGCCCAAGTCAAGCCCAGGCTCCCCTTCAGCTCCGCTGCCAGCTCAAAGTTGCTTCACTGGCAGTTGTCATCACTATTATGCATAATATTTTATTTTAAAATTTCATTGATGAAAATATAATGAATAGAAAATAATAATCATTCATGTCATTATGCTCTAACTTTTTCATCTTAACTAATTTTATACATTAAATTTATTAATGTTTAATTGTTAATATAGTATATATGTTACAAGAAATAAGTGTAATTTCACCTAGGGATAAAAATTATACATAGAATGTATATTTTAACATTTAAATTTAAATTTAAGTGGTAAATATATATAATACATAGGAATAATTTTTTTTAAGGAAAGCACATTAAACTGAATTATAATAGTAAATATATATGGAGAAAAAATTATTTAAGAGTAAAAGTATGACACATGGGATTCGCCGTTCTATATAAAAATAATGATACTCAACTTATATAATTCATATGAATACTTATATTTTTAAAGCAAGATTCATATCAGAAGCAATGTGGAGGAAAATCTTTATCCAGGATCAACACTAATTTCTTCTATTAAAATGATATCATCTAACTTTCAGTCTACATTAATTCTCTCCTATTGTTTCATTGTTTTATTTGCAATGGACAAATATTTAAATTACATGTTTAAAAATATAGAAATAAATCTTATTATCTTAATAATAATTCGTTTATAGGGTAAAATCCAATCTCCCTAGAATGAAATTTCTTTTAAGAAAACTTATTAATAATTGAATTATAGGGTAAACATAAATCACACATGTTAAAATATTTATATAATAACAAATTAATATTTAAATTATTAGATGAATGTTATTAAATAAAATATGAAGTATAAAATTTGTATTGATTATAACTACTTGAAAGCTTATTATTATTTAAATTATAAAATAAGAATGTACCACTCTGGAATGAACATTTACATGAAAGCTCATTAATATCTAAATTAAAAGAACACTTTAATTAATATTTTAAATATAAATTTATGTTGATTGCAATTATTTTACTTATGTTATGTTATTTTAAAATATAAAAAATATTTTAAAAAACTAATTAATAAAAATAAATGAGTTTGTAAAATTGAATTGTGTTTTATCGTTACAATTTTCCCTTTTAATTCTCTTATAATTGTTTATACATCACCTGAAAATAAATCTTTTCATTAAGTTTATTAATTTGTGTTAGAATGTAATTAGTCATTAGTCGTTACAGATTTGTAGGAAATTAACAGTTACATATTCTAGGAATATTGATTCCTGATTATTTGGTACAAATTAATTGTATTTGATTCTGTAAATTAGTATAAATACATATTGTGTGTTCTGCATTAGACACACAACACATTCAGCAAATATATTTTTCTTTATGGTATCAATAGTTTAGATTTTTCGATCTGCAGTAGCTTTTTTTCGGGTAAACAATACCCGCGGCCACTGTGTGCCCTTTTCCCCCCGTCACCGAGCGTCCCTTTCCTCCTGCGGCCACCATACTCGTAACACAGGAATAAAAGTTTTTTAGGAAAATACATTAATATCTAAATCTTGAAAGTAACTATATGGAGACAAAATAATTTAAGAATAAAAATATAACACTACAAGAATATAATGGTACTCTGTGAAGTCTAAGAATCAGGTTGAGCACTCAAACTTGATTTAAGACTCGGTATCCTTAGGTTTTAATGATTAACAAATAAGATCATGTAAGCAGGTTCTACTGAGAAAGGTATTGTTTTATTGATTGTGTTTTAGGTTGAAGTATTCATCTGAAGTATTAAAACAAGAAGAAGAAGAACAGATTAGAAGAAGAAGAAGAAGAAGAAGAAGAAGAAGAAGAAGAAGAAGAAGAAGAAACCAGAAGAAGAAAAACACACCAGAAGAATAAGAAGAAGAACAGATCAGAAGAAGACGAACAAATCAGAAGAAGAAGAAGAAGAAGAAGAAGAAGAAGAACGAAGTAAGAATCAGAAGATAAAGCAATGCAGAATCTGAAGAGAAGGAATAGACTCAATCGTCTGAAGAACATCTGAAGATTTGAAGACAAAAGGACTTCGTCTGAAGTGCATCTATCATCTGAAGAATTGAAGCTGATCAAAAGCAATCTGAAGGCTGAAAATGACAGAGTCAAGAAGTGATTTCATGAAGACATTGTCAAGCATGAAAAACACTCTATCCAATGGATTATATCATTTCAGCAAAAGAGTTAGGCATGCTTTTCTGCCTCGATCAAAAGACTTGCACAAATAAGGAAATCTTGCAACGGCTGCTGCACCTGCAACAAAAAGGCACTGTGTACGCAGACATACTGCACCTGCTGCTACCCAAAGCAAATCAGAAGTCTGAACCAGAAAATGACGAGAAAGGTGTTTGAACTAAATATATTTAATTCAACATCTTTATTCATCTAAGTATCAGAAGAATCATAAGAGACAAAGAAGAACAGAGCTTGAATCGTCTGAAAAAGAGAAGAAGCAACTCTTGACAGAAGAAAGAATCTTGCTGAATGAATTCTAAGAATGAAGAAGCAAGAAATGGATATAATGAAGCAGATGAAATCTAATGAGATAATACATCAAGGTGAAAGCTCACAAATCATCTGAAAATATGTGAAGAGTTTAATCGTCTGAATACTCACACTCTTTGAACATATTTTGGGACTCTCATTACTGATTACTTGAACAAAGTCCAATATGAGAAGTCTCAACAAAAGAGAAGATCAGTTGTTCAACGGCTAAGATATTACTCAAACATTTTCAAGGAACTCTGATCAAGAAAAGAAAATAAGAAAGCAACAGAATGTCAGAAGCAGAGCTAAAAGGAAGCTAGCACAATCCGAGCTAAAGGACAAACTCAACGGATACATCCTCACATTCACAGAAAGGAAAGAGGATCAGAAAAGAAGTAGAAGAGAGAAAGAAAAGAAGACATCCACATGTTTAAGGAAATTCTCTCAAGGTTAAAGAACTCATCAGTAGTGTGTTAGAGCTAAGCTATCTGCACACTTATTCTGCTTAAGAAGAAGCAACCGTTTAGAGAAGTTATTTCACAACGGCTACTTGAGCCAAAATCACTTCTTCTCAAACGGTAACCAAGAAATCTTCAATGGCTATATTTCATCAGAACATATAAATAGCCTCAAGAAAGATTTTGAAGATGTTGGTTGTCATGTTGGTCAATATCCAGATGTTTGGTTTGGCAAGCATGTAGACCAACCAAGTTTGACATTGAAGTCCACAAGAAAGAAATGGATGAAGCATAATTTCATATACTACTTAGCCAATTAGTTGAGGAAGTTTCACCTCACTTAGAAGATGAGATTGTACCAAATTTATACTCTTGTATCTCGGTCTTATCCTTGTACTTAGATTGTAATTCATGTATCCTGAGTAAGACTCGGTAATCACTTTGTACAAGAAGAATCTGAGTTTATGTTTCTCACGAACTTAAACTTAGGTTGAGTTGTAAGCACTTTATGTGTTTGAGAGCCTGGAGAGGCTTGGAGAAATAAAGAATACTCTGTGTAGAGCCTGGAGAGGCTCGGTAAGAAAGAATACTTGGTGTTGAGCCTGGAGAGGCTCTGTAAGAAAGAATACTTGGTGTTGAGTCTGGAGAGGCTCTGTAAGAAAGAATACTCGCTGTAGAGCCTGGAGAGGCTTGATAAGAAAAATAATTGTTGAGTCGGGAGAGGCTCTGTAAGAAAGAATACTCGGTGTAGAGCCTGAAGAGGCTTGATAAGAAAGAATACTTGTTGATCTTGGAGAGGCTTGTCTGTAAAAGAATACTGCATGAGTTGCCTGGAGAGGCAGTTGAAAACAAAGGATTACTTGTGTTTTAGCCTGAAGAGGCTGTGTTAAAGAATACTTGTATCTGTGGATTCAGATAGTGGAAAATCCAGTGGTGGTTTGCCCTGGGACTGGATGTAGCTCACTGGGTTGGTGGGTGAACCAGGATAAATTCTTGGCTAAGTCTTCTTTCCCTTAAACTCATTTATTTACAGCTTTATATTTTTGAAGGGGATTGAAAAGTATTTTTCATAATAAACTTAACTCAACAATTTCAATAAAATAAGTTTTCAAATATAAACAATCTTTCTGTTGATCTCATATCATTTGAAGTATTACAGAAAATGTACTTTGAAGAACCTCTGAAATAACTCTCTGATGTAGACTTGAAAAGGTCTCAGTTCAGAAGTTAGAAATATACTTCAGACGATTACCAATCATCTGAAGTAGTTCAGAAACAGTTCTGAAAAGACACTCTATAGTATCTTTCAGAGGGTACCTTGAGATATGTTTAAATAACTCAGATTAATTAAGAGACTTAGTAAGTTAGTGTTTTAATCAAATCCTCTTAAGTCTCAAAGTTTATCAAAATATGTCCTTCTTATCTTCCGCGCTTTTATATAAACTCTGATTGTATGTTTTTCTATTCAATACGTCTTAATGTCTTCTTAATTTAATTCAAGATTTCCAAAATTATTTAAAATATCCAAAACACTATTCAACCCCCCTTCTAGTGTTTCCTGTGGTTCTAACATACTCAACCTTCAATAATTTCGATGAATACCTATATTTACTAAGCGAGATTCATACCAAGAATAAATGTTGGAAGAAAAGTCTTTGGGAGAGTCAGAGGCTGACAAGGGCGGGAGTGATCGCCGGTGCAAAGAGGCACAGACAAGGAGTTGCTCCTGTGAATCTTCTAACCAAAGGAACACATGGGTGAACCGAGTCCACACCCGAATGAGAAGTATCTAGAGGCTGTCCAAGTATAGGACTGTATAGTTGAGGATAGCTTAAAGGAAACTGTTGTGGAGAACTATACCAACAAGATGCATTTTCTTTTCGGAAGCCTATAACATAAAAACTCAATAATTAAGTGTGCTTGGCTTGGAGCAATTTGGAATAGGTGACCTTCTGGGAAGTTTCCCAGAAAGTGTGCAAGTGAAGACATAACATACTATAAAGACTCGTGTTTGTTTGTGGGGACCCTCATCACTCCTACAAGCAGTTTGGGGGCTTTACAAATGGTATCAGAGCTAAGCCTCTCCGAGTATAGTTTGGTTCGGGGACGAACCAGGCAGAAGCTGGTGGGCATATGAGAGTCGGAGGCTAACAAGGGCGAGGTGTGATCGCCGATGCAAAGAGGCATGGGCAAAGAGCAACTCTAACCAAAGGGACACATGAATGAACAGATTCCACACCCGATGCAGGTATGTGACTGTACAGTTGGGGATAACTTAAAGGAAATTGTTGTGGAGAGCTATACCAAAAGATGCATCTTCTTTTCGGAAGCCCATAACATAAAAACTCCATAGTTAAGTGTGCTTAACATGGAGCAATTTGGGATGGATAACCTTCTGGGAAGTTTCCCAAAAAGTGAGCAAGTGAGGACAAAGCATACTGGAAAAACTCTTGTTGGTTTGTGGGGACCCTCATCACTCTTGTAAGCGGCTCGGGGGCATTACAGTCTTTATCCCAATATATACCATCACTAATTTCATCTGTTAAAAGGATATCTTTTAAATTTCAATGTAGTTTTTTTGTCAAATATGTTGATTAATTGTTTCCCAATAATCATGACACTACATATAATGCATGAGGGCCCGGGAAAAATCACCACCACAGTGCACACAGCAACTGCCCGACCTATATGTACAACGTATCAGGAGTTAGAGTTTGTACTAGCACCGGTACAAAGAGCCTTGCTCATATTTTCTTTTGGCCAAATTCTTTTATACACCTTCCAGACAATCTCAACTGACCCCGAAACCTTGAGAGCGACAGGATAGTCAAGCTTGTACCCCTTCGAACTCGACGGTAGGGAGCTAGCCTATGTCTCCTGATGTTCTTTCTGGAACTCAACTATCCTCAGGGTTGGCGTCCCATTTAAGGACCCACTGGAGTTCTTTGCAAAACCCAGTGCGCCCTTCCCAACCAGTTTCACACTGTACCAAAGTGTCACTGCCATATTTGATCGTAAGGTTTTCAACCTTGAATATCATCAATGCTTTATGATGCATGTCACACATCCAATGCTTCTCAACATACACACCATTACAGGAAAATCCCATTGAATCCTTCCACGTAACCACTCCCCGCGGCATGACTTCGATTCAATGTTTTTCCTTCACAAGGAGAACCAAACCCCATCTCGGGTTAATAAGCACTCTCTCACTAAGCTTCTCAAGTCTTATGCAAGAAGAGTGTGTATGTTATAAGTTTTTAAGGTAATTGTACTCATATGTTTTTAAACCAATTATCACTTTCACTTAAGTCCTATAGCTTTCTAAGGCTTATGATTGTGTCTTATGAATAGTGCTACATATCTTAATTTAACTTGTATGTATAATTATGGTTAAGTTTAATCCTTAATCATGATTAATCTTCCTTAATTAGACTATAGTTAAGCCTAATCTTTCTTAATTAAGTCTTAATCTTTACTTAACATCCTAATTAATTCCTAATTATCCCTTAATCTCTTCCTTAATATTGGATTAAGCTTTTAATTATACTTGATTAAGGTTAATCATAATTAATTAGTTCTTAATCACCATTAAGTCTTAATCACATTATTAATACCTCATTAGTGGTTAATGATCAAGATTAAGATTAATCTTCATTAGGGTTAATTAAAGTTAATCTTAATTAATTCTTCCTTACTTAATTAACTTAAGTGAATTGACTTAGTCAAATTAAGTGAGTTGGATTGATAAGCCCGCTAATTAAACTTTGAGTCTTGATTTCGATGGGTAGGATTAGAGTTGGAGCCCAACACCAATCCAAGCCCAATGTGCATTCACTATTTTTGTTTGGCCTTAAGGTGAGTTTTATGGATATTTTGGAGGCATTGGGCCTAAACTAGAGACCCAATGGTTAGGTAACACATAAGAGTCCATTTTCTCACATAACCATCAAGTTTTATGAAATTTAAGGTGACTTTTAGATGGGTTTATTTTTGTACCCGAATTTAACTTGGATATTTTACCCAAAATTGTTTTCTTTTAATTTTACTTATCACTTTAAATGGTTACCCTTTTTAACTTATTGGGCCACTAAGGCCCATAAACACCTTAACACTTTCCTCATCATCGTCTCAAGATCAAACAAGTCCTCTTCATGAGTTTCTCATGAATATGAACAAGAACATCAAGAACATGATGAACACTGAATGTCATCAAGAACACCAAAAATCCAATAAATTCCAAAAATTACCAAACTCAAGTATAATCATCTACAAGCATTCCAAGCCAACAATTCCATGCTAATTCATCCAAACATCATCATAAAGTTCATACTTTTAAATATGTTCAAAAAGTGCCATTTTCATGATCCCATCATACAAATCAATTTCATAATTTCAAACAACTATTTGCATGTGCTTAGATTCATCACATAAACATATTTCAAGCATCAAATAAAATTTTAAAGACATGCAGCCCCACAAAAAATGATTTGGTCGAACCTATTTAGGGGAAAAGGAGAAAATTTTTCAATCAACAACCATGGCTTGCATGCACTCAAATCATCACATAAACACATTTTACCAACAAATAAAATTTTAGAACATGCATACACATCCAACCACACATAGCCGAACCATTTCCTCAAGGAAATAGGTTCCAACAATTCATTTTGAAAAGGAAAAAGGGTGAGGGACAAGGATCAAGGGTAATCCTTTTACTCTAGTCACCAATCCTACTAGAGTTCATGGTTCTCCCCCCCCCCCCCTTTACCTAAGGAAAATCACTTGAAAAAGGTGCAGCAACTTCAAGTATTTTTCTCTCTTTGAGCTCCTCTTGATCACCCAAACAAGTTTCTTCAAAGGATGTAGGCTAGATTTTGAAGTTTAAGGTTAAAAAATGGAACCTTTAACTTAGAAAGTGAAGGAGAAAAAATGGAGAAATGGAGAGGAAGGGAGAAGAAGCTCACGGTTTTTGGAAGAGGAAAGGAGAAATGAAAAGTGGTTTGCATGTAGGTAAGGAGAATAAGGCCAAGTGTTAAGTGTTTTCATGACACCATTAAGTCTTTTCTCACTTTATGACTTTGAAAGTGTGTGAAGCAAGCCAACATGTGTCCCACATGCATACACACGATTTTGAGAGAGTAAAAGAGAGGGATTTTTTCTAAAATGTTGCAGATTTTTCTGGTCCAGATCAATGGTATTTGGGCTCGGTTCCAAAAAGAGTAGGTGTAAAATGGTAATTTTACACCAAAATTCCAAATTTTACCAAAAATTCCCAAAAATTCTAGAAAAATAGGAAATTCATTCCTAATCTTATTTAAACCAATTTTAATGATTAAAAATATTTAATCACTCAAAATTCACTAAATCACACAATAGAAAAGCATACAAGCAAAAATGTGGGTGTTACAGACTTAGCATAATTTTCTAATTTCATATCAACAGATGCCCCCAAAATGCTTGCATGAGAGGAGAAGAATAAATTTGGGTAAGTTATTATTTTTCCATCTTCACCTTTGCCTTTCTGACATCATTGGTCAATTTAGGCAGCCAAAGCCTTTGGGTGGTTTTTAGCGTCCTCTTTGGTTCTTGGACCTTGCGGCCCGTAGTGTGGACTGCTCCGCCTCGACGAGAAGCCTGATTGGTCTTGTTACAAGCTAACTTCCCCTTGAACTCATCAGAGGCCAGTAGGCCAAAAGACCCTCCTAGGCCTCCTCACCGCACCAAGTAGGCCTAGTCCCCACTCGTCCGAGCCTTGTTGAGCAAATCTCAAAGGTGTCTGGAAATCCTATGCTCGTACACCTTCTTAATTCGGGCCTCATCCTCAGGGGCCCAAGTAACTTTGCTCTAAAAAAAAATAAGTATTATGGTAATAAGTTGAAAATGTCTTAACTTTAATAAAAGTATGTAAAATGAAGGCATTTTACCGTAAACTCCTCCCACCTCTTGTTCTTCACATCCTAGAGGATGACCTCCCACAAGTAGTGAGGACCCCAGAATTGTGATCGGATCGCATAACCAATGGTTGTGATGGAGGGTTGTTAGACACCCAACTTCAAAATAAAAAAAATACAATATTATCTCCAAAAACTTATAAAGTTTCAATATTAAAAATTCAAAAGAAGTAAAAATATATGTAAAAACTCACCCTCTGCCACAAGGTCGGATAATAACCCTACCGTGAGGGTTACTAGAGTTGGCACCCCCGGTACCGAACATGCTTAACATCAGGCTCGGGGTCAGCCTCGAGATGCACCTCAGCTTACGGGTCGGTCTCGGGCTGAGCGTACACCTTGGGCTCAGAGAGATGTGGAAGCTCATCCTCCACCTCGGAGGGAATCAGAGAATAGTATCCCGGTGTAGGGATGAACCTTTTGCCCTCGAATGTTGGCTGGTCAGATGCAACATGTTGTGACGTGGGACGGTCTGCAGAAGACGATTGCACGTACGGTAGAGGGGCTGAAGTAGAAGGCTTCTTCGGCAGCTGATGAGGGAGGTTGGCCCTCTCCCGGTATGCGCGAGCTGCCTGTGTAGGAAGCCCGCCCCGGGGGATGGACCTCCCTCTAATTGGTGGAACCTTTTGTCCACCTCGACCACACATATGAGGCATAATTACCTAATAATTATATACATAATAAAAATTAATCATAATCCTAATCATTAAAAACAGAAGTAAAACTAATTAAACCTAATCATAATCATTATAAACATAATTAAAATTAATCATAATCATTAAAATATAATTAAAACTAATTAAACCAATCCTAATCGTTATCAAAATAATTAAAATTAAACCTAATTGTTGACAGTATTCTAATTTTTTTTATATAATTAGTGTTCTGAGATTCTATTTATAACTAGTTTCTTAGTTTCTGTAAATAAATAGTTACCAATTCTGTTTTTCTGATTATGTAATTAAGGTAATTAGGATTAGCATAAATTTCTCACAATCCCTACAATCTAGGGATTCTCTTGTACAAAATTTCATTATAAATACAGTGCCTACTTAATATTAAAAGGTATTTAGATTAAACCTAATTCCTTCTGTTTAAATTTGGTATCAGAGCTCACATCCTTGGGCCTGATAAACAAATCTGAAGTCCCTATCTGGTACCCTAGTCGTCCCTGTTCCAATAGTCCTGACATCCGACCACTGTCCGGCCTAAGACGTCAGCCCTAAACACAAAACCTTCTGATCGGCCATCCCCCAAGCGCCGTCGTTGTCCGGTCAGTCACGTGCCCTCACCATCACAAAGTAAGGAGGAAAGTAGTTCAGAAGCGTGGTGAACCTATAACCCATAGAATCAACACGTTCTACCATCACAGAGTAATTAAGGAGTAGCTCCCAAGCGTGGTGGACCCACAATCCACAGAATCAGAAGTAGTTCCCACGGTCACCATTCGCTTCTCCAGTCAGTGCATGTAAGCCACACGCCACCTTCTAGGTCGTCATTTGCTTTGCCGCCAGACCTGTTCATCATGTTGGCGTCGCCTTTGTCCTTTTCTGGGGGGTCAGTTTCTAGGTTGGTCATCTCCGGTCTGGTCTCAATTTGTCCCATAGCCATGGCTAACTCGTCCAAGTTTTCTGGAGATGCTAGTTCCTCGGTCATGGGTGCTGTCTCCTTCGCACACACCCATTCAGACCTTGGGTATAAGGAATATCTTCAATTGAAGGCAACAACAAAACAATCTTCAGCAACTGTAGCCCAATCTGGTAATTCCACAGTTTGCTTCTCTCATTCATCATCTATTGGTTCCTGGATTTTGGATTCTGGTGCTTCCGATCACATAGATGGTAATCCCTCTCTTTTCTCAAATTTAACACAACCTAAAACAACACACCATATCACTCTTGCTGATGGTTTTTTAAAAGCTAAGACCACTGGAATTGGTCAAACTACTCTTTTTCCTGACTTATCCTTAAATGTTGTTCTTCTTGTACTTGACTGTACTCCTTTTAATTTAATCTCAGTGAGTCAACTGGCTCGAACAAATAACTATTATGTAACCTTTACTGCTAATTCTTTTTCAATACAGGATCGGAGTATGGGGCAGACGATTTGGAGTAGGAACTGAATCACATGGTCTTTATTATTTTTCAGCCTCCTGCTGTTGTCTGCACTATTGCACAATCACCATCCCTCTTGCATCATTGGTTAGGTCATCCAAGCTTAAACAAGCTTCAGAAAATGGTCCCTCATCTCTCCAATTTGCCAAATTCGGAGTGAGTCATGTCAATTAGGTAAACATGTCCGAGCCTCTTTCTCAAGTTCTGTCAATAGTCGAGTCAATTCTCCATTTGATCTTGTTCATTCCGATGTTTGGGGTTCGAGTCGTGTTAATTCTATTCTGGGACATAGGTACTTTGTTATTTTTATTGATGACTATTCAAGATGCACTTGGATTGAGTTGGAAACCACTCAGGATTAGGCTTCCATACACGTTAGAAAACGGTTACAAGTTGGTTTTATCTACCAACACATTAGAGAACGTGGGAACGTGCAAATTTTCATTGATGAATTAGCCTAAAAGGGTCCCAGTGATAGTAGTTCCAGGAGCAGTTATGAGGATTGCATATAAATAGAATGAATGCGAAGGCAAAGAGGTTTACAAACTGAAAACTCAAGCATACAGAAGCCGCAACATCCACTGAAAGATCAAGACAACCTCATTGTGTTGAACAAGTAGGAACTGAAGACCAATCTTTCCTTTCCCTAAATTTATTTTATGTTTCTGTTATTTATATTTGCTTGTAATATATGTAATTACGTTCTTAGCAATTTAAGTTCGAATCAAGTTCACAAACATCTTCTGTTTCATCTATTTTTACGATTTTTTTTCCTTTTTACCCACATTTTAATTTTAAGCATAATAAAATCAATCACAACGTTGTACCCAGTATGAGGATCCGTATCTCGTCCCCAAATTGACCAAGAGATACATTTGTTTATAACCAAATTAAGGGATAAACAACAACTAATGAATTGTATTCAGCTTTTATTTTATTTTAAAAATAAACAATTTTATCTAACTATTCTTGATGAATTCATGCCATAATTTTTTTATGATGTCTTATAAGAAAGAAAAATTATATTTATATAATAATCCCATACAACTGTAAAAGAGATAAAAATAAAAGAAAGAAAAATATGAATATATGATATGATAGAGAATGGATAAAAAGAAAATGTGTGTTGTATTATATGAACTGTTATTTGCCAATTCAGACTAATTTTGTTATTCAAGAAAAGCATTATTGGATTAATATAGTTTCATTACATGGTTTTCTCTAGCAGTAGCACAACAAAATTAATACTACTATCAAACTTTTTTTAAACCAAACCTCCAAATGCTACCTCTCATAAACCTGCCCTTGGAACCCTGGGGTTGGTTTAGCGGAGGGGGCTGATCCAAGCTTAAACAAGGTCGGGGATTCGAATCCCACCTTGGACATGCAGCTCCTTTAAAATCCAGGGCCAGCTGTCCCACCCTTCGAGGTGCCTACAAACCAGCGAGGGAATTAGTCACTGCAGTCGGCGGTGGATACCCTGGTCCAGTACAAAAAAAAACCTGCCCTTGGAACCTTATAAAATAATTGTACAATTTTGTTATAACCGGGAGAAAAGCGTATTAATTAAATCAAAGTATAAAGTGGATGGAAAAGAAAACGGAGATCAAAATAACTTCAAACTTAAAATTCCTTTTGTTTATATTTTAGGCTCTCATTTCAGTTTATTTTTGCGGCAGGAGACTTTTTTCCCCATGTTAAAAAAAAAGTGAGAAAAAAACAAGAAAAAGAATTAAAGAAAAGTACTCTCTAATTTAGGTGCCCGCTGTCCCCTTCAAGCGCAAATAAACCACTCTTCTCCTTTTCTCTCTCTCGAGTCTCCACTCAAAACCACAACTCACACTTTGAGCCTCAAACACCCTATACTTTCTCACTCACTAATTTTCTTGACTTCATCATCATCTTTCACCTCCACAACCCACAACCTTCGAATTTTAGAAGATTTCATAAATTACATTAATTCCTAGCTATGGAAACACCAAAGATTTTCCAGAGCAGCTTTTTCCCCTCCGACAACAACAAGAGCAATAACGCTAATTCCGACCACTTTATCGTCGAGGATCTCTTCGACTTCTCCAACGACGCTATCATCACCGACTCCACCTTTGACTCTGTCCCTTCCACCGACTCCTCCACCGTAACCGCTGTCGATAGCTGCAACTCCTCGTCTTTCTCTGTCTCTGACCCCAATTTTGTCGCGGATATTGGTTGCCGGAATCTCTCTGACAGCCATTTCTCTGGTGACCTCTGCGTTCCGGTATATTATATTATTTTTATTATTTTTTCATATTATATAATATTAATTACTTCTCTTCCACAAATATCAATGATAATATATGAATAAACAAAATACATTTCACGTGTGTTCATAACCCATGTCTAACGTGCAGGGCAGGGCCTCCCCTACGTGAATACGGTTTTGACGTTTTCTTTTCTTCAAAATTGCTAATCTATGTAAAATTAACATATTAGTTTGTGTTTCTTATACAACAGAATCATGCACATTTCCTTCAATTCTAACGAATTTTCAGTATGTTAAAAAGTTTATATATATTTTGGCTGGCTAATTAACTAACAAAATGAATGCTCTAACTGCTGCACATGAAAGCATTAATTAAGCAGAAGATAAATTAGGAGAATAGAAAACTAATGTATCTAAAATTAACATATTAGCTCATTTGTTGTTCCTTATACAACAGAATCATGCACGTTTCATGGCCCAAAAACTAATTTTATTTATTGTAATAATTCCTTCAATTCTAACGAATTTTCAGATGAAAAAGAAATGTGTAATATTTTATTTATTATACAACAATTGTTTTTAGGAGAATAGAAAACTAATGGCTTTGTGGTTGAAATTTGAAATCAGTATGATGATCTAGCGGAGCTGGAATGGCTTTCGAATTTCGTGGAGGAATCGTTTTCGAGCGAGGACCTGCAAAAGCTGCAGCTGATATCAGGGGTGAAAGCCCGAAAGTACGATGAAGCAGCATCAGCAGAGGCCCGCGAGTTCCAGTCCGAGCCCAACCGAAACAGCCCCATATTCAACACGGAGGTGTCGGTTCCAGCGAAGGCCCGCAGCAAGAGGACCCGTGGGCCGCCATGCAACTGGACCTCACGTCTCCTCGTCCTGTCACCAACGCCAACGACGTCGTCTTCCGACCCTGAAGTCGTCATTCCCACTCCTACCCTGCCCTCCGTTACTGTTCCCATCACTACAAAGAAACCAGCTAAGGCAGCTCCGAGGAAGAAGGACGGCGGTGACAGCAGTGGCTCAGGGTCCGGCGACGGCCGCAAGTGCCTGCATTGCGCTACGGACAAGACGCCACAGTGGCGAACCGGGCCCATGGGTCCAAAGACTCTGTGCAACGCTTGCGGCGTGAGGTATAAGTCGGGCCGGTTGGTGCCGGAATACAGGCCCGCGGCGAGCCCAACGTTCGTGCTGACGAAGCACTCCAACTCGCACCGTAAGGTGCTGGAGCTGCGAAGGCAGAAGGAAATGGTGCGGTCCCAGCAGCACCAACAGCAGCCGTTCCTACACCATCATCACCATCAGAATATGGTGTTCGATATATCCAACGGTGATGATTACTTGATCCACCAACATGTTGGACCCGATTTTAGGCAGCTGATCTAGTAGATGCTAGCGTAGGAAACCTACGGTGCAGCCTCGGGTAATTTAATTTGTAGCGGAGTTACATGTTCATTAGAGGTTTTCGTTATTATTTCTTTTTCATTCTATTTTTGTTAGCGATTTTTTTGCCCTACATAAAATTTTTGAGCTTATGTAGACTGGTCTAATAATGACTCTAATATTTCTCCAAATCGTTGTTATTTAGGCCATTTTTGGTACACTCGAAAGGTTACTAAAAAATTTTCCTACTTCAAGTTTCTCTTTATTAATTTGCATGCAGTATATTTTTACTTAATTTAGTTTCTTATTCTTGGTTCCTTGCTCATTTCAAGTTAATTGTATTTGGGTACGTAAAAAATGAATTGATATATCCAAAAATAATAATAAAAATCGAGTGCTGCTCAGTAGACCGTGGTTTGCACTTTGCAAATGCATGGACTACTTCAAGGTTTTGCCAACTTCCAAGTCTCTTACTTTTTCCCACGTAAATTAATTAATTTATATATAATTTATCAAACAAATTAAAATAGAAAAGGAAATTATATGAGTGTGTTTGACAATGCCAATAAGCTAGCTACTAGCTTATTTGACTAGCTTATAAGCTAATTTGACCAACACAAAAGTGTTTGGTAAGGTACTTCAAAGTAGCTTACTTTAGGAGCTTCTAGCTTATAAGCTACAAGCTACTTCACCTAGCTTCTAGCGTGTAGTTTGTAACTTATTTAATTTTCTTCTATCACTATCCTTATATTTTAATACATTTCATTTATTATCTTTAATTTCTTTTACCTATTTTCAATTTTAATAATAAAAACCTTTCAATTTCTTTTTACCTATTATTATATATATAATAAGTAATTTAAAAAATTATGAATTAATTAAATTACTATTTTCTTTTCATTATTTTATGAAATTATTTTTATACTATATTATTTATTTTATCAATTTCACTATTTATTTTAATTTTTAATTAAATGTTTTATTATTAAAAGGTTTAATAAGAATTGAATTATTTTTTAAAAAAAATCTAAAAATATAATTACATAATAATATATTTTTGTTTAAAAAACGCAAATAGAATTTATATAATAAAACCCATGTAGTTATGTCCTTTTATGTCATTTTACATTTATCAACTAGCTTATCAGCTGCTAGTTTTACCAAACACTTCTAATGCAATAAGCTAGCTTATAAGCTAGGAGCTTATCAGCTACCAGCTAGCTTATCAGCTAGTTTTGCCAAACACACCCTATGTAATATTGTTATCCAAATAGTTACAAAAAAAAATGTCATGTACGTGCATTAATTCATCTAACTAGAAAGCTAATTAGTATATGAATGAGAGCTGGAAGATATCAGAGTTCTAATATGAGTCATAAGAATCTATCCTTTGCATTTATGGAACTCATTGTAGATGAAATGTATATACTAGTAATCGTGTTTGAGTTTAGGTAAGCTTCCCATAGGCCTAAGAAGAATGCAGAGATAATAAGAGCGAAGCCAAAAAAATTTAGATTGTGTGTCATGCATCTTAGTTTAGTTAAATGCATAAAAATTGAAATTAATAGTTATAAAATATTTGTTGGATTATTTTATTAGTAATTTAAGATAATTTATAAGTAGTTACTAATTTTTTAAAAAAAATAATTAGTTTTTTTAGTAAATCTATTTTTTTTTCAGATACTAGATATTTTTTTATAATATTGTCCATTTTGTAAAATGGTATATGATATATTTATTTATTGTTATGGAATACTATTTTTTTGGATAATTACTTTAACTATATATTGAACTGTTTATTTTAATTTTTAGTAATATATATATATATATATGTATATATATATTTCATCTTTAATGACAATAATAAATATCATGTAATTGTTCTATTTCTCACTTTAAAGATAAGGATAAGAAATATAAAAAATGTAGAAACCAGCGCAAATTAAAATCCCTAGATGGAGATTCAGAGGTGCATTGATCCAAAAACTGAAATTTTGGCAGTTAGAATATATACTATGAATGATGGATTAAGTCACAAGGAAATGCATGAATTTCAGTGAAAACTAATCGAGATTACTTCTCCGATAGGGTGACACGAGAATGTCATTACTCCCTCGCATGCATCCTAATTATAAGAACATTCTTGAGGGTAATTTATTTTTTGATAACAACCTTTTTAGATTGTTCTATACATGCATTAATTATTTTTTGATAAAAATATTTTATTAGTAGAGGGAGAAAGAGAATGTTAATGAATCTCAATAAATTAATTCAATGGTAGTTCACTAAATATGATATACATTCGTGACAAATTTATTGTAATCAATCAACTTCCTTAATTTGTGTGAAATAGTTAAAAGGTTCTTATAATTGGACCGGAATGAGTATTAGTTAACAGAAACAAAAAGCACATTCGTGAGAGGAAATAGATTTATGATACTCACTCCTTTCAATCATTTTTATAATGCACGCTTAACTGAATTACACATACCAATAAAAGTGGTTAAATATGGTTAATTTTATTAGAGTTTTAAAAAATATTTTAACTTTCTAGATTTATCCTTATTTAATTATCACTAATTAACTCCACTATATATATATTAGATAGTTAAAAAGACATTAAAGTCAATAATAAAAAAATTTAATAAATGTTACTTTGAAATTGTAAAGTATCTTAAAAAAGACCATAAAAACTTGTAAGAAGTATTTTATAGAAACAACCGGAGGATATAATTTATATTTACTTCCGTTGGAACTCGGAATTCAGTTTCTATTTACAGATTGAAACTGGTATTATTATTACTAGTCGGGTACCTGTGCGTTGCACGAGGCAGAAAAATGAGGGAAATGATAGAGAGTCGAAAAGTAAATTTAACTGAGAATACATGTATAAGTTGTTTTAACTAAATATTTAATAAGAATAAAAGGAAAAAGGTACTTAAACAATAATGATTAAAATAAATTTCATTGAAATAATGTCATAATAGCAAATATACTTGAAGCATTGATAATTTAGTAAACATTTATTGATAAAATTTGTTCATACATAATAATATTGATCTGGAAATTTTAAGTGAAATCACTACATTAAAAATTATAAGCAGACATGGAAAGAAGTTTCCTAAAGAACCTGAAAAAAATGTGGAAACGTAATAAAGAAGATTAGTATATGATATTCATTGATTGAACACAATTGGAATGAGCATGATTTGATCAATAATGATCATGACAAATAATAATAGTTTCTAATTAAAAGAATTGGGGAGCAACCTAGTTTAAAATTTGGAAGACTTCTTTATATACAATATTTGAAGTTATATCTAAAATATGTGCTTCATAATCATTTATGAGTAATTTCAATCATCCTCTGTTTGTGACTCTGGATACTGTAAAATATAATTGTACATGGGAAAAGACATACTTTGGCAAGTAAATTCCGACATGTTTCAAAGATTGACCTTGACTTCTATTGATAGTCATTACAATACAACGATAGGGAACTGTCTTCTCTGAAACTTAAAAGGAATTCTATTATCTGAAAAAGTCAATAAGAGACTTAGAATGAATACTTTGTACCCCACATTTACTGCAAAAATGACTTTTGCTTCCAATACATAGGTACCTAACTGAGTAATAATGAACCTAGTACCACTGCAGAAACCTAAACATTAATCAAAGTTTCTCAACAACATTACGGGTGCAACATTAGTTATTTTTCAAATATTTTTACAATTGAAAAGATATATGTGAAACATTTAATATTGATATTATTCATCCAATAATTTAAATATTAATTTATTTTTTCTATTTTCTTTATGTATGATGTATTTTTACCCTATAGTTCAAATATTAATAAATTGAAATATTAATAAATTTTCAAAACTTAAGATTTCTAATGCAAATAAAAAACATGGTACAAATATATCAATGTTTGAATTGTTTCTTGTAATCTATTGTTTTCACACAAAGCACTATAAAAGTACAGTTCCACAAATATTTCTCGCATTCATTTCAAGCCACAATTCACCCATCCAATTCTACAATAACCATCAATTTAGAAAGTGAAAGTAACAACATAAGGAGAACAACGATGGAAGAATTAGAAAATGTAGCTAGAAAAAAACTCTAGAAGTATATCAATGTTTTTATTTTATCTACTGCAAATTGATTTAAGATCAAACATTGGTTTATCGTCAAATTCTGGAACCCAAAGAGATTAGAAAATGGCGTTGGGCACGGACCACCCTATACTGAGATTCGCCTATTAGATTGAAAATAAGCCAATTAGATTACAAATAAATGAGACTCATCTACTAATTAGATTGAAAAAAATAATTCCCCTTGTACTCCCTTTAATTCTATATTCTTTGCTTATAAAAAAAATCTATAATAGTCAAAACGGTACATAAATCAAAATGTAATATACTAAATTTTGAATATATAGAAATAAGGAAATAGTATATGAATCTTACCAACTCATTAATAATAGCAGTGAGTTTTGTTGTAGGCATATGTCTCCCACATACAGGCAAGAATCAACAAAAAATAACATTAGGAAACAATCATAACATACTACATACCAAGAACAAAAACGGTATGCATATAAAGTATTAAGAAGTAGTCAGTAAGCCAACTCCAACTTATAAAAGCATATATGAAAAATAGGATCTAATAAACAACCCATTATGATTAGATAAGCATTATGAAATAAAGAAGCTGCAAATTTTGAAAGCATGATAAAAAAACTCATAAAGAGATTGAAAAGAAGGTTAAGGTTTGAAAAGCAAATGAAATAAGACTAACCTATTAATTTGAAAAATAATAATTCCCTTTACGATTTTACATCACACTAATTTAAGAAATCTGTAATGTGCAAAACACTACATAAATCAGAATATAGTATACTAAATTTTGAATTAATAGAAATAAGGAAATAATATCTGAATCTCACCAACTCATTGATAATAACAGTGAGTTTAGTTGTAATAAGCACATATCTCCTACATGAAAGAGGTAAACAAAAGAATAGAAGGAAAGATTCAACAAATAATATCATTAGAAAAAATCATAACAAACTACACACCAAGAACTAAAAAGGCATACATATGAAGCATTGAGAAGAAGTCAGTAAGCCAACTTAATTGGACAAAAGCATATATGTGTAACATGTATATAGAAAAAGGAAGCCAAACAATCAATAATAAAAAAAAAGGAAGAACTATTACATTTCGTTAAAGAATCAGAAACAAAGAACCAAGTCCTACCAATACAAATATCAAAAACTTAAATTTAGACTTTACAATCAACGAAACACTCAACGTACAGATTCAGAAACAATCGAAATGAAAAACATACCACATATATAAGGCTCCTAATCGTACATGCAAAAAAACCTCAATAAGAAAATCACTAAAATTTAAAAAACTTAAAATTAGTGTTTACAAAATTTAAACTCATTATTTCTGAATAAAATTCTAAAATTATTTGCACGGCGGAAACATATTTATCACAACAAATTCAAAAATTATTCTTCAATCAATGATGAAGCTTACATGTCAGAAACCTACTTCGCACAAAACAACTTTTAATGCAAAATGAATAAAATTGGATTTAGAAAACCTATCAACTATTTTCAAATATAATCAAATTTAGAATCATAATAGGTTTATACGCACAAATTAAAAACAAACTTATCTATATTCAAATCAAATCATTGTTTTCAATTTATTATAATACAAATTTAGAATCAAATCAGATTTAGAATAAAATTTACAATAAATATTTATATTCAAATCAAAATAGCGTTAGAATCAAATCGGGTTTAGAAACCTATCCATCTATATTCAAATAAAATCATATTTAGAATCAGAAGGTTTATAGGCACAAATTAAAAGCAAAACTATCTATATCTAAAATAAATCATTAATTTTAATTTATTATGTTTCAATTTTAGAATCAAATCTAGAACACTCATCTATATTCAAATCAAACCAGCTTCAGAATCAAATTAGATTTAGAAACCTATCTATCTATATTTAAAAAAAGATTAGATTTAGAATAAAAAAAGCTTTATACACACAAATTAAAAGAAAATCTGTCTATATTTAAATCAAATAATTTAAAATCAATTTATTATAATACATATTTAAAAATAAATCAGAAGATATTTTATTTCGACATTATATATGTTATTTCGCAAATTGATGCAACATAAATTGAAATAACTATAACTATATATAAAAAAATACATGAACTCATCAAGCTCCTACAATGGTTTGATGTGGGTGTCATGTGCAGGGAAGAAGAAGATAAAGAAGGAATCAATAGTACAAATTCATAAAATCTAACAAAATTGTATTGATCAAAATCAATATTTCAGTAGTCAATTGAAATAAGGCTGAGCTAATATCTCACATATGATCGAAAGAAACAATATCAATGAATGTGTAAAGTCCTATTTCAAAATGAGTCACATCTTACGCTCAATATTGAAGCAGCCCCTTTACAATAGAAAATATATCTCCTCGAATTTAATTATGAAATCTGCAATAATTTTTTATCCAATCAGAATTATACTCAAACTAATAATATTTTTCGAAAATAATATGAATGAAACCAAATAGCATCTTACCTATTTAAGAATTGAGTTTTCTTGCAACACGTATTTGACTCCCATTTCACATAATCAAGCGGAAGAATTCAATGAAAAAATAAACAAACAATATAATTAGAATTAAAAAAGATTAACGAAGAACTCAAAAGAATAGCACCAATGCATAAAATAACATAGAATTTTGGAAATCAGAAAACATAAAAAATGATACAAACCCAAAAACTGAAAACAAATTAACTCCAAGTCTCCAACATATAAAAATGTCACATATCCAAAAACAAAACAATTTCTTTAGGTAAGTAATGAATAAAAACTCCAAACCAATTTCTTCGTTTTCATCTTTCATGGACTTGACAAATTATATTTGGGATTCGAAAAGAGGCGTACATGCTCCATAAGATACAATTTTTTTATTAATGGTAAACAAACTTATTATATCTTACATTTCTAAAATATAAATTAGCATATATTTGCCAGAGATAGAAAAGCATATCAATTTGTAAGCAAAAAAATGGAGGAAATCTAAATCCTATCTCTCTAACCTATTAACAAAAACACAACTTTGCATATATTTGCCACAGATAGAAAATCATACCAATTGATAAGCATAAAAAATAGAGGAAAAATAAATTCTATCTCTCTAACCTATTGACAAAAAGACAAATTTGCATATATTTGCCAAAGATAGAAAATCATACAAATTGATAAGTAAAAAATTAGAGGAAAAAGAAAACATGTATCTCACCCTCCTTTCCCCAGCACGGATCGTCTGCAGCACTGCAGGAAAGTGCAGCAAAATAGCTAGGAAATAGCTAGGGAACAACTACTGATTTTAACTACGGAATGTTTCCGTAGCTGTTCCCTAGCTATTCGGTCGCTAATTGTGCTGCAGAGACATCGCAATAGAGGATCCAGATCCTCCTTTCCCCTGGTCCCCATTCTATTTTGACATATATTGCTAATCTCATCAATAAAAAAACATAAAGACATAAAAGAGCTCCTAATCATACTGCATATTTGATTGGTTGGCCATTCTTTTAATTTCAAAATTCAAAACTAAATTATGAACAACAATTTAAGCAGAAGACTTACCCAAATGTGGTGCTCAACGCTAAGCAGAAACTTGCGGTCAAGGTCGAAATGTCCGAAACACCGATTGTTTGATCTATGGCTGTAAGAAGATCAAATCTTAAGTAGAAGAAGGAAAAAAGGGGATGGAAAACCCTAACCATACCACAATCAAAAACCCAAACCTGCTCGAAGATCACAATCACAGCCACAGCCGCGGTTAGCAGCAACGGCAACAGCGGAACGAAGCGGAACCCTTCAAAGTCGCGTCTCTCTTTTTCTCGTCTTTATGCTCTGCTGGAAAAGGAACACGAAATATCAAATGAAAAATGAGTAAAGATGAAGAAGACATGAAATAAAGGAAAGAGGAAGAGGGAATCGAAGAAGAGGCGTGTAGGAGAGAAAAGGGAAAAGCAAAACATTTTTGAGCTTCTCTTGCTCTAACAGAATTCTGGGAAAGTGAAAGGATTTTTCATTTTTATATTGCCCTAGAAAAGCCCCCTCATCTCTCACGCATTGTATGCTTCAGGTATGGTAACATGAAGTCGTGTCTACTAATTGAAGAGCCCCTTCACTTGCTTTTTAAAATATTATGGGGAAAACACTACAAGAAAACCGGTAATTCACGGTGGTTATAGTGGGCGTTTAGCGGCGGTTTAAACCGCCCCTAAAAATGTTAGCGGCAACCTGCCAGAGAATCTGGCGTCGTTAAACTATATTGCGGCGGTTTGAGCTAACCGCCGGAATAACCGCCGTTGGAAATGATGGAGGTTTAGCGACGGTTTTAACCGCCACAAGTCATTTTTCATGATTTTAACTGTTACCCTTCTTATTTGTCCTCCACAATCATATATAATATATTCTCTATTCGATAAATCAATAGAAGAAGCTTTTCTATATATATAGTCAAATTCCTATAAAAAATTTCATAATCACTAATTTTTTTGTATCCAAAAGAAATTAAGTTGTTAAAGCACTTGACATCTTATTTGTATCATAAAAGCATGGAGTAAGAATTGTAATATTTGGTATCCAAATTATAGCACACCCCCAAACTTTCATCAGTGTCTGTCTTGTAGCTATCATTCAAAGATAGCTAAGTGACTTTATCAAATTATAGCTCCAAGAAAATTACAAATCTAACTTGAACGAACTACAAGGTGAGAACTGAGAAACAATATATTGCAGTGGCTCAATAATTTGATACTTGGATCCTCTTTAGATAATACATACTTAACGGACAAGTTGGTGGTATGTACCTGGAAGGTTATCATCCTTCTGTTCATGCTTTTTGACATCAAAAGGAGCTAAAATTACTGCAAGTTATAAAATAAAGTGCAAGTTACATGCAAGGTAGTTAAGATCGAGATCTTACTCAGGATCGGAAAGGGGTCCCAAGATCGTAAAACGTGGGATCGTAACACGGATCGTAAGATCCTACAGAAAACCTAATTCATATTTATATATATGTTGTATGCATATAAATTCATATATATGCATACAAAATACCTGTAAATGAGAAATTAAATCCTTGAGGCTTAAACAGAGAGAACAAGTCTTGATTCAGGGAACAACAAACGAAAACGAATTAGAGAAACAGAGACATGCCTTTTTCAGAGAACAGAAAACGATTCAGGCAGGGAACAGCAAACGAATTAGAGAAGAAAAACGAATTTACAGAAAACAGAAAATAAACCAGGAACCAGAAAACGAACCAGGAAGATGCGCGCAGAGGAAGACGAAGCAGCTACGGAGAAGACGAAGACGATCGACGCAGTCGAAGAAGAGAAGAAGACGATGACGCAGAGACAGAACGCAGAGGCAACAGAGGAGAAGAAGAAAAGGAGACAGAACGCACAATCACAACAAAGGATAAGAAGAAGAGGATCCGCGCAGTCGAAGAAGAGAAGAAGAACGGCGCAAACGAAAAGGAATTAGGGCACAATTCGAATTCTGGAACTTAAGAATGCGAAGGTTAGCAACTCGGTGGGATCGATCGATCCCACCGTTTTTACGATCTTTCACGGCGATCTTACGATCCTGCCCCGAGTACGATCTTTTGCTTGCACGGAATCGCTGAGCATAAAAAGATCGTAAAATCGCGATCTTGCGTGTAAGATCGGCGATTTTAACTACATTGGTTACATGTGAATTGGAAGAATTTAAAAAAATCAATCAATAGATTGTGAAACAATAAGCTATTAATAGTTACTCCTTGTTTTCTTTGATGTGAATCTCCACAAGTATATATACCTACAAACATGCAAGCTTATATCTATAAATTAGTATATTTAATTAGATTATATAAAAGTTCATGTCAGCAATTTAATATCAATGGTTACTGTACAGGCCAGGGGAATGAACCTGAAAATAAGAGTAAGTGGCAAGGTAAAATTTCTATTTGTATATATACACCACTAGTCCAATAACTAATTTCTATATGTATTTTTATTAATTATTAAGCTATCCTAAATCAATAAAATTTGATACTACTATTATTTCTCAAATCAAACAAAATGATTTTACGTTATTTGAAAATCAGTTAGCTCACTTTATATTGCTTAAAAAATGCTTTTCAAAATAAACTTAGTTATAAGAGTTAATTTAAATTAATTTAAATTTAAATTTGATATAAAGCAAAAATTAAATACGCAATCTGAACCATTTTTAAATTTACAATTGCAGCAATCATGTTATTTTAACATTAACATTATTATATTTAGAAAATACTAGTCAATCAGATTTTCAATATAATATTTACTAATATATTGGTAAGTAATATAAATTAAATATATATTATTGTTGAATTAAGAGGCAGTCTTCATAGGCAAGTCCTCACGGGATTAAATAAAGATGTCTTGCTTTGTTTGGTGATTCAAAGTATGTCATTTCTAATAAGTCATCAACAACCTAAGAGACTACCAGCTAAATGTTTTGGTTCATCACAGTCTTTAGACAGAGGAGTGCTCTGTCTTCAATACAAAATATTGAAAGAATGGTGAGAAGGTTAATAAAATCATTTAAGTTCAACAAAGATTTCAATTATTACAATTTACTTCAATATCAAATGAACTATTCTAGATCTCGATGCAATTCAAATTCTTGGTGAAAATTGTAAATTTAGTCATCAACAAGCAGATAGAAAAATCCAACCAGTCATGTGATATTTTGGGTAGGCTACGTTCTCACCAATCTTTGACTATATATGACCAATCCAGTTTACAATGGAAATACTAAAAAGCACAAGGTATCAATTATCAGATTCACCCTAAATGATCAAAAGTTTCACATCGACCCAACGTTCCATATACCTCCAGAAAACCAGAAGGCCAAAACAGGATATGCCCTCAAAGTTTTCAATCGGAGGTGCTACAATTTTTTTCAACAAGAAATCAAAAAGCTAAAAGTTGAAATTGTATCATAAACACAAAACAACCAATGATTTCCACTCCTAAAGCATCACCCATGTAACACGCGAACAAATAATCATTATATAGAAACCCTAAACCCCTGATGCAAAAATTTCTTAAAATCCCCAAAAAGAGCATGTGAAAAGAGCTTCGATTCAAGCTTATCTTGAACTTTAAAGCAATAATAACAAAACCAAAAGTGAATGGTGCAGTGGATAGGTTAGAAGAGGGGTTACCTTGTTGGCCAATGACATCTTCGTTGATATCTTGTTGGCTATAATGATGCTTTTGACTCATAGCATTGATGCTGCAGGTGAAGGAGGGAGAAGCACTAATACGTTAAAGGCCCGCAATTCCTTTGCTGACTAAAAGGGGGAATAAACAAAAATTAGAAACTAGAAAATAAAAAGGAATGAAAAGTGAGAAAATGGTGGACCATCTGCAAATCGATGAAGAGAAATCGAGAAACTGAAGAAGGCTGAACGTCGAGTCTTCAATCGCCAGTGACGACCACCAATACAATGGAACCTAACGAAAATGATATCGATCTGAGTAGAAGAAATATTGGAAGAGCGACCATAACGAATTAGGGAGCGAGTGAAAATTTTGAAGAACAAAGGCATAATGAGAATAAGAAACAAGCAGGCGCGAAAGGAATTAAGGCCGCGAATAAAAATTTTCACTTACTGGCGGTTTTCAAAATAATGATCCGCCCCTACAATTTTTAATATTTAGTTAAACTACTTAAGGGCGGTTAAAACCGCCATTAAATTGAATAAACTGTCTGCAACCACTAAATCTTAACGTCGCTCACCTAACCGACCCTGATCAAATTTAATAATGGCGGTTATTTGTAACCGCCACTAAACATCCGCCACTAAGTTCCATTTTCTTGTAGTGAAGGTGTCTGTATTAACTATGTGTTCAATTTTTCAATTCATTCTCATTTCCCAAGCCCACTACCCAATAATTCAAAATTAGAAAACTTATATTTTAATTTTTTAAAAAATGATTAAATATGTTATTACAGTTTTAACCCCAGTTTTGGCGAGAAAAAATTACCTCACACTCATTTGCTTTTAGATATATTAAGATTAAGATATATTAAGATTTCATGTGTTGGTGAGACTATTATTTAATTTTTAGTCCTCCATATGGCTTCTGATTCACCTCAACAAAGCTCGGTATGTCAGTGTACGTATAGGTACAAGTTAAGTTTCTATATAGCTTGTTTTTTTGTGCACATGAAAATAATTCTTTTCACGTATACGTACGTGAAAAGAATTATTCATGTTTTAACGATATGCATGTGATTGGAGATAAGTTCTATGGCGCTTTATATGGGGCTCACAAGACTTCAAAAAAAGGAAAATTCAAAGCTGGCTATCTCCCTACCAGCCCCATGTGATTGTAGTATTTTTGAACTAATTAATGGGGGTATTGGAATGAGGGGAGAAAAAGAGATAGAGGAGCGAGGGAGGATGCATTTCAAAATATATATATATATGTGTGTGTGAGAGATTCCTAGTTAGGCAGCACAAATCCATAGACAATAATAAAATAGAATTTGTATTCTTAAAAATAAAATAATTTCTTTTTACATTATTTTTTTATCCTATAAGGCACGTAACTTTACTTTTGAACAGCACTTAATAATTATTTAATGTTTAAAAATGCTTAAATATATATGTACTTTTTAAATTAAGTGATTACTTTGGTACCGAATCAAAATTATAGGTTAATGTGTCACACTTATATATGTTGTAGTGTGCCACATGGATTTCACTAACTCTTTATGGGATGATCTCAAACCATTAAAAACTTTGTGTAATTGCTATTGTGCTCTCACGTAATAATGAGAAATGTAATGACAACCTATTTTAGCCATATGCTTCTCTCACTTACTTGTACGAATCTAGCATTGGAACCATGAGATAAAGTGTCAGCCGAATTTACGCCTAAATTGAAGTATAAAGACATCAAATAGTTGCAGTAAAATGGTGAAAATATGTGCATAAAATGAAGAGAAAAGAGAAGGAAACTTAAAAAGCGGATGAAGATTGAGTAGTGGAAGATCGCCACTACAACAGACAAACTCCTTCTGCAGATAAGATTAATGTCAGACTTCACCAATCATGGGGAATTGGATAAGTCTCATAATGGTTTGGGTATGTAACATCTCGACCTAGAAAAAAATAGTGGAAGCCTTAGGTTGTGAATCCCACCAAGAGAAATGAAGTTAGACGTAGAAGGAGAATTTAGAAGTTTGGGAGCAAAAATAAGAGAGAAGATCGGGAATTTATTTAGAGTTTAGAGTGTTAGAGAGAATTTAAGGGAGGAATCAAGAGTTAAGCTCTGAATACCTATTTTGAAGAGACTTAATCGAAACCAAGTTAAGATGAAAAAAATGTAAACTATAGAGATGAAGGAAATAAGAGGGATAGGCTTTAATTAAGAAATTGGTTGAATGAGGGTTTAGAACTTGAGGAAGTCATTATCATAATTGAAATTATGGATTGGAAGTTGGTAAGGATTGCTGGGAATGAGAATTTGGAATTCTCATTCTGGAGTATATATTTTCGGTCAAGCGAGATGCTTCTCGATCGCTTGGGCGAGAATATCAGTTAGCAAGGGGAACTTCACTTCTGGTTTTCTCGCTCAAACGAGAAAGATCTCGCTTAAGCGAAAATATCAGTATATCAGGGGAGTTGTTTTCTGGCTCAAGCAAGAAACCTCTCGTTTGAGCGAAAATGGGGAAATTCAGAATTTTCTCTTTGACCTTGTCTCACTCAAGCGAGCATATCCTTGCTTGAGCGAGAACGTGCGAACAGAGAATAATGCACCAGCCTGATGTATATCATTCCTAACTTCTTTAAACATCTCCAGTGTGTAAATTTTTGAAGTCTCTCTCTCTCTCAATTTTATGCAAACAAGTAGTCATAACATGTTGAAAAATCAATGATTTGAAATTTTGTTCTTGTATTCCCTCGATGCTTCTATAAAATTATGTATGAATTCAATAATGGTGCTACTCTTCTTAAAATATGTCTTTACTATTGCATTGATTGTTTCACATTGTGAGGTGGTCCTTATGCGACCAAAGAATTTATGGCAAAGATATGTTGTGGCCCATATTGTTTTGTTATCACATGTCTTAGAAACCCATTTTGTTTCCTACAATACCATGTTTAGCAACCATCTTCTTCCAAATCTCTTCAAATTCATCCTTTGTAAAATTTGAATACATGGCAATCTTGAAATCTTACCTTTAAATGACCACATTTAACATTTTCACATGTATTATTATGCAAGTGCCATGCACACAGTCGGTGACATGCATTCGAGAAGACTTGCTTTATGGCCTCCCTCATGGCACCATGACCATCTGTCACAACTGCTTTTAGGTGTTTATTGCCCATTGCAATTAGAAAAGCTTCTAAAACCCACTTATACGTCTCAGTTGTCTCATCATCCACCAAAGCATGCCCTTAATGGTGGTTTGGAATGGTGGTTACACCCCGAAAAAATTACCAAGGGATAGTTGTACTTGTTCTTCCTATATGTGGTATCAAAGGCCACGACATCACCAAAACAATGATAATCCAATATGCTGACCCCATTTGCCCAAAAAAGATGTTTTAGTTTACCTTTGTCATTAGCCCTAAATTCCACAAATAGTGTGGGATCATGTGCCCCCTACCTTTCAAATAACTAAGGGCAGCAAGTGCATCTCCATCCTTTATCTTACCACGAGTCTTACTATCAATATAATTGTATACAGCCTTTCTCGAAAAACCAAGATAATTGTATCCCCCTTTCTGAGCCAACTTATACCCCATAATGTGACATATTCTCACACCATGTGAATGTAAGTTATCCACCTGTCACTTGAGCCTTATCTCCATCTGACAACTTACAATATGCAAAGTGTAAATGCACAAACCTAGAAAGGGTACTCATTGTTATGGTCCTCCATAAAGGAGACCAATCTCCATTTGGATTTCTTTCAATTAAAGCGAATTCGAAGCTTCGCTTCACAATTTGTGCCGATAAGTGCTCTATGCTCCCCTTTTCTATCTAACCTCATAAAATGTTTTTGTTTCTTAGTCCTTCTCTATTGCATACAAAGTGCTGCATTACAATGCTCCCCCTAACATCCTTTTTTACCTCATCTTTCCATACCACAAATCCATGAGCTTTAGCATATTCATTGTAATACACACATGCTTCCTTTTGGGAACCAAACTGCAACCCTAGTATATCATCTGCGGTCAAATTTGTTATCCTCTTAAACATGTCACCTCCAACATCCATCATTAATAGCTCACTTGTTCCATTATTAGCAGTAGGCTCACTACCGGGGTTCATGGGGAGGATTATATTATATTAGGTACTTTTTTTTAATTTATCTTTCATGGTTTCCTTCTAAAATTTATATATGTTGATTTCATTTCATTTAGCCTCTTCCCTCTGTTGGGTTGTCTTTCTCTAATCCCATCTTTCTCTTTCTACTCTCACTTCAATTATCATGGTGTTCAAGTAATGGGAATTTTTAATCTAATTGGATCAATTCTCGATTGTTGGTTGTGGATTTGATCAATTATCTGTGGATTTGATGTTAAAAGATAGAACCAACTTCCTTATACTGTCCTAAATGTAGTGATAAATTTTACAACGAACTACAAACGTAGGACAAGTATCATAGGTGATATATAGTATCAACTTTCTCATTGGATCAGCTCTCAATGCCGCATCTACCAACCTGGAAATGCTTGGTGTTGGCATTGGATTTGGAAATCAGTTAGAGGCATTTTTCCATTACCTTTGATCAATTCTCATGCAGATACAAACTCTTTTTGTGTATATGTATTTGTACTGATGACTCTTAAAAGGCCTTGAACTTTCTATATTGCATTGTTGAGTTTATTAATATATATCAATTTTCACCTTTGTTGCTGAAGAGCTCTCTATATCATATTTTCATGTAGAATAGCCTTACAACGTGAAACTCAGTTACACATGCAGATGCCACACCCACATACAGTTTTTTACACACCCACACACAAGCTATGTTAACATTTTTTATAAAAGGATATCTGCTATTTACCCGTTTCTCTGCATATTACAGCAACACATCTTCTATGAGCTAATTGTGAACAAAGCGCAAGAGGCAAAAGTGGACCGGTATGTTTCTTTTATTTAGTGTTTCTTCTCTTTCAGAAGGTGTCTCCAAATTTTTTTGCAAATTAAGTATACACTCACATGTATTTTATTCTTTACAGAATAATATATATAACTCCCTGCCCCCTCAACTAATGTGTTTGTGCTTTTCGTATCGGAAGAAAAATTCCCTAGCTATGCCCCTTGTAAATGGTTTCTTAAATCATGAAAAAAAGGGTTATTATTTATAATTTTTTGCTGTCAAGGTCAATTTCTTTAATAGTTGGAGGCATAGAGTGTCTTGAGCTCTGTAGTTTACATCTGTGAGGAGAGTATCAAGAAATGGATGAGACGTGTGATTTGAATATTGAAGCACCCTTTGACAATTAAACTATATATCTATATATATATATATATATATATATATATATATATATATATATATATACACCCAAGTAGCTAGAGTGGGAGATGAAATGTGGCGCTTGATCATGACCGTATGTAGAAAGAGTTATTGTCATGACTAACATTATATCTTTTAAATTGTATATATGTCTTTAAGAATATTTTATTCAAATTTTATTGATCCAGTCCATGAACTTATTGGAATTTTTCAATCTTTTCCTCTCTTCTTTTCTTAAATGAAGCCTTATAGGTAAAGATCATGTAATCTTTGCAGTTGTACCTGTTTGGGCCAAAAAATGCAGAGTCATTCATCAAAGGTGAGATTTTATGACAAAATAAAGCTTTCTTATATTTAATCTTATAATAATTATTATTAACCCCTACCCTAGTAAATATGATCATCATCATTAATTGTAAGCAGAATTGAAGGTGGACAAACAATTTCTTGGGGCTGTGGAGGAGTAATTGGAAGAAAGAAAGGAGTCGTAGCAATCCACATTAACTACAAAGGCATGCAAATAGTGTTCATTTCCTGCCACCTCTCTGCTAATTAATTATTTGCGGATCTCTACATTGTCATGTAGGAGAATTAATATAGTAACTTTTAAGATAATATTCATTTAAATTATTTTTCTCCATTTTTCATATTTCCTATTTCCACTTAATCAATGAGACCCAGTCAATTCATATTTTTAAAATGATTTTGAGTGTTATATATATAAGTCTTCCTTTATTAAATGGTAGATTGAATTGTACTCATAAGTAGTTTTCTTTTTGCAGCTCATGCTCGCAATGTGGAAGAAAGGAATTCACAATGCAGACATATATCACATTCCTTTTGTTCCTCATTAGGTGATTTATTTTTCCAATTGGGATTTCAAATTGATCAACTAGGCTATGCCAACTTCTGTTGAGTGGGGGTGCCATTGCTCCCTTCATCAAGCTAGACCCGTGAGAGCTCTCTCTCTCTCTCTTAGAATCTTGCTTTCCTACTCTCTTTATCTTTCTCTACTACATATTTTTTTGGCATTCGTGGATATGGTTTAATGTGATCAACTTTTAACTGTTGAGTAAACGCCATTATTTTGTTATGTTGCTTATTTTGATTTTGATTTCATCTGCTATAGGAAAATTTTAAGATTTATATATACTATGAGATCACTGAGTAATGATTTATTTTTTTGTTTTATTAAGGATAGGGTGAGGAGATAATTTGAGGGATTGAGAAACGAAATTGAGAATTACTAATACATAATGCAGAAGCATTTAGAGAAAGCAAGCATAATGGCATTTTATCTTCTCTTTGGAAGTATGTTGATGTCAACTTGATTTTCTCATTATGTTCTGTTTAATTAATGGACCATTGGAATCAGAATGCATGTTTGTGTGTGTATCTTGGGCTTAAACATGTCTAGCATTTCCTGTGGTCATTTGTTGTCTAACTGAATTAACAGATAAAATGTCATTTCTTTCAACACAACCCTGATAAATAAGGCATTGACAAGAGGGAGTATTATACAAGAAAGTTTGTATCCTGATCAAAACTGATGGAAGCTTGGATGACTGAGGTTTTTATTTTGTTTATCGCTCTTTGAATCACAAAAGCTTTCATTTAGGTGATATTTTGTCTCACAAATTCTGAACTTGATATAGTTCAATTTTTAACCATTTTGAAAGCGTAGTAGATGAACAACTTCCTTGGAGGACAATCAAATTCACGCCCATTAGGTGATGTTGTTTTGGATGCTTTTTTTGTTTTTTAAATTTTTGTAGGGTATCATATAGAGATGACATTAGAGTGGGTTCGGAGCACCTTTATACTATCCTTACCATACTAGAGATGGATCTTACGAAAGAGATGAGATGAATTGGACTGTTGAGCTGAGATAAGGACACCAGCAATATATAGCTTGGAGTGTAACCGAATTATTTGGATCTAATCAATCATATCTAGTCTTTTATCTTTATTACTAGAAGCACAAAATGGAGAATTTGAAATGTTTCCACCCGTTTCAAACTTGAATGCTTTCATAATATTTGAATCTTATTCTTTCTTTAAAATTAGATGATATACTGAATTCTATTTATTTGGTAAATGATAACTTTTTTAACACTGATACTTAATTATTTATATAATTCAAATTCAAATTCCATGAGGGTGGTTATTAACTTTAACATAAAAGTTACTCCAGATGGTTATTCAAAAGAGAAGGTGATTAATCAAGTTTGAAGAGATCGAGAGAAATTCATTGAAGGAAAAAGGATTTAGAAATACTTAGAATATCAACACAAAAACATTACATGCAATCGAGATCAACATAAAGACGTGCAGCTGCAAGGATTAACACTTTGAAGAAAATACATATAAGAAGTTGTGATGTGAAAAAATAGAATGAAGAGATCAAACAAAGACAAGGTTACAAATAGAAGGATCTAAAATTTAAAAATTAGTAAGAACATAATCTTTAGGAATTTTATTTTGTTTTCCATGCTTCTTATATATGTTCTACTTATTTTCATTTTTTATTCTTAAATGTTGGGTTTGTATGAATGAGATTGTTTAATCTCATGAATTTTATTTATAACAAATTCTATTGTTTGATGATTTAGTACATGATAATAGAATCAAAATAGTATTGATACGAGCAAAATAGAGTGTGAGTGAAATAGATTAATATATGATTATATTTAATTAAAATGCATTATATTTGTGCACAATCTCGCTTTCATTGACACATTTTGTGCACAATAAAACTATAATTCTAATTTTTTATGACATAAATTATTTTGTTGAAATAGCCATGCAATCATATTTTTATTTTAAAATCGAATCCGTTTTGAAATGACAAATTATAATTCTGAAAAAATTAATTTTATTGAAAAAACAATGCAGTCATACGTTTATTTTAAAAAATAATTAATCATGTTTTTACCAACGGGGTTGGTTGAAGTGGTACATGCTTATTTCCCCTTAAGCAAGGTCTCGGAATCAAGTCTTGTGGATGGAAAAAAATCCCCGCTGGGAGAGCTAGCCCCACCATGATGTGGGTGTTCCGGCTCGAACAAGATTGCCTCCCGTGGAGGATACATGTGGTTAAACAAAAAAAAAAGTTGTATTTTCAAAAATTTAATTTTAGAAAAAGTTGTATATTAAAATTAATTTATTTTTATGTGGTTTGATTAATCAATTAATTGATATTAATCACACTACAAGAAATTTCGAATTTTATTACTACCAAATTTACCTATCATAATTTTTTGTAGAAAACTAGAAGCAAGTTTTTTTGGTGCACAAAAATTTAGGGTGAGGGGATGGTGCCTCTGTCCAAGGCCGGAAAAGCCTCCGGATTCTTTAAGCACTTATAGAGGTACTTACATTTTACCTCACCCCAAAGGGACGAGTGGAGGTTCGAACCTGCGACTTGTCATATAGAAGCAAGTTAACTACATCTTCACTGCAAAATACGAATGTCATTTGAGCAACAAACGTGTGTCTAAATTCTAAACTTTGCTTTAGAGTTCATAATAAAAAAGGCGGTGGCAATAATGTAAACAATAATGATATATGGACACCAAACAGTGCAACACTCTTTGTACCACAATCCATTTTACTTTTCACACCCCTTTTACTTTTTGCACCCCTTTCTATTTTTTTGTATTTATTTTTATTATTTTTTTATATTTTTTATTATTATATTTCTTTTTATTTATTTATCTCATCAAATAAAAATATAGATCAAGAAAATACAATTAAATGATCATATAAAAATTATGTTAATTAACTTCATTTACAAATATATTCACCGTTTATGTTAAATTAACCAAATATCCCACTCTGTTAACCACCAAGTATACACCATTAACCTCATTTACAAATATATTCACCATTTCTGTGCACACAATTAACCTCACAAGTTCAATTAACCAAATATCTCACTCTGTTAACAAATATCCCACTCTTAACCACTAATATATACACCATTAACCTCATTTACAAATATATTCACTGTTTCTATGCACACGATTAACCTCACAAATTCAATTAACCAAATAATCCACTCTGTTAACCACCAATGTATACACCATTAACCTCATTTACAAATATATTGACAGTTAAGAATCCTACTCTGTTAACCACAAACGGAAACATTATTAACCTCATTTTTTAACATATTCACCGTTTCTGGCCACATAATTAACCTCGTGTTAACCGGAGTTGCAATAACCAAGAATCCTACTCTGTTAACCACAAACGGAAACACTATTAACCACATTTTTTAACATATTCACCGTTTCGGGATACATAATTAATTTCGTGTTAATTAACATATTTTTTATATGATCATTTAATTGTATTCTCTTCATCTATATTTTTATTTGATGAGATAAATAAATAAATAAAAAATATAATAACAAAATAAAAATATAAAAATTATTTTTTAATAAAAAATAAAAATAGTTTTTTAAAAAAAATAGAAAGGGGATGTAAAAAGTAAAAATGGGGGTGCAAAAAATAAAATAAAGTGTGGTACAAACAGTGTGGTACTGATTGCGGTCCACAAAACTTTTTCCTAATGTAAATAGATGAATTCATTAGTGATAATTTATTCCTACCAAAATATTTTCCTAAAGAAAATAGAAAACGAGAATTGTTGTAACGTGGTAACGAAAACCAAATGACAGTAGCAAAGTTTAGGGCTAATTCTCGTCCCTCTTTCCTTTTCTCTTCGTCAAATTCAAAGGAAAACCAAATGACAGTAGCAAAGTTTAGGGCTCACGCCACCAACACCGGAAGGAAACCTCACAAATAGCTTCACCAGATTTAGTATCTCTCTCTAATGTTTTATTTCGCTGATTTGCTCAAATTTTCTGATTAGCTACTCTGTTCTAGCAACTCACTGATTTTTTCGTGATTCACCTTAAAAAATGACAACGCTCGAGATTGTTCGGTGTGCATTTCTTAATTTTTTTCTGATTTTTCGTCATAATGCAGTTCCGAGGATCTACTCTCACTATCGATTCATCTTGATTACTTAATTTGCTGGTAAGACATGTGCTCACTGAAATCACTTTGTGAACATGTTTATGAGAAATTGAATGTTTCATTCTATTGTTCGAATGATATGCTATTTGTATATGCAATTGCATTTGTAGCGATTATTATACATTTTAGCATTAAATAGGAGTATAAATGGTACAATTAGGTGTCTTGCATTTTTTGTGCTAGAGCCTTTGATATTTTTCGTGCCCTTCCAGGGCCCTTGATTATTCTTGGTATGCTAAAAGACTCTTTTTCCTTTCCGAGATTAAAAAACTTTTATGATTATTTATTTTTTGATGAGTGAAATTGGTCCTTAATTATTTCTTTGGTGTTAGTTTCTGGACTTTCCAGTGATAAGGAGAGTGCACAAGTGTATGCTTCCACTGGAGATGGTTTGTTGGCTGGATCTTCCATCTTGCTTCTGTGACAGTAGTGTGGGGAACCTGTGTTATTATTGGCAGTGAAAAGTTGAAATATGAAATAGTGTCTGGTGACTCAAATGCTTCAGATTCATCAAGAAGAACCATAAAAGAATCACTAATTGGTCAGTTCTCCCTCTGTCAGCTATGTTGAGCCCTCTAGTCCACCATTATATATTAATTAAATTAAACAATAATGACTTTATATATTAATATATTCTGTTAAATTAATGTGTTTGTACCTGAAAAAATTTTACGAGATGCTTTTCCAGTTGATGCTTCTTTACTGATGTTTCAAAATCTTCATTAGCATTATCTTACTCATCTATAATTGTTTGACTTTAAGTTTTTAACTCATTTGCTTTTATTTTTTGTCTCTTTTTAATGGGTTTTGTAGGTTTTGGCATTACTTTGAGAATAGAGACTAGGAAGATGGCAAGAGTCATGGTTTTCTCAGTGATACCACTTATAATAATGCAGATTCCAACTCTATTCCAGCTTTATTCCACACTACATGTTGTGACCTTAATGATTGCTCTTATCGATCGTTGCTATCATTTTTCTCATCTCATCCTTCATTTACCAGGTTTCTCATCCAACACTTTACCTAATCACATTTAAGTAAATCATTTCACTTTAATTTTTTTTCCTGCGCGGTCTACCCTCTGTCACTGTCCAATGTAGAAATTGTAGCAAGAATAATTTGTAAAAACTTTAAATCCAGCTGCAGTTTATGCTTTTTAGTTTTTATAATTTCTTAAGAATATTGCATAGTGTCTATGCTACATATATATGTTAAATTTATTTAAAATTTTACAAAAAAAAATGATTGAAGGTTTTTATTGTAAGATTGCATGATTCTGGTAGTGCATTGATTTAGGATCGCAAGGTACTAGTACCATGGGTCCCAATCCCATATAGTGTGAAATGATAGAAATTAATTGGACCAAAATTTCTTGTAGATTTATGTCAAGTCCGTTTGTATTCCAAGAGGCTAAATTCATCTTCTATTTTTTCTACTTTCTCTGTTTTTAAATTAGTCTTGACATGACTATATTCATTTTCATTTACAAAAATTGGATGGAGACCAAATAATTAATTTTGGAAGCATACAAATGAATTTTCTAAACCAAATTGTCCTGGTTAGTTTTGTTCCACATAGAAAAGCTTGGGTTATTTTTTTATCCAATTCATCATGTGTCTTAAGTAGTTTGCATTAGGTTCCAATTTATAAAAATAGGGTGAGATGATATGGCTTACGTATATTTATTTACTAATTTTTTTCATTATGTTTTTTTTTTAAAAACTTATTTCTTTTATAAATGAAGATACATATAAATTCTGATTTAAGTTGGATTTATACTCAAAATAGTTAAGTATCAAAACTTTTTAATTTACTTATTTTTAGCTTTATCTAGATTCTATTAATCACTGACTGATGAGTATCTTTTTGTATCTCAGTGGGATATCAGTTCAGGAATAAATGTATACATTTTTGTACTTTTTTTATTGAAATATGCAAAGAGGAATAAAAGTTAGAACTATATGTAGTAAATGTTGAAAGTTTTTAAATGCTGGGCTTTAAATGTTGCAAGTTTAGTTTGATTTGATGTTCAACAAGTATTAGTTTCTGTTTTCTGTTATTTAAGTTAACAACTTCAGATTCAAGTTGTTAGTTAGTTAGTTGTTTTTCCCTCCTCTGTTAGCTCTGTTGTTTCCTGTATATAAGTTGTTTTCTTTGCTATAATGAAATGAGAGATTCAATTTTTCTCACCAAAACAATCGTCTTCTACCTTTTTCTCTCTAGAAGTTCATATCCTAAAATGGTATCAGAGCTCATATAGAGCTCTGGTCCATTGTTGCTTCCGCATTCCGATCTCGCTTCTTCGTTGATCCTTCAGCTGATTCTTATGGCGAGTTCCAATCAAGATCACCTTGTAAATCCTTCTAATCCCTACTTTCTTCATGCTAGCGAAAATCCAGGGCTAATTCTCGTTCCAGAATTGTTAAACGAGAGAAATTATCACGCATGGTGCAGATCGATGCATGTGGCACTGCATTCAAAGAATAAACTGCAATTTATTGACGGTACGCTTCCTCCTCCAGCAAAATCTGATCCAATGTATTCAGCTTGGGATCGATGCAACATTATGGTGGTTTCTTGGCTTGTTCGATCTATGACTCCTTCCATAGCACAATCTGTATTGTGGATTAACAAGGCTTCAGAAATTTGGAAAGATTTAAAGAATCGTTTCTCACGTTCAGATAAGTTTCGAATTGTTGATTTGCAAGAAGATTTATACAATTGCAAACAAGAAAATATGCAAACACAAGCTCCATTTCGAAGAGGTAATGTCAAGTTTCTTATTCATTTGAATTACTTTAAACTTCTTTTTGTTGTTGTGCTTATTATTTTCACATGATTTAATTTGATAATGATAAAAGTAAAGTTTATGTTTAGAGCAAACTTTATTGCAAATGTGCTATAGAGAGACTCACAGCTTACAATTTAGAGGGTTCTTTAATTCTCATCAATAGCTTGGACATTTGAATAGTTTTCTTTCCAATTTAGTCTGCACTTTGTTATCTTTGTAATGGTTTTGGTTAGCTGACAGCTGTATATAATTCCCCTCTTTTCAAATGGTTGTAAGGAAAAATATTCGAATTATTGATTTTGATTAAAATTTGAACATTGGTTTAGTTTGGGAAAGCATTCTTTTATATTAAGCGGTCAGATATTACCATCACGATTTAGCTAGGAATTAGGTGGAGATTTGCTTCAATACATTAACTACGAATTAGCTAAGGGTCAGCTATGAAATGTTCTAGCTAAATAGCTAGAAAATCATAAATTTGAATGAAAAAATGAAAATTACTACGTATTTGCTAGAAATTAGCTGGGAAATTTTTAATATTTGCTACAAAATAGCTACAAATATTTTTGTAGCTAATTTGCTACATATTTTATGCTACCACAGTTTTTGTAGCTAAGTCATAGTAAATCTGTAGCTATATTATTTTGCTGAGGATTAACTACGAATTAGCTACGATTTTTGTTGTAGCAAATCCCAGATTTTCTTGTAGTGTCAAAATGAATAAAGTGACCCAAAACTTTCACATTTATTGTGAGTCAATAAATTTTAAAATTATATTCTTAATAGACTCAAATATTAATGACAGATTAAATAATATATTAGAAAATAACTTTAATATGTATAGAATATATATATCTTTATCTTTATATATAATTAGAAGAGAGTCTGAAATTTCATTTTGTTGCCAAAATTGAGGGATTTTTTGTCAAAAAAAAATTCACAATTCATTTTCAAAATTCAAATCAGAATTTTGGATGTTTTTAATTTTTTAAAAGGGTTTGATATTTGTCAATATATTGGAACATTAAGAACAATTATGTATCAACCCATTCCCCATACCTTTGACACAGAAAATGAAAAGGCTCCGCTAAAGAGAGATTAAGACGCAACTCTTCATATTTCTTTTTCTTTTTATAAATATATTCCTGAGAGAGAGACATAGATTTCAGATGGCACCTAAACGTTACACCCTTTCGCTTCGTTTTCTTCTCTCTACGCTGCCATTCTCTCCATGCTGCCCCTACCCTCGCGCGCTGTTGTTGGCGGCTGAGGAGAAGACGCCGCTGTTCGCTGTAGAGCGGCTGTTACCTCCCTGTGTCGCCAGAGACGGTAGCTGCGACAAGCACTAGCGTGCTGTTAACCATCGTTTCGCGGTTGTTCCCAGTCTCCCTGTTCGCTTTCGTTGTAGGTCGCTTTCGTTTCGCTTTCGACAGAAGAATGTTTTGCGAAAGCTTGCTTCTGTGAGAGATAGCGAGATCGGGACAGAGGTCGAAGAAGAAAGCTGAGACCTAGGTGAGTAAGCTTGATCGTGGCTGTTCATATTTTGGACTGATTCTCGCTGTAACGCTTTCGAAAAAAGGTAAGACTTTGCCTTTGCTGTCTTCTCTGTGATTGAAACCATTTATGATTTCACATTCAGATTAGGACTTTCATAGGTTTTCTGAAAAAACGGTAATTTTTCTTGCTTTGCATGTTTGTTTTGCTGTTAGAGAAAGGAATCGACGGCGAGGCTGTTTTGTTTTCGCCCTTTTACTCGTGGGAAAGCTTCCACTGTAGGTGAGTGTTTGCATGTAAAAGAAGATTGATGTTTTCTATTAAGATGTCATCAAATTCAAATTAGGGCTTTTATTGTTTTTCTGAAAATTGTTTCTTTTGCTTTCCAGAACTGTTTTGCTGTTAGAGAAAGGAACCTTCTCTGGGGCTGTTTCGTTTTCACCCTGTTTCTCGCGTGAAGGCTTCTGGTGTTGGTGAGTCTTTGCATGTGATGTTTTTTCTGCTTTCACTTTTTGTTCATTTGCCGCTTTTGTTCATTTGCCGCTTTTGTTCATTTGCCGCGAGATGAAATCTGTTTTATTTTGATAACAAATTCATGTGATAGAAAAAACCTTCCACTATGCATGGTTCACAAATAGATTGATTGTTGGTAATTAACTTTGCTTTCATACTATTCTATTATTTTTTGTATTTCTTTTAAAATGATTGTTTCTGATTATGTTCATTGGAAATAGCTTGATTGTTTTGATTTAGTTTCGTTTCCCCTTAAGATTCTTGAATCTTTAGTTGATGTTTTAATTATACTTTGTACCTGCTTACTTTATTTTTGGTTTTTATATTTAGGTATATCTCCTTTGATTCTATTCATTAAACTAACATGGGCTGATGAAGTTCATATTGTTTATATATTCTTTCAGATTTTGTTCGATGGAAAAGCTTGATTGTTTAGATTCATTTGATTATTTAGTTTCGTTTCCCCTTATGATGCTTGAATCAATAGTTGATTTTTTAGTTATGCTTTGCATCTGCTTACTTTTTTTTTGGTTTTAATATTTACGTACATCTCTTTTGATTCTATTCATTAAACTAACATGGGCTAATGAGGTTTCTATTGTTTATATATTCTTTCTGATTTTGTTCATTTGAAATAGCTTCATTGTTTAGATTCTTTTGATTATTTAGTTACGTTTCCCCTTATGAATTATGCTTTGTATCTGCTTAGTTTATTTTTGGTTTTAATATTTAGGTATATCTCTTTTGATTCTATTCATTAATCTAACATGGGCTGATGAAGTTCATATTGTTTATATATTCTTTCTGATTTTGTTCATTGGAAATAGCTTGATTTTTTAGATTCTTTTGATTATTTAGTTTCGTTTCCCCTTATGATGCTTGAATTTTTAATTATGCTTTGCACCTGTTTACTTTATTTTTGGTTTTAATATTTACATATATCTCTTTTGATTCTATTCATTAAACTAACATGGCCTGATGAGGTTTCTATTGTTTATATATTCTTTCTGATTTTGTTCAGTTGAAATAGCTTGATTGTTTAGATTCTTTTTATTTTTTAGTTTTGTTTCCCATTATGATGCTTGAATCTGTAGTTGATTTTTTAATTTTGCTTTGTACCTGCTTACTTTAGTTTTGGTTTTAATATTTAGGTATATCTCCTTTGATTCTATTCATTAAACTAACATGGGCTGAAGAAGTTCATATTGTTTATATATTCTTTCGGATTTTGTTCAATGGAAAAGCTTGATTGTTTAGATTCTTTTGATTATTTAGTTTCGTTTCCCCTTATGATGCTTGAATCTTTAGTTTTATGTTTTAATTATGCTTTGTATCTGCTTACTTTATTGTTGGTTTTAATATTTTGGTATATCTCTTTTGATTCTGTTCATTAAACTAACATGGGCTGATGAAGTAAAAACCCAGTTTTCTTTTTTCTGAAATATCCTTTGTTAAACCAACATTGACAAATCTTGATTGTATCTGAAATTGGTATAGTGCTATAATTTCCTGTTCTTATAAAATGCATGATATTAGAATTCTTTTATCTATTTTTTATATATATTTTCTTAATAAATTCTTATATCTATTTTTTATATATATTTTCACATTTGTGTACCAAACATGAGAATAATGGCATTGAATCTAGCATTGTCACTTCCTTTCCGTTCCTATCTGTTCTGCAAATTCTAGCAATAGATTCAAACATTTTTTTGAAAGTTGTTGATTAATTTAGAGGATCAAATTTGTAAAAGTTCTTTCCACTAGCCTTTGGTAGTGAATATGCTGGAAGATACAATGACATGGTAATTCTAGAATAAATAATTTTTTGTTATAATTTTTCTTTTGGTTATAATTCTGGAAGATACCTTACATTTATAGTTATTACATGGTCTTTTTCGATGTCAATTGTTGGTCAAACCTTATTCCTTGAACCAGGTAGAGTTGCACCCATTTGGTCTTATAAATTATAGAAATAGGTAATTTGGAGGATAATATAATAGGTTCTCTCTTTTGTGTGAATTTATGTTTATGGTATAATTAAGTGATGTGTAAAATATGTAGGAAGTACTATAAAAAATTCATTGACTGTTACTTGCTACTTTAAATTCATGTTGCTTATATACACTTGATAACCAAGATTGAGTGCTTGGATAATTTGTTTATTTTCTTGACTTCAGAACAGAGCACCTAATCCCATGACAATCCTTAGTCATTTGATCTATGTTGCTAATAAGTTTCATGTATAATGAATCAATCTAACGACTTTGTGAATTTTTTTTTTTCAGAAACTCAATGTTCACTATGGTAGTCTTATAATGAACAACCATTTATTATTGTAATTGGAATTTCTATTTTTTCCTTTCGAATATTGCAAGTAATTTGAATTTCTTATATCTGTAAATAATTGTCTTTTATAGTAATAGACTTGCTGTAAATTGAAAAATGTCATGGCTTAATTTTTTTTGTGTAAGTCGGATTCATGCTTAAAAGATAGATGTGTTTCTTTATCCTTTCTCTTTTTCCTTAAAGCACTTTTTCTTTAAACAAAGACTGCAGGACTTGGTATTCCACTTATACTTGATGAAGACACATTAGTCGGTCCTAATTTCAACTTTACAATTTTAAACAGAAGGCTTGCTGAATCTATAGAAGAAACAGAGGACAAAAAAGCTATCAATCTCAACTCTTAGGTAGAGAAGATAGACATGGAACAGAATCCTCATCAAAAAGTGTTATTTCCCCTGCCTAAACATCGAAAGGATTAATTTTTTAAGTCCAATTTGTTCTTAATGCCAAGATGTTTAATTTAGTCTCACTCAAATGTAGTTGTTGAACTGCATATATATGTAGCATTTTAAGTTTATTTTGTATAAAGTCCACTAGGAACAGAAATTAAAATGAAATGGTGTGGAGGTGAGCTGCTCCTGCAAGTATTTTTTTTTTTAGTACGCTCTCGTAAGGATTTGTTGATTTCGTCAACTTTGATAGGTAAGAAATGAAAGATAACTTGCAAGGGTTTTAATCTTGAACATATGTATCTCTACTCTTTAGTTAAATACGTTGCCTTTTTTAGGAATATTTCAATCCACATTCAACCATCTTCAATTAGTTTCCTTTTACTTCTTACATTACATGTTTATGATTAATTACAACACTAAAGTGTCATTTTGTGGTGATCAAGTCATTACACCAGTCCCTCAGGTTATTGCTCATTTCCTATGCACATGTTAAGAGCATTTTCCCTTCTTGATGCTTATTTGATTATTCCTAAATCATAAATCGGTCTGATGGCTTAAAGTTGAATGAAACTTGACTCATGTATGATTTGTGTTGTGGCGCTAATTTTCACTTATTCAGTTCAGCTGGTCAATTATGCATGTAATTTTCTTAGATTATTGTAAGCTTTTTACAATGTACGTTCATCCACTCAAGAAATTTTACCGAGGAAACTAAGCATTTATTTTTTGTTCCTTTGTGGGCTTTTGAATCCTATTTGATTTGTCTGATTTTGTTTTCCTGATCTTTATGTGGAAGATGTCATCATTAATTTTTTCACTGAACAACATGCTTTTATAGGGTTTAGTGTTATCTTCAATTGGTGAAATATAGAATGCAGCATTAGTGCGTTTCATTTAAATGAAAAACTACTATATATGTACAAAAGCAAAATGAGTAGGTAAGTTCTTAATAATAATCCATTTTTCTCCAATTAATATGTAATTTTACATTTATTAGGTTAATAATCCATTAGAAAATTACATATTTGAATGACAATTTAAATGACATTTCAAGTGTGCCGAAGGTAAATATAGTTGATTAGGAGATGTGTTTGTTTTTCAATTTAGTAGATAGTAATCATAAGTAATTGTATGATTTTTATCTTTGGGCTTTACCGCCTTTCTACTTCGTTTGGTTGATAAGAAAATTGGAAGAAAGAAAAGACAGCAGTGAAAATGTGATGAAAACGGATATTTCTCCGGTTTGTTTCAGTGCAGTGCAGAAAATAAAGGAGAAAGAAAACTGGGTTGTACGATCTTCAAAAAGGTTTTCTTGCCTCCGAAGCTGCGAAAATGGAAAAAGATAAAATTTTCATTGTTTTTCCAATACTATCCTCGTCTCCCATACAGCCCGCTGACGCTTGACCCAACAATATATATCACATACATTGTAAAATAAAGACGGGGATAATAGTTATATAATTATTAAATTATATTATATTACTTATTTTATTTAAAGGGTAAAAAAGTCATTATATATTAAACACACTTTCTTTTCCTTCACTTTTCTTTCTTTTTTCTCTTAATCCAAACAACATAAAAATTTTCTTATTTTCTCCTTATTTTTCTTCTCCCTATTTTCTTTCTTTTTATTTTTTCTCTTCACATTTTCTTTTCCTATCCAAACAAAACGTTCATGTAAAAATACACCACACGGAGTGACTGTTTTTTTATGAAAATAATGGTTTATCATTAATTGTTTCTAATAAAATGACACTGTTTAAATTTTAAATTAGATTAATTATTCCTATCTTTTTTTAATTGAAATGAAAATAAATAAAATTGAGGAGTGATCATTTTAATTCCAGATTAAAAATACATGTAAACTCTTAATAATAATTAAAGAGGTAAAATTGAATAAGTTATTACGATAAAACTTATTAATAACTGAATCGTAGGATGAAAATAATTCACATGTGATAAAATTTATATAAAAACATTAATATTTAAATTGTTGATTAATGATACTAAAATAAAATATGAATAACGAACTTATGTTGATTATACATATTTTACTCTTGTTTTGTGTAATAAGATGTAAAAATCTTAGAAAAAACTATTAATAAAAATGAATTTCATTTTTAGTTGCATTAAAAAAAATAATTAATAAATATTTTTTTATTAAACACATATATCCTCTATTACCAATGGGCAAATGTTCATGTTTAGTCACACCTAAGACTAAATAATTAATAAATATAAGTCACATTTTTTAATTAAATTTTTATTTTATCGATAGAAATTTTATTTTTAGTTTTTCTTATATTGTTTTTTATGCATCAAGGGAGAATAAATCTTAACTTAAAAGTTATTAATAAATAAATGTTAATTTAGTAAACAGATTATAAAGGGTAAATATGTTTTTTAATAGATGTGTATGTTATTCAGTTTAGTAAATAGTAGTTGTATGATTTTTTTTGTGCTTTACCCCTTTTTGTGACAAAAAAGGTAAATATAATTTGCTTGAAAAATAAATTCATAATTATGTCATAAAAATAAAAAAATATATGATGACTTAATCATTTAAGACTAAGGGCCTGTTTGGGTAAAACTTCTGCAGAAGTACTTCTAGGTGAAAAAAATAGCATGAATCAAAGAGGTGAAATGCATTCAACTTCTCCATAAGTTAAAATTGGTTACTTTTAGAGAAGTTAAATGAGAGAGCTTCTGGAGGAGGTGGTCTACAAATGCTAATTTTAACTTATGGAGAAGTTAAATCCATTTGATCTATTTGATTCATGTTATTTTTTTTTGCCTAAAAGTACTTTTGGAGAAGTTGCACCCAAACAGGCTCTAAAACTACACTACACGGAGATGATCCTTCTAGATGAAAATAATGGTTTTATCATAAAATAATTAAAATGCATCTTATAAAATGACAACACTTAAATTTTAAATTAGATTAATAATATTTTATTTTATTTTATATGTAACAACAATAAATAAAATTAGGAGGAAATCATTTTAATTATAAGTTAAAATATAATACAGGAAAAATATTAATAATAATTATTTTATGAGTAAAACTGAATGAAAAATTTCAATAATAATTATAAATAATTGAATCATATAGTAAAATAAATCATACATGATGAAAAATTTATATAAATTGTGAGAGGTCAATATAATTTGCCCAAAAACAAAAATTTTATTAATATTTAAATTTAATTTATAGGGATAAATACTTATTACTTCTATTTATGTTTTGGTTTTTTAATTGTAATTTTTTTGAAAAATTATTTATTAATATGAGTCACTTTTTTAGATTAAATTTTGATTTTATTGTAGAAATTTAATTTTTAATTTTTTTTATAATGTTTTTTATGCATCATGTGGGAAAAAAATCTTCATTTAAAGTTATAAATATATAAATATTATTTTAGTAAATAGATTACAAAGGGTAAATATATCTTTTCTTAAATGTGTGTGATATTCAAAATTTTTGGGCTTAATCACATTTAAGACTCTTCACCCCTTTTTAAGAGTGTGTTTAGTGGAGATCGAAACCGTGAACTTTTCCCACAATCTCAATTAAGATTGTCAATTGAGCCACAACCCTTTGGTATGTCTATTATTCAATTTAGTAAATAGTAGTGGTATGACTTTTTTTTGTGCTTTGCCCCTTTAACAAAATAAAAAAAATATAATTTGCTCAACAATCAAATTTTTCATAAAATGTATGAATATGTAAATTTAAATTATATAGGTAAATATTTACATTATGTAGGAATAAAAAATTTCATCACGAAAGTAATATATATATATATATATATATATATATATGAAGACATAATAATTTAAGTCTACAAATACACCACACGAGGCTAACTGAAAATTGTGTCTAATAAATGACACCATTTAAATTTTAAATCAAATAAACTATTTCCTATTTTTATTTTATATGCAATGAGAATAAATAAAATTAAGTGAAAATTATTTTAGTTAAATGTTAAAAATATAGGAACAATGTTATTATTAATAATAATAACAATAATAATAATAATAAATTTATGAGGTAAAACTGAATGAAGAATTTCGATAATACCTATTAATAATTGAATTATAGGGTAAAATAAATTAAATGTGACAAAAAATTTACACAAAATATTAATATTTAAATTGCTAATAAATAATTTTAAAATAACATATGAATATTAATTTTTTGTTAATTATAAATATTTTATTTATATTTTGTGTTTTTTTATGTAAAAAACTTAGAAAAAAATAATTAATAAAAACGATTCACTTTTTTAAAAGGCTTAAATACATTTTTGGTCCCTATACTTTTGTAAATGGGTGATTTTGGTCCCTCTAGTTATAATTGCTCAATTTTGGTCCTTATACTTTTGTAAATAAGTGATTTTGGTCCCCTAGTTTTAATTGCTCAATTTTGGTCCATTTTCTTTAAAAATTGAACAAATATAATCCTACCGTTAGCCTCCTATTAAATATTTAGCAGAGTTTGTTGACGTGGATTTAATTTTGTGACGAGTAAACTATCACATGACAAAGATTATTAATTTAATTTTATCTCTTAATTTTTTTAAACGAAAAATCAGAGCTTGCAGATTTTAGTTCGCTTTCGATTTCATTTTAAATTTCATTTCATGCCCGAATGAGATTTTGTTTCGATTGGTTGATGGCTTGAAGCAGACCTGCAATTGTTTTAGTTTTGGGACTTGTATTTGCTTTATTGTTTTTGAGGAAATTGAAGTGTAGTAGTGAGATTTTGTTTTTTGATTTTGTTTTCTCATTGTATTAAATTATGCAAGATCTGATTTTATTTTCTAATTTTTCGTTTAAAAAAAATAAGAGATAAAATTAAATAATAATCTTTGTCATGTGATAGTTTACACGTCACAAAATTAAATCCATGTTAGCAAAATATTTAATGGGAGGCTAACAATATGATTAGATTTGTTTAATTTTTAAAGAAGAGGGACAAAAATTGAGTAATTAAAACCAAGGGGACCAAAATCACCCATTTAAAAAAGTATAGGGACCAAAATTGAGCAATTAAAACTAGGGGGACCAAAATCACCCATTTACAAAAGTATAGGGACCAAAAATGTATTTAAGCCTTTTTAAAATTGAATTGTATTTTATTGATAGATTTTTTTTTCAAAAATATAATATTTTTTTTATGCATCAAAGGGGAATAGATATTTATAGAATGTTTATTAATATGTAAATGTTAACCAATATTCAAATTGTAAGAGGTAAATATTATTTTTTTGAATGATAAATTTACATAATAATTATTAATATTTAAATATAAATTTTAGGGGTAAATACTTATTATTGGTAGGTATTAAAATTTTGCAAAAAAAAGTAATATTTGGATAATAAAAAAAATATGAAGGGACCATTCTAGATCAAAGCAATATTACTGTTGAAAAGAAGGTCTTTTTCATATAGTTATCACTAATTGCATCTGATAAAAGTAGACTATTTAAATTTCAAATAGATTAGTTGTTTCGTATTGTTATGTCTTTTGCAATAATAATAAATAAAAATTAGGAAAAAATTATTTAAATTATATGCTAAAAATACGAAAAAAAAGACTTAATTATAATTCTTTTAAAGGACTTGGACGAGTATACTTATGTGTTTCAATTTTAACACAAAATATGCCAAATATTTTACAACACTTTTTGTTATATATTTAAATATTAAATAATCTTATTTAATAATGTATTCTCTTCATAAATTATAGAGAAGACAGTTCCCCATTGTTGTTTCATTTGCAATGATTATCATTAAAAGTCAAGGTCAATCTTTTAAATATGTGGGAATTTACTTGCTGAAGTTTGTCTTCTCACATGACCAGTTATATGTTGCAGTATCCCGAGTCACAAACAGCGGAGGATTGAAATTATTAATACTTGATGATGAGGGGAATATTTCTAATACAATTACAAATGTTATATACAAAGAAGTCTTACAAAATTTGAATTAGGTACCTCTTTACTTATATGAATTATAAAATTTATTGTGTCTAATTATTGTTATATTTTTTATTATCGGAATACTAATATTCTATATCAACTTTTGAATTCTTTTTTTTTTTCGAGGATATACAAGAAAACAATTTCCAAGAGGATTTTCACAATTTCATATAAAGCAATTTCTCTTCAAATTTATGGTGTAATACTATTTTGTCTTAACAATTTCCATACACACGATTTCATAATTTTCTTTAATGTTTTCTTCACCACTTTTCACTCTCAACTCTTTACCATCTCCCTCATTTTCCCGCTCCGTGCAACGCACGGGTACCATATATATATATATATACACTTAATATATGATTTCAGTTTGATATTTAGCATAAATAACACAACTTCGCACACTTTCTAAACAATCAAGATCAAGTTGAGATATTTAACATAAAGAAATGTAAAATATTATAAATGAAAAATTAAAAAAAATGACTTTTAAAAAAATTATACCTCTAATCTGTACTTGATATTTATATTATTTTTTAATTAATTAAAATTTTTGAAATTAATATATATGCTTACCTCTGATAGTTATTACAAAATATATATATATATATATATCAACTTTTTTCGCATTAATATAGATTAGGAGTTAATTTATCATTAGAAATTACAGTGGAATGAAATGAATCAATATATGTGTGAATTATTGTTTTGTTTTAATATTACATGAAGGGTATTTTTGGTCTCTATAAAATTAGCGAGTTTTGCTTTTAGTCCCTGTAAAATATTTTTTTATTAAAACATCCTCCCAAAATTTTTTTATTTGCAATTAGTCACTCCCTTTAATTTAGGTGCGTCAGAGATGTGGCACATTTTTCTCTATCCTACATGTTCAATATTATATTTCTTGCGGTTTAAAACCGCCAGAAAATTCACCAGAAAATTCCATTTCACCCGCTCCCTCACTCTTCTCCCCTCCCCCAGTAACCCACCCCACACTTCCCCCACTCCCCCTTGTTGCTCCCCAAGAACCCCAATGTCTCCCTAGTCTCATACCTCTTTTTCCCGCGTTTCTTATTTCCCCATCAAACCCGCTCTCATAGCGGTCGGCGAAAGGTGTTATGTAAGACTAGAGTACTACTGTTTTATATATATATATTTAACACAATAGTAATACTTATTTCCTTTGTTAGCTTAAGTAAGCATATACCATAAATTTCAAGCCACGACACATATCAGATAAAGGGACATGATAATATGGGAAATCATTAAAGCAAGCAAGGATGCATCCATTAGCTTAATTAGCTCTTATCCATTGATTTGCAATTTGACATTCGAAGACAGAAACCAAAAACAAATAGAGGATGAATAAGAAAATGAGTTACAATCCAATCTCCCAGAAAAAAAGGGGAATTGAAGGGGAGAGACAATAGAAAAGCGTTTAGTAGCCAGGGGGTGGGTTTTAGGGGGAGCGGAGAAGAGGGAGGGGAGTAGAGGAAATGAAATTTTCTGGTGAATTTTCTGGCGCTTTAAGACCGCCAGAAATACAATATTGAACATGTACCGAGAAAAAAGTGCCACATCAGCCCTTGACACACTTAAATTAAGGGGAGGGACTAATTGCAAACAAAAAAATTTTGAGAGGATGTTTTAATAAAAAAATATTTTATAGGGACTAAAAGTAAAACTCGCTAATTTTATAGGGACCAAAAACATATTTTACCCTTACATGAAATATTCTATTTGAATTATATCAGTATATAAAGAAGTTTTCCAAAATTTATTTAAATTAGGTTGGTACTCAATTTTTTTAATTTAAAATTATCATTAATATTATTATTGTTATTTTCTATTGTTTAAATAATTTTCTATTCATTTGTGTTCAATCAATGAATATCATATACTAATCTTCTTTGTGACCTTTCCACATTTTTTATCAGGTTTTTCAGAAAAATTCATTGAGTGGCTGCTTATAGTTTTTGATATAGTGATTTCATTTATATTTGCGAACCAATACTTTTCTGTATGAACAAATTTTATCAAAAAATATATACTGAATCATAAACTCTTCAAGTAAATTTTCTATTAAGACTTCTTTAAAATGAATTTTGTTATAATCATTTTTGTTTAAGTATTTTTTTCTTTTTTATTTTGATTTAATAATTATTGTTATAATTTGTTTTACAAGTATTCTTAATTAAATCTTGTTCTGGGATGGAACTCAAACCTGGGTCTGAGTCAGCAGGTGAGACTCGGATCTGGATCCGGTTTGGAGATGCGTAATCCGAGTTGAACCCAGTGGGTGTACCTGCAAAGGGACTCCGACGCCCAAGTCAGAAAGGTATAAGAGCAGTCAAAGTGATTGACTGGGTAAGATTGCGTACCTCGTGACTTGTTAATGTCCTCTATTTATAGGAGTTTTCCTGTATAAAGTAGAGTAAGTGGGCATAAATATAAAAGGAGTAAGTGTGGCAAATACAGTTAAGTAATAGGAGATATTATAATTACGTGCCATAATTATAGATATCGTCATTAAAGGCTATATAATTATTGATATGATAATTATATCGCGTGTGGGCCATTTAGGCAATTGGGCTCTAGGTCTGGACCGTAACAGAAGCCCCCCCCAGCTCTTGTCAACTGGATAGTTGGCTTTGAGCTTATGTATTTCTGATTCGTCCGAGACGACATATGTGAGTCAAGACGACTTTGACAATTTTCTGAGCCTTGGTCACAATCGGTTTTGAGGCATGCAAATCGCTAACCATGGTTCGAGACATACCTTTTGTGATTCTCGTCTCACGAAACTTTGGTTCGAGATGGGTTTCGAGGCGTGGGAATCTCTAACCAGGGTTCGAGACGTACCTTTTGTGATTCTCGTCCCGTGAAACTTTGGTTCGAGACGGTTTTCGAGGTAGTTAAAATGCTGCGACGTTTCGGTTTTTCTGAAACGTTTGCGACGCTTCGTCTCCCAGGTGACGTGTCGCTTCCTGATAGGGTTGCGACAGTTCGACTTCATGGGCCTTAGGGTTTTTCGGCCTTATAAATAGATGGCTGAAGGCGTCTTTCGTCACTTTGCCTTCATTCTGATCCTTGCGCTGTGCCTTTATTCTCGAGAGAAAAAACTTACTCGGATCTTGGAACTAGTTTAGGACTTTCATCTCGAATTCATTCTCTGACTTTTCAAGTATTTCCCTTTCACTTTTCTTCTTTTAATTATGAGTGATAATGAGTCTTTACAAATTTTACCTGGTAAACCTGACTCATGGGTGTCTCGGAGTCGGTCGTCTTGGGGGAATAATAGTGATGATTTTGGTCCGACTGTGAATGAAATTGTGAGAAGGCATAATATAACCGTAACCAGTCGAAGGACCGCGGTTGTGAGGAGTGAAACCCACGAGAGGCCCGATTCTAGTTATTCTAGTAGTAATTTTGAGACGTCCGAGTCTGATACAGGCAGTTGTTATACTGCCTCTACAGGTGAAGGGATGGCTCAGTCAAGAAACGTAGATTACTTCATGCCTGCGTGGGCTGATAGATATAACTGGGTGGATCCAGAGGTTCTTGGGATGCCAAGTATATATAGACCCGATTGCCCAGAACAATATAAGGAGCGACTGTACGAGTTGGATGTTTTTAAGACAGTCGAGATGCGGGATAATTATCGTGTCGTCATACCACCTCCTGGGAGCCGGGTTTGCCATCTCTCAGAAACTAACACACCATTCCTCTACACCTATGACTATTTTCATTCGAAAGTGAAGTTGAGATTGCCCTTTTCAACTTTTGAGGTCCAGGTGTTAGATTATCTTACTTGTGCTCCCTCACAGTTGCACCCCAATTCGTGGGCTTTCATCAGGTGTTTTAAGTTGTTGATGGCCGAGTTCGGGTTTGAGCCGTCTGTAAAGTTATTTTTTTCAATTTTTCCAAGTCTTGAGGAAGCATCCGAAGGAGAAGAAGTCGAAGACTCTGAAGAGTTGGATATCATTGAGGGGGTTCAGTGATAGGAAAATATTGATCCCCTACGCGGAGTCGGCTAAAAGGGGGAGTATTTCTTTTAAGCATGAATTTTTTCAAGTTCAAGCCAATAAAGGGGTGAAGCCTTTTTGGGAGGAGGAGTCGTCCAATACTCCAAAGTTTCACATTTACTGGACCAGCAGGCATTACGACAAGAAGTCGTCTGATTTTGAAGTGGTTAAGTCAGCGCTATCCCCACAGGATTTGGCCGTTAGGAAGTTATTCAGGAAGTCGGTCAAGGAGTGTGGGTTGTTTTCTAGTAAGAAAATACTAGATGGTCCGACTCGTAACACTGGTTCTAGAATTGGTGAGATTTGTTCTAAATATCTGCGTGTTATTTTCTTTTTTCGTCTCGGCTAACCGTTCGACTTTGTCTTTGCAGCTTCGATGGCTTCTGCGGCATTGAGACAGTTGAGGGCCTTACCCGGACTGAGGGTGGAGACGGCTTAGGGGCCTAACCCGTCGTCAATGTTGATCCCGTCCCTACTAGGCATGAAGGTGGGAGTGAAGAACAACCTCAAGTGCAGAGAAAGAAAATCTTGAGGGAAAAGAAAAAGAAAAATAAGAGAGCCAGGGTCGACGAGTCTTCAGAGGAGTCCGGGTTGAATTTGTATGACTCGGAGGTCGACTTGGATACTCCTGAGATGGATCATATTCTCTATAATTATTTTCTGAAGTCGGTCCATGAGAGTGTCCCTAAGATTGAGGGCTTGATGGACATCGAGCGCCAATGCCTTCAACATGCGGGGTATATAAGGCATTTGAGGCTTGATGTCATCCCGGTGTCCGAGCAGATCTCGTCTGACCTCGAAGCCCGTACGACTGAGAGGGATACGACGTTGGCTGATCTCAAAGCTGCGCAGGAGGCGCTGGAACTTGAGAAAAAGGACAAGTTGAGGTACAAGGGGAGCCTCAAGTCGGCCAAAGGGAAGAATAAAACTTATGAGCAAGAAATTGCAAAGCTTAAGGGTGACTTGGAAAAATTGCGGCTGAACCCTCCTGCGGCCGAGGTGACTGAGGCTGCAGTGTCTGATTTGCTGAAGAAGAACTTGCAGAAGGCTCAAGCTAAGTTCAATGAAGAGAGAACCCGCTTGGTGAGTCTTTCTGAGCAAATCAGTGCCGCCTCTTTTGGGAATGCCGTGGCACAGCTGGAGATCCTCAATCCCAGTTTGAAGGTTGAATGATCTTCGGCCGAGTATGAGGTTTTCCAAGGGAGGATCTACCGGTTAAGTGCAAGTAAATTGAAACAAATGATGGTAACAAACAGACTATAGAAGCAGGAAAAGCGGAAGGGATTAGGGACCAATTAATAGAATTAAGTAGTAATTATTTGATTGCAAATATGTGTTGACATGGAAAAAAAATCTCAATTTTAGTGAAAGTGTATAAATTTCGTAGTAAATGCTGCGACGTCGAGAATAGAGATTAAAGATAAATTAAAATAATAAAATTAATATAGTCGTTACTAATTATTATTATTTAAAAAAATCTTTTCATTTTGTAAAACTGGTATTTTAAAAATTTTATTTCCTCTTGTAACAAAAAAAACTGGTATTTTAAAAAGAATTTGAGTTCAAGAATCTATTTATATATAAGAAAGGTGAAAAGTTAATTCCATTGTACCACTAATACATCCAATAAAAAATGGTCACCTTTAATTAATAGTATAATTTATTTTTATGTTTTTAAATATTTAGTTTACTGCTACAAATTAAAATAATTTTTTCAATAGGCAAAAGAATATGATTATTTACAAAGAAATTAAATTGTGAAAAATTAACTTTGTCTTTAATGAGAGTTAAATTTTGCTCCGTTGGATCCATGGTGAGATAGGAAACTCAAAGTCATATGTAGTAAAGTAAAAATGATTGAATTGATTTTTTTTTAAACCATAGGTATTCTCTATTACCTGGGGCAATTTTATTCGGGGCTTAGTTACTGTTCTGGACCGCCTACCGGCATCCAGCTTGAAGAATCATGAGCATATCTGGCACGGCGCCTACCGGCATGGGAGGGCATCGACGACATACGCCCCCAGCGCGTGGGCTCTATGCAGGGTACGACGCGTAATGATGATGCAAAAGCCAACGGTATCTCCCGCCACTTACCTCCATATAAAAGCCATGATTTGCAATTATCAGGTAACATATTCTAACTCTCATTCATCTGCTGCACAAACTGACTTGAGCGTCGGAGTGTCTGCAGGTACACCCCTCTCCTCCGTTGTCGCAACAAACCACCATGGAACAGCGTTCGAGCAACCGTAGACCACCATCCAGAGGATCACTCAAGATCATTGGCTCCGTCTGTGAAACGACCGCCACTTCCACTACCAGCAAAGATGGTTGACACGAGAGCAAACTCCACCACTGGCACCGGCCGCGGACGCAACCAAGACAACACCGCCGCCGATGCTGCCGCAGCCGCGGCAGCCGCCGCCATCATCCCAGCAACCGCCCTACAGCGGACCCGGATACCTGAATCCAGCACTACTGACGCAGCCTCCGCCGCCGCTGCAGCCTCCCACGCCTCAGGAAATCGCAAGATTCAGCCGCAAACCAACAATCGACCTCCCCCCACTCCGCCACCTTCAGGCTCAACCCCTCCAGGGCAACCTACCCGTCAAGAAGTGCTTTCTTTCATCAGCAAACAGGACGCGATGTTGTAAGAATACGCGCAAACGGTTATCAAGATTGGAGGAAGAACATCTCCGACTCTCAGCCCAGATAATTATGCAAGAAACGCCGCGGGAAGACGCTCAGCCGCACCAACAGCCACATGTTCAGCAATCACCTCCTTCTCACCACACTGTTGAACCAAGAATCTCTCCAAGAAAAGAGCCACAGAATGGAGAGCCTCACACGTCTCAGGGCCAGCCAAAGCTGTCACGCGAACGCCACCCATCTCCGGTGGCTTCCGTGCATTCCATATCCCCGGTGCGCTCTCATCATAAGCGGCATCCGTCAATTGCTAACTAGGGACGACATGAAGACTCACAACATGATTTCCACACTGATGACGAGGTAATACATGCCATTGTCCCCTTCTCTGAAAGAATTATGCTTTTTCCGGTGGATCGCAGGTTCGAAAAACTGCCGGTATCGGAGCAGTATGACGGAATGAGGGACCCTTTGGAGCACCTTGATGTGTACGAGTCCGCCATGTCTATCAGAGGGGCCACCGGCCCCATCATGTGTCGTGTATTCCCCTTGTCGCTGAAGAAGACAACCCTGCGTTGGTTCCAATCGCTCCCACCGCGATCTGTCAGCACGTGAGCAGATTTGCGGAGCAAGTTCGTAACTAGATTTACCACCAGCAAGGTGCAACCTAAAACTGAAGCCAACCTGAAGCAAATCCGGCAGAATCCTTTGGAATCTCTCAGGGACTACATTAGCCGATTCACCAAAGAGGCATTGCTGGTGCAAGGAATACAACCCGGGGTGCAGCTTATGCTGGCCAAAGATGGACTTATTCCTCATTCCCCGTTTTGGATTGACTTATCCAAGAAGAAGCCACCCACTATGGAAGATTTTTTGACAAGGGCTGAAGAGTACATCATCTTGGAAGATGAAGAATTAGCCTTGAAACTGAAAGGGGTAACAGAGCAAGGCGGGAAGCAGGAAAAGCAGGCGGGAGACAAGAGCAGCCGTCCAAACAAACCCTTACAGGGCCGTTATAGCCTGTATACGCCATTGACCACCTCTCCCAGTAGAATCTTGAATGAAGTAATGAATGTAGAAATGTTTGAAGCCGGGATACCCTGGCCTAAGCAACTAAAATCTAAGCCAGACACGGATAAATCCAAATACTGCCGCTTCCATAGATCCCAGGGTCATGATACTGACAAGTGCATTCAGCTCAAGGACGCCATCGAGGACCTCATACGACTGGGGAAACTTAACAGATTTGTGAAAAATGGAGAGGGAGCTGAGAGAGGATACAAAAGAGATAATTACCGTCGCAGGGATAGAAACGCTCACGAAGCAGGAGCCCACACCAGCATCAATCCTGAAGTGACAGGGACACACCCCGCAGGCCTCGCTCCAACTCACGCAGATTCCCGGAAGACCCCCACAGGGCCTCCCAACATCGAGGCACACCTGCAAGAGAGCAGCAGACCCTGGATGCCGGTCGTCCCATCATTTATGTTTTCGCAGGAGGATTCGCGGGGGAGGAGAAAGTAACAAATCTAAGAAGCGACACCTGAAAGAAATAATGAGCACATCCTCCGCTGAGCCGTCATCTAGCCGGCAAAGACTGAGATATCCCACCATGACCTTCACTGATGATGACTTCGGCCCCGTTATCCCAGGGCACGATGACCCCCTCCTAATCACGACTCTTCTAGCTAACCATGAGGTACGTCGAATATTTGTTGATCAAGGCAGCTCTGCGGATATACTGTTTGAAAAGACCTTCAAGAAGTTACATATTCCGGCATAAGATTTACTTCCCTACACTGGCGGAGACCTCATTGGATTCATCGGTGACAAAACCCGACCCTGGGTTACGTGGAATTGTTGGTTACTTTGGGACTGCCTCCGGCATCCAAGACCGTGAAGACACGCTTCCTAGTGGTTGATTGCCCGTCAACTTACAACGCCATCCTGGGAAGGCCGACTTTGAACGCCATAGGGGAGATGTCTCCACCAATCACCTAATCATGAAGTTCTGGGGCGATGCAGGGGAAATAATATCCCTCAAGGGTAATCAAGTAGCTGCAAGGTCCTGTTATAAGGAGTCTTTACGTATCGTCAAGGAGGACAATCCGCCAGAGGATACCCCCAGGCACCCCAAGGACGAGGTACTACTAGCTGATCTCGACGTGCGCGATGACTTCGCCTCTGACCTTCCCCTGCCAACTGATGAATCCCAACCTCTCCAGGTCGGACAACATCCTGATCAAACTATACAAGTGGGAACCGGGATAGATCCAGAAGTACGTGCGGCCTTATGCCAACTGCTGCAGGGAAACGCAGACTTATTCGCCTGGACCTCAGCCGACATGCCCGGCATTGACCCGGAGTTCATATGTCACCGTCTATCAGTAGACCCAAAGCTTAAGCCGATATCCCAGAGAAGGAGAAAGATGGGAGCTGAACACCTGGAGGCCATCTCGCAACAGGTATCGAAGCTTCTCGAAACTGGATTCATCAGGGAGGTTAAGTATACTACTTGGCTATCTAACGTGGTCCTAGTAAAGAAGGCTTCAAGGAAATGGAGAATGTGTGTGGACTACACAGACCTTAATAAAGCTTGCCCAAAAGACTGCTACCCACTTCCCAACATTGATCGCCTAGTGGACCAGTCAGCTGGCTACCGCCTTCTGTCATTCATGGACGCCTACTCGGGCTACAATAAGATCCCTATGTACCCACCCGATCAAGAAAAAATGGCATTAATGACGGATCAAGCCAACTACTGCTACCGCATGATGCCCTTCGGCCTTAAAAACGCAGGAGCCACGTACCAGCGGATGATGACCAAAGTGTTTGGAGAATAGATTGGGAAAACCATAGAGGTATATATTGACGACATAATAGTCAAAAGCACCCAGGAGGAGCTCCATGTAGAAGACTTGGCAACTATTTTCAGCCACCTGCGTAAACAAAACATGCGCCTAAACCCCAGGAAGTGTACCTTCGGGGTCCGGGCAGGCAAATTCTTGGGTTTCATGCTCACAAAAAAAGGAGTGGAGGCGAACCCTAAAAAGTGTCAAGCAGTACTGGCTATGAAGAGCCCTACATGCGTTAAAGAAGTATAGCAGCTCACGGGTCGTTTAGCCGCCCTGACCCATTTCATTGCCAAATCAGCAGCCAGAGCGCTCCCGTTCTTCCGGCTATTGAGGAAAGGATCGCAGTTTGAATGGACACCGGAGTGCGAAGACGCCTTCCAGCGTATAAAGGAAATCTTGTCGACCCCCTTATCCTAACGAAGCCCGTTGCCGGAGAACCCCCCTTTTTGTATCTTTCCGTCGCTGATGAGGCCGTTAGTGTCGTCCTAATCCGGGAACAAGATAACACACAGTGGCCAGTCTTCTTCGTGAGCAAAGCCCTGCAGGGTCCGGAGTTGAGGTATCCTAAAGTAGAAAAGGTGGCATTCACGCTTCTGACGGCGGCACGCCAGCTCAGACAGTATTTCCAAAGTCACTAGATCGTGGTACGAATTGACCATCTCGTCCGGCAAATCCTCCACAGGCCGGATCTCGCAGGAAGGATGGTGGCATGGGCTGTGGAATTGTCAGAATTTGGGATAGCATATGAACCGTGACAGGACCTCAAGGCACAAGCTCTCGCAGATTTTATGGCAGAACTCACTCCCGCATCCATCATGGAACCCCTCCATTGGGAAATTTATGTCGATGGGTCGGCAAATACAAAAGGCTCCGGGGCCGGAATACTAGTGGAAAACAACCAGGGGATCGTCCTGGAGCACTCCCTTAGTTTCTCATTCCCAACATCCAATAAGCAGGCCGGATATGAAGCATGTATAGCTGGACAACGGATGGCGGCAGAAGTCAGTGCCCAAGATATCAGGTTAACAGTGATTCCCAACTAGTGGTATCCCAAATCAAAGGAGATTACCAAGTCAAAGAACCACTGCTAATGAAGTATCTAGAACGAGTTAAGGAATTGATGACACAGTTCCGGCATGTGGACATCCGTCATGTGCCCCGAGAAAGAAACGCCCGAGCAGATATCCTATCTAAACTGGCCAGCACACGCTCCTCCGGTAACCATCGTTCTGTCATACAAGAGACCATCGCCTCTCCAACGGTCGTGTTAGCCGTCGAGGGTGGGACTCATTGGTTCTCCGGCACACAAAGGTATCTAGAGACTGACATCCTTCCTTCGGAGGCCAGTGACGCCAGAAAAATTCAACGACATGCAGCCAGATATTGTTTACATCAAGGGAAAGTTTACAGAAGGGGAGCTTCTCAGTCGTTGCTGAAATGTATCCCCCCATCTGATACCCCTTACATCTTGGCAGAAGTGCACGAAGGATGTTATGGGCAGCATCTCGGTGCGAGGGCGTTAGCCAAAAAGATCCTTCGGGCTGGATACTACTAGCCAACCATGGAAAGAGACGCCACAAGCTATGTCCAGAAATGCGACTCCTGTCAGCGGCATGCGGACATCCACCGGGCACCGCCTCAAGAACTCTCCTCCATCAGTGCCCCATGGCCGTTCTCTTGGTGGGGAATTGATATTTTGGGACCATTTCCCCTGGCTCCAGGACAATTGAAGTATCTAGCAGTGGCCATTGACTACTTCACAAAGTGGATCGAAGCAGAGCCCCTGGCGAAGATAACAACAAAAACCTATAGAAGTTCGTCTTCCGTAGAATTATATGTCAATTCGGCATTCCCAATACCATCGTAACAGATAATGGTACCCAGTTCACTGACGAAGGGTTCCGGGATTTGCTACAAGGACTCCATATCACGTAGCATTTCACGTCAATAGAGCACCCGCAGACCAACGGGCAGGCGGAGGCCGCCAATAAAGTCATTCTGAGGGGGCTAAAAAGAAGGCTGGAAGATGCGAAGGGACTCTGGGCAGAATAGCTCTGGCATGTCTTATGGGCATACCGCACCACACCTCATTCCACAACTGGGGAATCTCCCTTCCGGCTAACATATGGCACAGAGGTCGTCATTCCGGTTGAAATTGGTGAGCCATCTCTCAGAACCCTCAACTTTAAAGCAGCAAATAACGAATCCCGGCTCAGGGATAATCTCGACTTAATAGAAGAGGTGCGGGATAGAGCAGCCATCCACGAAGCCGCCATCAAAGCCCAATCAGCGGCACAGTACAATTTCAAAGTAGTTCTAAGAATTTTCGAGATCGGAGACCTGGTGCTGCGTCGCGCCGACATCGGAAACAAGAATGCCGCCCAAGGAAAGCTGACATGTAATTGGGAAGGCCCATACCGGGTAACGTCCAAGACCAATACGGGAGCTTATTCTCTCGAAACTTTAGCTGGGATCCCTATCCCAAGGACCTGGATCGCCGTAAAGCTGAGGAAGTATTTCAGTTAACGCAACGCACTTTTGATGTAAAGATTGCATTCCAAAATTGTACAAGGCTTAATGCCATGGCTATAATGCCAAATGAATGTTCATTTCATGCAAAGGAGTTTTCACTCAATATTGAACGGCTTACCGCCGCAAATTTTGATACCAGGAAGAGTTATACGTTACGTAACGATTTGAGTTGCGTTTTTTCATCCTGGGACTTTGTTCCCAAACTATTAACGGACTAAGTTCCTTGGCAACGATATCCCTCTATGACGGCCTGCCACCCTCGTAGCTGGGATACATCCGATGGCGCCCCTCACTAATATTAGCATTAGTGAAGGGACTGAAGAAATCCCGACACTGGAAATGTCCGGGATCCCGAGGTGCGCGTTCCAAAAATGAATAAATAATCTGCAAGGGGAAACCGGAATACCAAAGCAAATCAGCGTTATATTAAATAGCGTCTAATCGCTTACAAAAATGGGCGTCAAAGCGCCCAATAAACGTCAGAAGTAATTACAAAGTTAACCGGCATCCCGACCCTTCATTCCTTGCTGGCATCCAACCCGAGATCATGGGCATCGACCATCTTGGACTCAGTCGGCCCCTTCTTGTCTTCACGAGCAGCATCAGCTTCAAGGGGAATGGGCTGCATAGGAGGTGAGATAAGTTCCTCTTCACCTGACTGTTCCTCCACAAAATATTTACCAACCCCCCGGTACCACTTACCATCGTGAACAACGCAAAGCGTGCTCATACCCTTTGTACGCAACTCGACCCCGGGGTTCAGATATTTTATTTGATCAATGGCGGTGTGGAAGAAGCACTCAGTCGACTTATCCCATAGATCCTCCACACGGCGAATCTCCTTCTCATAGTCAGCCGCCTTCAGCTTCCATTCCTCCTTGGCGGCCTCAAGATCTTCAACCATCTTTTGCTTTTCAAGAACGACTTGAATGGTCTCAGATTTTTTGTCCACCAGATCCAGCCTCAGCTTCTCAACCTCCTCCAACAGTTTGTTGTTCTTCTCAGTAAGCTTGAGGTTGTCATCAGTAAGACTCTTCACCTGCCCAAGAGCCTCCGTCATTTTCACCTCATCATCCTTTAACTTCTGCGTGACGGCTTCAAAATCCTTCTTGATTTGCGGAAGGGCGGCCACCTCATCGATTGTGCTATGAAAGAACTCCGCCATCATGGCCCCCCGCAGGCACCAGGTACCCACTTGACCCAGGAAGTCCTTCATCTTTGAAAACTCGTTGCCCTTGCTGGGATAACAACTTCAAGGCGACGCTTTCCTCAGGATCCGGGGTCGCCCAGGAAATTCGCAGTGAAGGCGGTGTCCCGGAAGACGGCTGGGGGCTGGACAAGCCAGAGGTGCTCGATCCCACGCCCTTCCCAGTATCACTTGAACTTGTAAGGCTCTCTGTTCGAGCCTTCTTTTCAGGGCGACCTTGAAGGGGATCCACACCAGCTGGCTGTGGAAGTTGAAGGCTCGAGGAGCCGACAGTGGCGGCAACAACAACGATGGCAGCAACAGCCGCCTTCTTAGATGCCTCTCGCTTAGCCCACTTCTCTGCCAAGGCTAATGCATTGTTGCCTGCCATGTCACTTGCAAAATAAGGGAAGGAATTAATCAAATAGTACAGGAAATTAGCACAAGGTAATTTGGGATATACCTAAATGATCCTTTAGGCTCCGATTTCCGCCATCCAGGATACGATGACAACCAAGGATCCCATGTTTTTCTTTGAAGGCCTGCAACGCCTCCGACTATAGTGGTTTGACTCTAGTATAGCGAAAATTTCGTCTGACCATCCTCCTTGAATAGCCACCGTCTTCCACCTTCTGTCGGACGAAAAAAGACAAAGAGCTCCTTGAAATTCTTGTATGAATCCTGGTAGACTTCAAAATGTTTACCCCCAGGACCCGATCTCAAGGCCAGCCATGCCTTCCGCCTAATGGCATCTACGACCGGATACGGCTTGAACATATGAAAAAAGATGTCAAGCGTGTACTTGAGCCCTAAGGCATCACACAACGCTGTAAAGCTGCGAATAAACCCCCACACGTTGGGATGCAGTTGCGAGGGGGCAACATCCAGGTACGGGAGTATACTGACCTCGAAGTCTGTAAATGGAAGCTGGACACCCAAGTCGGTAAAAAGACACTTGTACATGGGAAGAAAAGACTTTTCTGAGATTCCTTGGCTGCAAACCCTATCATTCTCCCCCGGGAGCTCAATGGTCCATTCCTCTTCATGACCAGGGGAAACATAGGTCACATGCCGGAACGCCAGCTCCAACGCCGGTTCCGAACTATACCAGCAAGGGGTTCCCAGGGCCTCTACATCTAGCCATCTAAGGTTTGCACAATTGGGCGGCTCCGGGAAATCAGTTTCTGGGGAGGTGTGAATTTTCCTCTTCCCCATTTTGGACCTATGTAATTGGGACCTGTACAAAAGACCCAATAATTCTTTGTCAGAGTCTGAGTCAGATGACGAATTAATACCAGAGCATTGTCGGACCACGCCAGCAAATTCGGCAACCTCGTCATCCCTAACGGCTCTATCCAGGCAAGCCGACAATCCGGCCTCCAAGGCACGAAACTCCCTGGGCGTCAAACCCTGAGACGCCAACCCCCTTTTGGGCTTAAAAACAAAATTGGAGCCTAAGTTACTGGACCCATGGACAATGGTTCCAGAACACTTTCGGGACCTGAAAATCAAAGGCTCAATGCTACTATCCTCAACACAGTCCTCAACAACAATACCAGTCCTACCCCTACGGCCCATCTTCCACTACATTCAAGTCCCAAATCAAGTAAAAAACCAGAAAAATCTACAGTACAAACGGAAAAAAGCTGCGAAAATTTTACAGAGGAAGGAGTTCTACCTTCTAGGAAATCTGCAGCAAAGGCTCGGAGGAATTCGTGGAGACCTGAAGCTTCAAATGGCATGCAACAATTTCATCGTTCGAACCTTGAATGGACCACTGAAACTTGCAGAGGAAACGAAGAAGAAAACGGGAGAGAAGGAGGCACTGGAGAGAGGAGAAAATTCGAATGGGGAAAGGTATTCTCCCTTTTATTCGTTTTTACGCACTAAGACAGATCTTGACACGTGGCAGGAGACCAAAAGACATGCCCCTTGGATCGGGACACATCGTGTCTCGAGATCCGAGCAGTTAAAGCTGGAGCAATCCAAAGGTCGGCGGCACCTGGCATGCCGAACCTCTTACCGACATTATAACACATTTAAGCCGCACATTCATATTAAATATGAATGATACGACTTGGGGGGAAACTGTTCTGGACCGCCTACCAGCATCCAGATTGAAGAATCATGAGCATATCTGGCACGACGCCTACCATCATGGGAGGGCATCGACGACACACGCCCCCAGCGCGTGGGCTCTATGCAGTGTATGGCGCGTAATGATGACGCAAAAGCCAACGGTATCTCCCGCCACTTACCTCCATATAAAAGCCAGGATTTGAAATTATCAGGTAACATATTCTAACTCACATTCATCTGCTGCACAAACTGACTTGAGTGTCGGAATGTCTGCAGGTACACCCCTCTCCTCCGTTGTCGCAACAAACCACCGTGGAACAGCGTTCGAGCAACTGTAGACCACCATCCAGAGGATCACTCAAGATCAGTTACAATTAAGGCTCCTCACTCCTCCCAAAGAATGTGTTTAATGGGGATCGAACCCGGGAGCACTCTTCCACAATCTCAGCCCGTGTTATCAATTGAGCAACAACTCTTTGATAAATTGATTGATTTTAAGGGAAAAATATCATTTTAGTCCCTGGAAAATATGTGAGATTTTATTTTTGTCTCTGCAATTTTTTTTTGTTTTTTTTCATCCTTACAAATATTTTTCGTTTTTTATTTGGTCCCTACCGTTAAAGTTGAATGAAAAATGCTGACCTGGCAAACCTCATTCACAGTTAGGTTATCCTACATGTAAAAACTGAGTTGGATTTGTTTTAAAAAGTCATGTGCACTCACGTGGGCCAAAAAATTTAACTTCTTATAGCCATATCCTTCTACATTTGCCACACCTCTATTTTTCCTCTTCTTCTCCTGTGAGCCCTAAAGCAATTACAGGGAACGTTTGAGTGTATACTTATTAATTTGTGTTGATTATATAATTAAAGAAAAACACTTTCATATAATTGCAACTTGCCTCGGGTGTGGAAGGTTTACAAATTGATTCAGATTCATCATCAGCTTTGGGACCTTGACTAGGTAGTGGAATTGGTAAGGAACCGAATTAGGTGAAAACTAGCAATCAGACCAAGAAATAATTAATAATTTGATTGAATTAGAGGATAAAATAAACTACGTATAAATTTGTTGAATTTTTTAGTTGTTTTTTTTCGAGTAAAAGGGATGAACCGTATGCGGCCCATGGCCATAGCACAGCAGTAGCACCATATCAATCTGCTTATAGAGCAATTCAATAATTTATAGCAAAAAAATATGCAACATTTCTGTAAGAAATACCAAATAATGATCCATGACTCAAATGTTGGATACTTCTATTTCGACTATTTTTTATTGGGTTTGTCTACCGTGGATCATGGTTCACATGGTCCAAAATGTAAAAATATAGTAATTTAAATTCCTAATCACCCAATCCAATGCTCATTTTTATTAATAATTGATATTAAAATATTTTCAAGTTACATTTATGAAATATCACTTGAAAATAATAAAAATTCAGATCGATATTATCGTGTAATGTAAAATTTTGCCCTTCAACTTTAAATTGATATATCCTCAACGAAATTAGTATAGATTGTATTATAAATTTATATTTTCCCTTGAATTAAACTCAAATAATCATATAAAGATTATTTAATAAAAAATAAAATTATTCATTCACCTTTTATAAGGAAAAAAAATAGAAGTTGAACTAGGTGGTTGGTCCACCGTAGAATTTGTCCTTTTTTACTATTGTTCATTGTTTTAAGCAAAACAGTAATTTCAAAGCCAAACATGAAAATGACCTCAAAGTCTGTATTCTGGTAAATGACAAACCCACAACCAGAATTTCAGCTTGAATCATCTACAATCAGTCAAATTAACACCAGAGACTGATTGAGAGGGGGCCAATTCCTTCAACTATAGTTAATAGTATAATTACAAAATTATTTTGTGTAACAAATTTCACCCCTTTTATTTTATTTTAATTGATAATAAATTGTATTAAAAAATAATTATGACATTTTTTATAAAGTCTTCTTCATTATGTTTTGCATTAATTACTTTATGATTATATATATTAATTGTTTTTATTTAGCTTGATAAATATATTTTATACTAATATTACATCGGTTTTTTTAACTTGTGCAGTATTGCACATGATAATACATCAAAAGTGGAAATGTTTTATTGGATAATGTAACATTTGATATTAGTAATGCATTGAATGTTGTGATAGCTGTATTTTCCAATAAAATATTCCCACTTTTGATTTATTATCTCATGCAATATTGCACAGGTTAAAAAAATCGATATTTCATATATACTGTGTATATACGATTTATTTTTCAATTGTATTGTTATCACAAGATTTAGAGATTTATTTTATGATTGTTTCTAATTTTAAATTCATGCATATTTAGTTTTAAGTGTCAATTTTATTTTATCAATAATGATATTATAAGATAGAAATATAAAGAGTACTATGTAAAAATCACCTATAAATGATGTATACTATAAAAAAAGTTCATGAAATTCTTTAAGTCAGTTGTTCATTAATATTTTTGACCCCCCGTTCGATCAATTTCTGGATCTATCCCTGATTAACACACTACATATACCCCTATGAAATCACTATATATGAGAATACAAATATTAATTTTCCAGCATTACAGAATAAAAAAGTTTGACAAATAGGATTAAATTATTCAACAGCTAGCAGAACAAATTGGTTGGAGAAAAAGGGCACTATTGAGAACAAAAAAAGTTCCTAGAAATTTACTTTGAAAAGGAATTAAAAAGAGAGGAAAAAAAAGGAACTTTACAGTAATTTTTAAGTAACATAGTTTGGTATTTAGTTGGAATTATGATGTAAAGGAGTATGTAATGAGATATTTGGTACTTTTGCTTTAAGAGAAGCTCTATGGGTAGCTTGTATCCTTGGTGTGTAAGGGACTTGTAGAAGTCATTCTAAATTGGTTGTAAATGGATTGTTATGAGAAGTGAATGGGTAGAATGTTGTTTAGTTTAAAAGACTCAAATGTATCTATTGTTTACTTTAAATTATCTCGATTTGTTGGAATTGTGGATGATTTATAGAACAGGTCGATATTGAAATGAAACATTCTAAATTCGAAGTCAAGAATTTGGTTTCCAACGGATCAAATTCTTGCTTATGAAATTTAAGGTGTGACAGCTTGCTTTTCTTGTTTGTCTATATCAATTCTTTGTTTTGTCTTAGGCAATTCCTAGTCATTCAGTAGCTATTTTCTTTTGCTCTGCGCTTCTATTTGGGAAGGGTTAAGATTAAGTCTCACTATTGGTCTTTGCAAGATCAATCTAACCTTACCTTGAGTAGAAGAGGAAAGAGAGTTTTCATTATAGAAAAAAGCCCAAAAAGAGTGATATACACGAGTGTTACATTCCATTGAGTGTAAACACTTAGCTTGAGTGGAAAGGTCCTTAAAAGTTTTCACATAAAAATCAATTTAGAAGAATGGAAGGAAGGAGGCAAGGGGAAAAGGGATAACTAATGCTTAGGAAAGCCATAGAGACACCCTTGGGAAATGAAGGAGAGAGCCAAAGAGAGAACTTATTCCACACTAGGTGTCACATTGAAGATAAGGTATGTTTAGTGATCATAGATGGAGGAAGTAGTAGCAACTTAGCTAGCCTTAGGTTAGTTAACAAGCTAAACTAACCTACTACCCTGTATCCGGAACCTTATACACTTCAATGGGTGAGTGATGAGGAAGAAATTATGGTGGATAGGCAAGTGAGACTAAGGTTTAACAATGGGGACTACAAAGATGAAATGACCTTTGATGTCATACCCTTAGAAGCTTCACACATCCTATTAGGAAGACCTTGGCAATATGAGAGAAGGGTAAAATTTGATGGGTTTGCCGATACCTATAGGTTCCTCCACCAAGGAAATAAAACTCACACTCATGCCTATGACCTCAAGTGAAGTCAGGGAAGATCAAATCCAACTTAAGATGTTAATAGAAAAAGAGAAAGAAGAAAACTCTAAACAAATAGAGGAAAATGAAGAAGAAACTAAGAAAATTTTGGAAGAAAATAAAATAAAAAGAGAAAGAGTGCATGTGGGAAGACAACCTACCTTATCTTGTAAACAATTGAATGCTAACCCTTTTAATGAAAACTTGGATAGGTTGTTGGCAATTAAGCTTAATGGTGCATGAGAGAAGACTCAAGCTATTGAAAGGGAGTTTCCTAAATCAACCTTCTTTATGCATGATATACCTTCTTCTATGCACAATTATATGCCACAAATCATTACATGTTTAAAGGAATTTAACAATTTTGATAATACTTTGAAACATATTTCATGTTTAGAAAAGACAATTCAGTTTGAGAGTACCTTGAAACCTTTTGAAAATGCATGTTTACCCAATCCATTTAGACATGTTGACTTGCATGCCTTGCATGATAGATTGGATGTGCAAAAACAATTGGTTTGTATACTTGACTTGCATACACATTCTATATTAATCTCTTTATCTCATAAAGTTGTGTATGATGCTCTTGAACTAGTATTGAAAAAGGATAGAAATATGGATAAGGTTATCACATGTAAAAATACTTGTATGTCAAATGCATCACATGATGATATGCTTGCTCAATATGGATCCTTAATTGTTTCACCTTGTATGCAATATCATGATACTTTTAAGGTGATATCATCTTTCTATTTGAGTAAGTACATTCATATTGATATGCCTCTTGAAATAACTTGTAAAAATGATTCATGACATAATCATGTGTGATATGCTCCTAAACAAGATGCATGTGGTAGAGTCGTAGGGCATGTTGGGATGTTATTGAAAAATATTAAGACATTTATGCCACATAGTTTCACATGTGCATTTATTTGGGAACATAATTTAAACTATTTTGATGAATATCGCACATTGAAACACATTTTGTATTTGTGTGGAATCCATTTCCTAAGCCTTCTCCATAACCACTTACTTATCTTACTTGCAAGGGAGGGCTTCCAAAGATTAGTCTTTGATCCAGGATCTAAATCCAAAGAGTACATGAACAAGATGGTTCAATCTTCATTGAGGGAGTTTTCTAACCCTTATCTCAACTACCTCTTTTTCACATCATATGTTTTTATTTTTCTAATCTTTATGATCCCCAAGTATTTTTTTATGAGCCTTCATTTTGCTTGCTTGGGAATAATACTTATGGGTCTTCTTTTTGTTGTCTAGGCTCAAGGAAGATGTTCAACTTGTGGACGTCTAGATGTACTCTCCCACGGCTAAGGGAAGTATCTTCTTACTTGCTACTTTAGTCATCCATCTCCTTCCTCTTCTTCTTATGGCTTCTTTATGATCTTTCAGATTTAAGGTCAAATCCTTTCTAAGGGGGAGGGAATGATAGCATCTGCCAATGAAACTCTGAGCTGGCAGCGGAGCTGAAGGGGAGCCTGGGCCTGACTTGGGCGCATGGAGCTGGACCAAGCCTTGATCAACCATGTTTTGGTCAATCATGTTTTGGTCAACCATCCCATGGTCAACCTTTGACCTTTGACCACCCTTCACCAAGACAACAAGAAGACTTCATCATAATTAGAATTAATTTTAGTTAATTTTCATTGTAATTAGGATTTCCTTGTAATTTGCTTAATTGTAATTTTCCTAATTAGAATTAGGCTAGTTGGGGCGCTAATTTAGTGAGCTTTATTGGTTGTGATGACATGGCACACCAGCAGCCTCCTACTGAAGCAGTCAAGGACATCACTGGACCAATGACTAGAGGACGTGCTAAGAAGATTAAGGAAGAAATGGGAAAATTAGTGTCCTACATTTTTAGGGATACTACCCTACAGAAGGACACCCTTGCCCTACAGAAGGACACCCTTGACCCAGGAATAGGACACATGGTCCTATGCACCACCCTAAACTAGGACACTTCTATTTGTTGTAATTTTCCTCTACCTTGGGCGCCCATATACTTGGTTTATTGGTTAGTAGGTTGCTTTGCTACAAGGTTTAGGAGGTCATGGGATCTAATCCCACATAGGATAGAAAATTATTTCATCTTTTATTTCCTATGTAACATGGGGCGCATTTTTTGGGTTTTATTGGTTAAGGCTTAGCTTGGCCATAAGCCATTAGGGGCATGGGTTCAAATCCCATTTAGGATGGGAATTCACCCATCTTTTATTTTTCTCCCCCTTGTAGAGCCTCACTTGGCCGCCCCCTCTCACCCTCACTCCTATATAAAGGAGCCTCCTCTCTTGTATTTACACACATCATTTTTTGAGTAAAGACATTATGCCAAATTTTCTCCTCTCTTGAGAGTTGAGTGAGGCTTGGTGGTTGTTGCTTAAACCATGGTGAGACTTATCTAATTCTCCTGAATTAGTGGTTTCTGGCGATTGGACTTATCTACTGCAGGAGGATTCTTGCTTCAGTGGCGTCCTTCCATTTCTTTCCTCTTCACTTTTTCTTTCATTTTCCTTCACTTTCTTACATTTTCTCACGCAATTATAGCTGCTGCCCAGCACCTATAATTCGTGAATTACTTGCTATTTTTTGGTTCTAATTGGTTTGTTTTGCTCAATTCTAGATCCTGTGCAATTCCTGTCATCATTTGGTATCAAGAGCTTGATGGATTGAGCAATTTGGGGCTGTTTTGTGGCTGTTCTTGGGCGTGTGGCTGCACCTCATATGTGCAGAATTTTGCTTCATTTTAGTGTAATTCAATCCCTCTTTCAATTGTAATTTGGACTTGGACTGTTTCCCGGGCCCGAGGTGCCTTTCTACTACTACTTTGTGCTTGTCTGCTTGATTGATTTGGGTGATAATCTTGCTAGTTGGGGGCTGTTTTGGGCCGCTAATTCCCACCCCTAGGTGTTTGTTTAAATGCCTCTTAATTGTTCATACTTGTTCTTGAGTGATTTCTACATATAATTGCTATAAATTGCTTGTTTGTTGGTGAAGTGTGGTAAGAGGAGGCATTGTTGTCTTCATTTTTCCAAAGATCGTTCACCTACATTTTCTCCCTTCGCCATTAATTTGTCATCCCCCATATATCATCTCTTTACTTTCCGCTTTTAATTTCCGCCATTTAAATTCAGCTTCTCCCATCCCATTTAATTTCAGCTTCCCCTTTACTTTCTGCAATTTACTTTCAGTCCTCCCCATCCTTTTAATTTCAGCTTCCCCCTTTACTTTCAGTCATTTATTTTTCAGTCCTCCCCATCCTTTTACTTTCTGCCATCCCCTTTTACATTCTGCCATTTACATTTCTGTCCTACCCATCCTTTTAATTTCAGTTTCCCCCTTTACTTTTTTGCAATTTATTTTTGCGCAATTTTTCTCCTTCTTTTTGCCATTTTATGCGCAATTTTTGGGCTTATGTTTTGTTCATATTCTACTCTTGTTATGTCTGTTTGATTGGCATTCTGATTGCAAATTTGGATTGACTGCTATCTCTACCTAGAACTTTCCCTGTTTGATTGTGCAAAACGCTCACCTATAGGATCTTTTTTGGTTCATAGTGTTGGAAGAAGATCAACAAATCCTAATTGTTGATTTTCCTTCAAATTTAATTCCAAACTTAAAATTGAACCAAGCGCGTTTCTGTGACCACACTGGTCTTGTATAATCAACAAGGAAGTGCTAAGCAATTTTTTTGGCCATTTTTGAAATCAAGTTGCCATCACGTTTTTACAGTTTTTAGAAATCAGTTTATTCGTTATTTTTGCTTTTCTGGGCCACTTGGACCAGTTTACTGTCAGAAAATTCCAAAAATATTACAGTAGGTTCAATATATTTTCTTTTCATTATGTACAAATTTCTGTAATTTTCTGTTGGGGAAAAAGTCAAAAAAAAAAGAAGGCAAAAAAAATATAAAGAGTACGTACGTGCCAAAAATAGAAAAAGAGGTGTAAAAAGCAAAAAAAGGGTGCAAACGAAGAAAAAGACAAAAGACACCCAAAAAGAGTCAAAATTCAAAAAAAAAATTCAAAAAAATTCAGAAAAATAGAAAATTCAAAACAAAGAGATATCCCAACAATACAGTGACAGTTTTGCTGTAATTTTCTGTTTCATTTCCCTGTATACTGTAGTTGAGTTGTATTTGCTGTTTTTCTTAAAAACGACAATTTTGGCAAATCTTTTTCAAAAATCACCAAAAACAATTCTCTTTGCAATTTCTTCCGTTTTGTCTGTTTTGTTGTCTGCTCTTGTGTATAAGCTTGTTTGAGTGCCAGCTTTTCTTGTTTGTCATATCAATTCTTCTGTTTTGTCTTAGGATTTTTCTAGTCTCTTCCGGTAGATCTTTTCTTTTGTTAGCGCGCTTCTATTTTGAGTAAAGGTTAAGACTTAGACTCAATCTGGTCTTTGCAACTTCAATCAACCTCCAACCGAGTAGAAGAGGCAAGAGAGTCTCATTATAGAAAAAGCCAAAAAGAGTGACATACACGAGTGTTAACATTCCTTTGAGTGTAAACACTTAGTTGAGTGGAAAGGTCCTTAAAAGTTTTAACATAAAATCAATTAGGAGAATGGAAGGAAGGAGGCAAGGGGAAAGGGCAACCATGTTGTTTAGGAAAGCCTTAGAAACGCCTTTGGGTGAAGAAGAGAGCCAAAGAGAGAACCTATTCCACACTAGGTTCCATATTGAAGATAGGGTTTGTTTAGTGATCATAGATGGAGGAAGTAGTAGCAACTTAGCTAGCCTTAGGTTAGTTAACAAACTAAACTTACCTACTACCCCACATCCAGAACCTTATACACTTCAATGGGTGAGTGATGAGGAAGAAATTATGGTGGATAGGCAAGTGAGTTTAAGGTTTAAAATTGGGGATTACCTAGATGGAATGACCTTTGACGTCGTACCTTTAGAAGCCTCACACATCCTTTTAGGAAGACCTTGGCAATTTGAGAGAAGGGTAAAACATGATGGGTACTCCAACACCTATAAGTTCCACCACCAAGGGGTTAAATTCACCTTAATGCCTATGGCCTCTAAAGAGATTAGGGAAGACCAAATCCAACTTAAGGGGTTAATAGACAAGGAAAAAGAAGAAAAGTCTAAAGAGATAGAAAAGGAATTAGAAAAGGAAACTAGTAAGTTTTATTTGGTAAAAGAAAGTAAGATAAAAAAAGAAACCTCCAAAGAAGAGCCTTGGTTCCTACTACTTAGTAAGGAAACCAATGAAGAAGAAGAAGAGGATCCCTTGATCACTCTTGATCTTCCTCCAAACATAAAAGAACTCTTGACCGAATTTGGGGACATTTTCCCGAAGGATATCCCAAGTGGATTACCACCTATTAGAGGAATTGAGCACCAAATAGATCTTATACCCGGTGCTGTTCTACCCAATAGGCCAGCTTATAGGACTAACCCAGTTGAAACTCAGGAAATACAAAGACAAGTAGGAGAATTAATTAGTAAAGGTTGGGTTAAGGAATCTCTAAGTCCTTGTGCTGTTCCTGTTATTATTGTACCAAAGAAAGATGGTACATGGAGAATGTGTACTGACTGTCGTGCTGTTAATAACATAACAGTCAAATACCGGCATCCCATTCCAAGATTGGACGATTTACTTGATGAATTACATGGAGCCTGCATCTTTTCAAAAATTGATTTAAAAAGTGGCTACCATCAAATTCGAATCAAGGAAGGGGATGAATGGAAAACGACATTCAAGACCAAATATGGGCTATATGAATGGCTAGTTATGCCTTTTGGCTTAACTAATGCACCGAGTACATTCATGAGGTTAATGAATCATGTGCTTCGAGCTTTCTTAGGCGAGTTTGTGGTTGTATACTTTGATGATATACTTGTCTATAACAAAAGCTGTGAAGATCACATCAATCATCTTAGAGAAGTACTTGAGGCACTAAGGAAGGAACACTTATTTGCAAACCTTGGAAAATGTATTTTCTATAAAGAAAGTGTCACCTTCTTAGGCTATGTCATTAGCTCCCAAGGGGTACAAGAGGATGAAGAGAAAATCAAAGCCATCAAAGAATGGCCCACCCCAAAATTCGTGGGAGATGTGAGGAGTTTTCATGGGTTGGCAAGATTTTATAGGAGATTTGTCAAGAACTTTAGCACAATAACTGCTCCTCTCAATGAAGTGGTTAAGAAAAATGTGGGTTTTAAATGGGAGAAAGCACAAGAGGATGCTTTCAAGGAACTCAAAGAAAGACTTATGCAAGCTCCCATTTTAGGACTTCCAGATTTTTCTAAATCCTTTGAAATCGAATGTGATGCATCTAATGTAGGAATAGGAGCTATCTTAATGCAAGATGGACATCCTATAGCCTATTTTAGTGAGAAACTCAAGGGTGCAATGTTGAATTACCCCACCTATGACAAAGAATTTTATGCTTTGGTGAGGGCACTTCAAACATGGCAACATTACCTCCTACCTAAAGAATTTGTGATACACACAAATCATGAATCCTTAAGGTACATCAAAGGACAAGGGAAACTTAACAAAAGACATGCAAAATGGGTTGAATTTCTTGAACAATTTCCCTATGTCATCAAATATAAAAAAGGCAAAGCCAACATAGTGGCTGATGCACTTTCAAGGAGGTATAGTTTGCTTGCTACCTTAGATGCAAAACTACTTGGTTTCGAAAATTTAAAGGGATTATATGTGCATGATTCCTTCTTTGCTGAAAAATACAAAGCCTGTGAAACAATGGCAAAGGATGGATTCTATAGGCATGAAGGATTTCTCTTCAAAGGGGACAAGTTGTGTATTCCCCATTGCTCCATTAGAGAGCTTCTAGTTAAGGAAGCCCATGAGGGAGGGCTTATGGGACACTTTGGTGTACCCAAGACCTTAGGGATTTTACAAGAACACTTTTATTGGCCACACATGAGCACACACGTTAAGGCACATTGTGATAGATGTATACAATGTAAAAGTGTCAAATCAAAGGTAAATCCCTATGGCCTTTACACTCCTCTTCCTATTCCTGAAGGACCTTGGTTGGATCTAACCATGGATTTCATTGTAGGGTTACCTAGGACCCAAAGAAGAAAGGATTCAATCTTTGTGGTAGTGGATCGCTTTTCAAAGATGTCACATTTCATTCCATGCCAAAAGGTAAATGATGCACAAGAAATTGCTGATCTTTTCTTTAGAGAAATAGTACGCTTGCATGACATTCCTAGAAGTATAGTGTCTGATAGAGATACTAAGTTCCTTAGTCATTTCTGGCGCACACTATGGCATAAGCTCGGCACCAAATTACTATTCTCTACCACATGCCACCCACAAACTGATGGACAAACAGAGGTTGTCAATAGGACAATAGGCGCTTTATTAAGGGCTATGGTGCAAAAGAGTCTGATCTCTCTCTCTTTTTGATGTAGGAGATGACTATCCAGATTTGAGGTCAAATCCTTCGCAAGGGGGAGGGGATGATGACATGGCACACCAGCAGCCTCCTACTGAAGCAGTCAAGGACATCACTGGACCAATGACTAGAGGACGTGCTAAGAAGATTAACGAAGAAATGGGAAAATTAGTGTCCTACATTTTTAGGGATACTACCCTACAGAAGGACACCCTTGCCCTACAGAAGGACACCCTTGACCCAGGAATAGGACACATGGTCCTATGCACCACCCTAGACTAGGACACTTCTATTTGTTGTAATTTTCCTCTACCTTGGGCGCCCATATACTTGGTTTATTGGTTAGTAGGTTACTTTGCTACAAGGTTTAGGAGGTCATGGGATCTAATCCCACATAGGATAGAAAATTATTTCATCTTTTATTTCCTATGTAACATGGGGCGCATTTTTTGGGTTTTATTGGTTAAGGCTTAGCTTGGCCATAAGCCATTAGGGGCATGGGTTCAAATCCCATTTAGGATGGGAATTCACCCATCTTTTATTTTTCTCCCCCTTGTAGAGCCTCACTTGGCCGCCCCCTCTCACCCTCACTCCTATATAAAGGAGCCTCCTCTCTTGTATTTACACACATCATTTTTAGAGTAAAGGCATTATGCCAAATTTTCTCCTCTCTTGAGAGTTGAGTGAGGCTTGGTGGTTGTTGCTTAAACCATGGTGAGACTTATCTAATTCTCCTGAATTAGTGGCGTCTGGCGATTGGACTTATCTGCTGCATGAGGATTCTTGCTTCAGTGGCGTCCTTCCATTTCTTTCCTCTTCACTTTTTCTTTCATTTTCCTTCACTTTCTTACATTTTCTCACGCAATTATAGTTGCTGCCCAGCACCTATAATTCGTGAATTACTTGCTATTTTTTGGTTCTAATTGGTTTGTTTTGCTCAATTCTAGATCTTGTGCAATTCCTGTCATCAGGTTGGGAGATAACTCAACTAAGTGGGTAGGAGGTCATGGGTTCAAGACCCATTTAGAATAGTTTTTCATTCATCTTGTATTTTCCCTTCCCATCTAGCCACCTATTTTTCCTATAAATAGGAGACCGGCCTTGTATTTCACAACTTTGATGAAATAGTAAAGGCATTAAGCCCAAATTACTCCTCATGTGTGAATTGAGAAGGCTTGGTGGTTTTGCTCAAACCAACCTGAGACTTATCTGATTCTCCTGAATCAATGACGTCTAGTACTGGGACTTATCTGCTGTGAGGGTTGCCTGCTTCAGTGGCATCCAATCCATCTCTTTCTCTTCCACTTTTTCTTTCATTTTCTCTCATTTTCTTGCATTTTCTTGTGTGAATATAGCTGCTGCCCAGCTGCTATATTTCGTAAATTAACTGCCTATTGTTGATTCTAATCGGTTGATTTTGCTCAATTCTAGATCCGTACACATCCTGCTATCAGAGTGTAGATGATTACTTTAAGGAAATGGAACTTGTATTGATAAGGGCTAACATAATTGAAGATAATGAAGCCACTATGGCTAGATTTATCAATGGCCTTAATTTTGACATAAGGGACATAGTGGAATTGCACCCTTATGTTGAGATGGAGGACTTGGTACATCAAGCCATCAAGGTAGAAACCCAACTTAAAAGAAAGGGAAGTTTTAAAAGAAACAATTCTAGTTACTCAACTAGGAACAAGGAGGTCCTAAAGAAGGAAGAGGGAAAAAGTAAACAGAAGGAAGAGCCTAAGGGCCCTAGGGTTACTTTGAACCTTTCTCCTTCCAAAACACCAAGCACGACTCCCTTAACTTCCACTAGAGACATCAAATGTTTCAACTGTGCTGGGAAGGGACACACTGCTTCCCAATGTCCTAACAAAAGGACAATGTTGATAAAAGAAAATGAGGAGTATACTAGTGCAAGTTCACAAGAATCATCTAATGAAAGTAGTGAAGAAGAGAGTGAGAAAGAAAAAGTGTATAGACTTGAGGGCAATCTTATGATGATCAAAAGGTCTTTAGGAAGTCAATCAATTAGGGAGAATGATCAAAGGGAAACAATCTTCCACACTAGGTGCTTAATCGAGGGGCAACTTTGTTCTCTTATAATTGATAGTAGACGTTGCACTAACATAGCAAGTGCATGAATTGTAGAAAAACTTGGTTTATCTACCAAATCCCACCCCAGACCTTACAAGTTATCTTGGATAAGTGATGATGGGGAAAGGGAAGGAACTAAACAAGTCCTAATCTTCATTTCCACAGGAGCTTATGATGGTAATGTTTTATGTGATATGATCCCTATGGAAGCGACACATATACTATTGGGTAGGCCTTGGCAATTTGATAAGAGGATCATCCATGATGGTTACTCTAATCAAATCACTTTCAAAAGTGAAGGAGTAAAATTAACTTTGATGCTTATGTCAACCCAAGAGATATGTGGGGACCAATCTCTTATGAGGAAAGAGCTTGAGCTTGAGAAAATAAAGAAATTAAAAATAGGAGGTGAAGATAAAAAGTAAAGGAAGGAAGAAACTTTAAAAAATAAAGTGGAAAAGGTGAAAAACAAAGAAAACAAAAGAATAAAAAGGAGGCAATACTATTGATTCATTCTTTTAAAACTGCTAACCTTAGATGTTTTGAAGGTAAACAAAAGGAGGAGCACCTGCTCAAGGGAGAAACACTAATGGATCTTCTTTTGTTAGCTAAGGTTCAAAAAAGAGGCTCCTAGTTTGAGGAATCTAGCAAGAGCTCTACATTTTCTTAGGGAAGTTCCTACCTACATGTCAACTCTTGTAATCCATTCCCTATTTTCTCTTCTTCTCCTTATGGCTTCTCTCTGAATTTTTTCAGATTTGAGGTCAAATCCTCTCTAAGGGGGAGGTAATGGTGACATCTATTAGTGGACTTCTGAGTTGACAGTTGGGAGCTATGGAGTATGAGGCAAGCTTGGACCAGTTTGGGGTTGCTTGGAGCTGAACCAAGCTTTGTTCAACCTTTATTGGTCAACCTTTTGACTTTTGACCTTTGGACCCAAGTCAACATATCCATTTAATTAGGATTAACGTAATAGGATTAATTTTGTAATTTTCCTAATCCTCCTCATTAAGAATGGGGCGCTATTTTTAGGAGAATTAGTGTCTAAGTAGCTACTTGAGCTACTCTTGCCTTAGGACATGGGTTCAACACCCATATAAGATAGCTTTTACTCATCTTTTATTTCCTTGTAATTTTCTTCCTTTTTGGCCGCCCCCAACACTATATATAGGGGTGAGCTCTCTTCCATTTGTACCTTTTATTTTGATTAGTAAAGGCATTATGTCAAAATTCCTCCTCATTGTGAGTAGAGAAGGCTCGGTGGTTCTTACTCAAACCAATCAGAGACTTATCTGATTCTCCTGAATTAGTGGCGTCTAACACCTGAACTTATCTATTGTGGGGGTTGCCTGCAACAATGACGTTCTACCATATCTTTTCTCTCCACTCTTTCAATTTCCCTCTTATTAATTGTTTGTTCTTGATTCTAACCGATTGTTTTTGCTCAATTCTAGATCCATAACCTTCCTGCTATCAATAGTTATTTTAGTTATATATGTAGTTAAGTATATAGGTAGTTATTTAGTAATTATCAGTAATTAATTAATAACTATTAGTAATTATATAGTTATCAATTATTAAATATAAGTTTATTAATTATTAATTATCAATTATTAATTATTAGTAATTATGTAGTTATATAATTATTAATTATTAAATATTAGGTTATTAATTATTAGTAATTACGTAGTTAGTAATTTTAGGTTATTTATTAATTATTAATTATTAGGTTATTATGTAGTTATTTATTTACTTTATAGGTATGTTTTTAATATTTAATTTAACCTTATTGAAATTAGGTAAATATCCCCCGTATGCGTGGTAGAGGTGGACAGAATGTCCCACCTATTAGAGGGATGTCCATCCCTCCGGGCGAGCTTGCTGCACAGACAACTCGCTTACGTCGGGATAGGACCAACCTTCCTCACCCTGAGCAGCTGCCAGAGCAACCCTCCTCGTCTGCCCCCGCACCGTACGTGGTGCCCACCCCTACAGAGGTGGCCCAACTTGCTGAATCAGCTGGAGCCTTCATGGAGCAGATGAGGTTCATCCCTACCCCGGGATATCAAGAGGTCCGAGGTAGGTCATCAGCAGCCAGAGGATGGCCTGCCACATATTTCCGATTCAGAGGGTGAGGGCGACCCCTAGGCTGACATTGATAGGGAGGTTGACGAGAAGCCTGATGTACAATAACCTTCGCACCGGGGTGCTAGCGCCTGTGCCGATCACGAGCGCGACCCTCAGGGTAGGGTTATCATGTAGGTGAGTTTCTACAATTTTTTTATTTCTTTAATATTTTACATTTATATAAGTTGCTGTTAACCTTGAATTTATTTATTTTACAGTTAGGTGCCTAACAACCCCCATATCGTGACCATTGGTCATGCGATCCGCTCACAATTCCGGGGTCCTCACTAATTGTGGGAGATCACCGCGAAGGATGTGAGGGACGAGTGGTGGGAGGAGTTCACGGTATGACATTTTCAAATGACATTTTACATTATTTTTTAACTTCTAATGATATTTTCAAATGACAAACCCTAAAAGTTTTTTTCTTTTATAGAGCAGAGTTACTTGGGCCCCTGAGGACGAGGCCCAGATTAAGAAGGTGTATGAGCAAAGGATTGCTCGATGTATTCGGGATATGCTGAACAAGGCCCGGATGAGTGCGACTCGGCCACTTGGTGTGGTTAGGAGGCCTAGGAGGGTCTAAAAATGATATTCACATTACTAATTAATGTATATGAGTATACCATAAGTTGATTTTATTATAAAAATTTAATAATATATCTAAAAATGAACATCACTTGCAACACAACGTCAGAGACTATGATTACAATGTTTTAAAGTATAGAGATATAAAACAAATGTTTTAGAAGTCAGCAACAAAAACTAAAGTTGACAAAAAATACAGGGATTAAAAATATATTTTACCCAAGCTTTAAGGGTGCCATGTTGCGTGGTTTTTGTTCCTCAAAATTAAAATTGCAATAGAACATAAAGAATACAATTAGATAAGTAAAGATGCAAATGGAGAAACAAAATGAAATCCTTATAAAAGAATACAAAGCATAAAAACCATGAAAAAGGGGATGAAACAACAACTAAACAGGGTTATACTAACATAAGCACCGAACTCGAAGAAGAAAATGCAAGTCTTATAGGTGCCTAAAGCATTAAATGGTCAATAATAAGTACTTTCAAGAACAATTTATTTCAGCAACAGAACACAATAATATCTTATACATATATCCTTTAATAGAATGCAATTAGAGAAAGTAGTAACATGAAAAATAACTATATTAAAAGCAACTGCAATACCTATTGGCTATTGCATCGCATAGCATAACAAAGACATGTACAAAACAAAAAGCCACTTTAAACACATTACATAAGTCTCTGTAAAAAACACCCCATTTTCTTTTATTTTTCAATAGATAGAACAAAGACAAAGAGAAAACAATAAGTAAAATATGAAATGCTTCCAAATCTTATAAAATAGAAGAAGGCATATAATAGAAGCATTACAAATTCACCTCTCATTTTTTTGTTGTTTTACATTTCTATTCTATTACCTGTCAGGTAGGAAGCTAGTTTCAACAGTTGGGTCTTTACTAAGCTTACCACACCTTAGTCTATTTGTTTCTAGATTATCTGCCAGCAGCATTGCAGATTACTTTTTTAGATTACTCAATCAAAATAAGAAAGAACCAAAATATAAAAGATGCAGTAAGGTTGTGGGAAATAATAAAGAAAACATGTGCAATAAAAGATGGAATAGTTAAAGTTATGGCTACCGATGAAATTTCATGGCAAGAGAAGAGCAAGTTGAGGATTGAGTCAAGGATTTTCTCGCTTGCAAATTTGAATGATTCAAGACCCATTGTTCTTGACATAAAAAACGAACCTGTTAAAACATTAAAACAAAAACCAATTGTCATTCTCCCCAACCAATATGGCACATACAATAAAAAAAAATAAAGAGAACAAAACCTGTTAATGGTGTATTACGTAAAAAGGAAAGGTATGTCAATAAAAGAGAAACCCAAAAGAAGTAGAGGCATTTGGAAACTTGTTGATGGTGGACATTTCTTTTTCTGTGGATGTAGTTTATATTAATGAAAATAGAAAAAATTACATATTGAAGAACAACAGATATCCCTTTACCATGGTTGTCGCAGCCACCGCTGCCTCCAGTCTTGCCGCACCACCATGCCACTGTCTCTCGGGAGGTTGCGCCCCACCCTTCCAAATAACTGAAGACGAAACTTAGGGGCTTTGTTCTGCTCCTAGTTTAGCTATGGTTCCATCCAATTTATCCTCGTATGGTGAGCACCATTAATAACCTCTTCTTTTCCCTGATCAAAATTGAGAAACAAAAAGTAGGAAACACATCAGAGGCAAAATCAACCAAGGGATAGAAACAAAAATGAAACCCTCTTCTCCAAAGAACGCAACAACCAATGTCCAGCTTACCATCACCGCCATGATGCATCCTGGTTCAAGAGTCACTGTGGCTGTATCGCTCCATGCGTCCCCGGTCAGCCACCACACTTCCCTATCCCAATCGCCCCCACCGTCCATTGCGGCACATGACCTGTGAACCCATCAAACGCAACTTGTTCGTCCCATTATCGCCGCTGCTTGGTTTTGGAAACGTAAGAAGAAGAGGAACATAGACTGTCGCACAGATAAAGAAAATGATTTTAGAAGATAAATTGGTTGCAAGGAAAAATGGTGTAGAAACGACCTGTGTAGCTGTCTCGAATCCTATTTTAAATTTTAAATCATGTAATTAATAGTATTTAGTTTCCGAACCCATTCACATTTTTCAAACCCACTAATCCCTAATTCAAATTTTGAATTGTGATATTTTAATTTTAGAAATATTGATTAAATATAATATTATAGTTTTAACCTCAATTTTAGCGGGAAAAATAGTTTCAGACTCATCTCTATTTATATATATATATATATATATATATCGTTTTCTCTTATTCTTTAAATTTGTAATGGTGTTGAAAACATTTGGCTATACTGCTATAACTCTCACATTTTTATGACACAAAAGTAAAGGGGTATATATTGTCTTCTTATACAAAAGGTTGAAAGGATTATAATGAGATGAAATATAAATTAATGATAGAATATCGCTTTCTTTTGCCGCACATCACGGGTCTTAGTTAGTTTAATTTAAAATTTAACGGTTGAAGATTTTTTTTATTAATCACAAATATTCTCCATTATTAATAAAAACAATATACGACCATATCTAGAAGTGTATTTAATGATAATCAAACATGGAAGTTTTTCTCACACAATTTCAACAAATGTTGCCTAGGCAAAAACTTTGGTTGAAGGTGTTGAGTCTCAAAATATTATTAAGGAAATTAATAATGTTTAAAGTCTCATCAATCCTAAGTTTTAATGAATAACAAATTTGAGTTAAAAGAACTATTTTTCACTTGAAGGAAGTGTGTTTAAATGTTTAAGCAAGCTTTGTGAAGAGCTACCCTCTGATATATGATAACTTTCCGAAGTTGAACCTACTGTTATGGAGAACTCTCTGAAGAACGAAGATCTGCTAAAGTCCATCTATCCTTCTGAAAATACTGTTGCAATTAAAGAAAGACTTTCTGCTGAAGACCTACATCATAGCAATTGACTGAAGTCAGAAGGCTGTCTGCTCAAGACTTCAATGCATCCTTAACGTCTGAAGAAAGTTTGATTCATTTAAGGAATGTTTTCAGGATCCCTTTAAGATGTCAGAATCACTTAACCTTAAAAAGGGAACCTGCTTTATGTGTCAGAGCAGTGCCACAGACTGCAACACCTGCAAGTCTCAAAGTCAGAAGCTTTAAGGAGATTGTTTCACAACGTCTTAAATAGAATTTAATGCTATCTCCTAATGGTGAATGAGCATTCCTCAACAGTTTTATTTCAAGATCCTATATATTGCTTCATGAAAGACTTTGAAGATGACGACCAAGCTTAGAGAAGAATCTTATTGAGCCAAAACGCTGCAAAATTCAAGCTGCTATTCTCTGATAATCTTTGTACTTAGAAAACCTTCATTGTATCCTGAGTTTATACTCAGTTATCCTTTGTACAAGATAGTTTCTCAGTTTAAGCTTCTAAGAACTTAAACTTCCATTTTTCTGTAAACACTTTCAAGTGTCTGAGAGCCTGGAGAGGCTTGGTGAAACAAACAATACTTGAGTTTGAGTCTGGAGAGGCTTGTCTGTAAAAGAATACTTGGGTTTGAGCCTGGAGAGGCTTGTCTGTAAAACAATACTTGGGATTTAGCCTGAAGAGGCTGTGGATAAACAATACTTGTAACGGAGATCAGTTAGTGGAAATCCTTTGCTGGTTTGGCATTGGGACTGAACGTAGCTCACGGTGGATGTGAGTGAACCAGGATACATTTCTTGGCTAAGTTCTCTTAACCCTTATCTCTTTATAATTGTTATTTGAACTAACATGAGGGTTCTGAATAATTAGTTTTATAAGTTTGAACGTAAAATAATCTCAAACTCTTTATAGAACAAGTTTTTAATACTGTGATTTGAACCTGCTGAAGCATTTCAGCAAGTCTCTGAAAACACCAGTTTCAGCAAGTTACTCAAAAGTTTTGTTAAACTTGGTTTGTGAAATGGTTTCCTATAAAATGTGTTTGAAATTATAAAACACTATTCAACCCCCCTTCCAGTGTTTCCTGTGGTTTCTACAGTTGGTATCAGAGCTCAACCTCGGGTTGAGCATCTAACAAGTGCTGAGGGAAGTAAATCCAGATAGAAACCTCAACAAGCTACAGTGCTTACATCTCTAAAGGAGCATCTGTAACCAGACCTCCAAACTTCAACAGCAAACATTATTTTTTCTGGAAAGAACATATGAAGCTGTTCATGGAAAGCTATAATCTAGATCTCTGGGATATAGTTGCTGATGGTAACTATGTTCCCTTGAGAAATGGAGTACCCATTTCCAAAGCTGAGTTATCCTGTGAGCAAAAGATTAAAGTTCAACTCAATGCTCAAGCCAAACTCTACTTAATTTGTTCTCTGAACAAAACTGAGTATGATATGGTTAAGGGATTTAACTCTATAAAGGAAATATGGGATTGACTAGCTTCATATGCTCTTATAGAAGGTGAAGATTGCAAGTTCATAGAAGATCAAACTTCAGAGAGTGAAGGTGACTCATTTGAAGAATCAACTCTGTGCTTTATGGAAAATCAAATCATCACTGAAGATTCTGATCCTAAGGTAACATCCTTAACTCTTCTTGATGAATATGATGATTTAGTTGATAGCACCAAGGAACTCTTTAGAAAGTATAAGAAGCTTTCAAATACATATGCTATCGTATGCAACAAAAACAATGATTTTGAAAAAGAAAATCTTATACTGAAAGAAGAGCTTCTGGTTCAAGAAAATAGCAATTTCAAAAATCTACTTGAAGAAAAATAGAAACTTCAAGGACAGATTTTGGAACTTACTAAAGACCTAGCCAAATTTACTGAAGGAACAAATAATCTTAATAGATTATTGAAAACTCAGAAGAGGTTGAATGATAAAAGAGGCTTAGGTTTCTCTGAAAAACTATCACCCAAATCATCAAGTTCTGATCTGCCTAAAAAGGATAAGAAAAAAGGTTGATGGGTGTCCTCATTATGACAAACACAAATTATTTAAATCTGAGTGTAAACAGGAAGAGGAACCTATACCTGTAACTGATCCTGGTGGACCCATGAAAATATGGGAACCAAAAACTCTTATTAGATGTATTAAGAAAGTCAAAGAAAACTCCTAAAATCACTGCAGAAGAATGGATGAGAGAAACTCAAAATGAAAAGAAAGTTTATGTTCCAAGAGCCTTCAACACAAGCTGCTGAAGCAACAAGGGCATCCTTGGAAACAATGTTGAGTCTCAACAAATACACATTATCATCTCATATCACTAAGTATCCCTACTGGTAACATTATTTAATATTGCAATCCTTAAATATCTGTGAAAATTTGTGTGCATACAATTATTTGAAAAACATGAACTTTCTGAAATATGCGTCTGCTGTAATTCATACTTGCTGGATTGTGTGAACTTGCTGAACATATATACTCTCTGAAATTGTCACTTAATGACGTGGCATCCTAAGACGATTGGCTTTTCACATGTCTTCTGAAACTGCATGATTGCACGTCTTCCCAAGTCTGCGTAGCCTGTAAATGCCATCATTAATGCTACCTGAGCCTATAAATACGTCAGTGGAAGCTATTCAACAGTTACACTCTCTTTGCTCTCTTCTGCTGTCATTTCTCTCTGCACCCTTTGAGCTTTCAGAATCTCCAAGTTAACCTAATTTCTTCCAAGCTTCCTTCTGCTACTGCAATGGTGTCCAAAAAGGTTAGAGGAAAGATTGTCCCCTCAAGGAGTGTTAACTACAGGAACCTTGCTGAAAACGGGTTCGACCTCACAGATTACTTCAAAAGTGTTGGGTGGCTACCTTTCTTTGATGTGGTTGATTGTGGCTGGCATGGGACCAGTGTCTTTAAGTTTTGGAGGACTGTCAAAGAAGTGGAAGGTAATAGAAAGATGTATCTGAAGGCAAATGTGTTGGGCCATGAGATTGTGGTGGACAACACTGTGTTGGAGCAAGTTACTGTCATCAAGGGTGAAGGAGCTATCATCACGCCTGACTGGGAAGCTAAGAATGGTTGTGCTGGAAAGTACAACAAAATGCTTTTTGGAGAAGTAGATCCCTCAAACCCTAAGGGAACTGGTATGCTGAATATTCCCATGCTTTTATTTGTTGTGCTGGGGTGCTATATTATCCCCAAGGGAGGTGGTAAGGATCACATCTCTGAGTTGGAGAGATTTTGTGTCATTCACCTTCTTTTTCAAAAGAAGATAAGCCTACCATGGGTCATTCTCTATGGAATGTTTAGGAGGGCACGAGACTCTACTGCTAATCTGTCCCACAATACCCTGATAATGAAGATTCTTATGCATCACAAGGTGCCAGTGGAAAAACTGTTTGACCACAAACGCCCAAGTTTCTTCAATGCAACAACCTTAAAGCAAATGGGTCTTTTGAAAAAACCTGCTGAAGGTGCTGCTGAGTCTAGGCAGAAGGCTCAAGTTGCTGCATTCCAGAAAGATATGCTGCAAATTCTGGAAGAAGAACTACAAGGTGATATCAGGAAGGAGGAGTTCAAACCTTCTGAGGTTACTCCTGAGAAGAAAATTGCAAAGAGGCCCAGAACCAAGGTCTCCGAAAAGATACTTACCCCTGCTGATCTAGAAAGGGTAAGAGAGTTGGAAGCTGCATATCAGAAAGCTACTCCATCTGAAAAAGTAGCTGAAACATCTACACAACAGGAACCTGAACCTGTTCAGAAGGTTCACAATGAACCTCCTGAAATTGTGGGTCAGGCCACTGATGTTGCTGCTAAGGTTGCTAAGCCTACCTTGTTTTCTAAGGGACAAGCCATGATGGATGAAGCTGTGAGTGGAGTTTCTTCAGAACCACTCATTGTTAAACCTTTTGCCACTATGCATCCTGATCCTAAACTTCAGAAAGTAGTGGAGATAGTCACTGCTATTGATGAAGGGGAAGAGAGAAAAAGAAAAGAACAAGAAGATAATGATAGAGCATTTGCAGAAGCTGCTCAAAAAGCTATGCTAGAATATGAGGAGTATGAAAGAGCTGCTGGAAGTAAAAGGAACAGACCTTCCAAGGCAACTAGATCCAAGAAGAAAAGGGTGTTGTCACCTGTTAAAGAAGTTGCTCCTGCACCTACTCAAATGATCACAAGGAGTAAGTCCATACCAGAGAATGATAGTAAGATATTTCAGGAGGCTGCAAAGCAAGTCAAGACACAATTTGTGTTAGACTTGAAGAAGGAAAGGATTGTTAAAAGAAATATAAAACCTCCCTCTCCCTTTGTCCTTTATGATTGGACTAAGACAAAGATGTACCAAAGAAAGCTACATGAAGCTTCCTTGAAGCCTGTACCTGCTGAGAAACCCTACAAGAAGTCCAAGGTACTTTTTGACAACATGGATCCTTCTGATATGGAAGATATGGCGAGTCCTGCTGAAATTCCAATGAAGGTAGTGGAATCTACTGAAAACGAGTCTAATTCTCCTACTGTTGAAGTACCTGCAACTGCTAATGTTGAAGTTGCAAAGGATGCAGAACCTACTGCTCCTACAAATGAAGAACTTGCTGACGTTGATAAAGCATCTACTCAATTTGCTGCTGGTGAGGTTGAAAAGGTTGCACCTACTGACAAAAACAAAGGTGAACCTACTGTGGTCTTTACTGATGAAGTTTCAAGTGCTGACATGGTTGCTGCACCTGCTAAAAGAGAAAAGGTTGAAGAACCTAGTGTTGATGAGCAAATGAAGGAAGTCCAAGATGTTGTTGTGATAAGTCCCATCACTGTTGTTCCCTTGAGGACTGAACTTGCTGAAGATTATGATTCACCTTCTCCAGGTCCTCCACCCCCATCTCCCTTTGATGCTGATATCTCTGATGAAAGGGTGCCTAGTCAACTGGCTCTAGCTCCCACTTTGTCCAGTTCTATTGACTGGGAATCCAGAGGAAGTTATGTTGACAAAGGAAATGGGAAGTTTGTTTGGGAGGGCAACCTTACTCCAAGGGAAATGATGTGGAAACCAAAGACAAGGGACTACACCAGGAAGCCTACTTTTGATAGAGTAGCACTCATTCTGAGCTTTGATCATATTTTGAGGGTGTTTGTAGTGAATTTTAGTCAAATCAAAGTTAAAGATTCCTATGAGCAATTTGGGACTGGAATCAAGTCCTCATGGTAGATTCTATAAATAATTGCAATGCTTTTAAGAAGTAAAAGTAGAATTCAAGGAAAATAAATTGAAAAAAAGATTATATTAAAAGGTTGACGAATCTTCAAACTGACATACTTTTCGAGTAAGACTCGGATGAGCAAGTAGTCGTAAATATGGTAGACAATATGCTTTTTTCGAGTGTTTGTCTTAAGTATGTAGAATGGAGAAAAAATCCGTCCCTAGAACTTATGACTTCGCCCTATTTATAGACTTTTGAGCCTAACGGTCAACTAATTTACAAATGACACGTTTGACAGAATCTCAACTGCCTAATCTAAGACCACACAGGTGTCTTGTCTTCACTGGATGTCTTCCACGTGCTTTCTTTAGTTTGAATTATGAATCGAAATCCTCAGATGATTTGTCCAAGTCTTCATTTGAAATCGTCATGGATTTTTCCTTCCCCTAACTCAAAATCTTCAGAAATTGTGAAAGGGACTGACCCTGAAGTCTTCACTTCGAAATCTTTTAAGTAATTTTGACTAAGATTATTATGATTCGAAATCATCATTAAACATGTCCAAGTTTCTGTTTCGAAATTCTGAATCATTCTGATCATGTGGAATTCGAATTCCTCAATAATTCTGTTGCTACGTGTTTGTGGTGATAAAATGTGAATTCGAAAATTAACTTTATCACTTTGATTCTAAGAACAATCTGGGGATTAGAATCAGATCATCTTACGAGACTCGTTTTAAAAAGTAGATTTATGGTGTTTCTGATTTGTGAAAAGATTTTCAAAAGTTCAGTTTTCTGGATAAAATTATATCAATTTGGCAAAGAATTTCACCAATTCTATTTTAACATTGTAGAAATCCAGAAATGATATGTTCCAAGTTATTTGATTCAGAATTTTATCAAAGAACTTATCTTTCCAAATAATTTCAGAACTATTTGATTCAGAATTTCATCAGAGTTCTAAATAGGGTTTTCAGAAATCAACTAAAGATTAAATCTTTAGAAAAAGTAACAAGAGTTCAAAGAAAAATTATGCGAAAAGTAAACTGCAGAATGTAAATTGCAGAATGTAAACAAAGAAAAAGAAATTGAGTTGTAAGAAGAATTGCATTAAAAGAAATGGATGGCTTCATCACATACTTTATTCTCCTTGTAACCTGTTTGTTGCAGTGAGTTCGGACATATAAGGTGTTTCAAAGTTTGCGTATGAGTGATTTACCAACCCTTATTACATTAAGAGTTCACCTATTTATAGTTTCCTAATTCTAACGGCTAACTAATGTACAATTGACACATCATCTAGCCCTATGCGTTGGAATCATGCATGCTTGCCACATTTTCTGTTAACCAGAAAACTACTTTTGATCTTTGCACTTTTAAAAAATGATTCCTTTGAGATGTTGCCACCTGTCTTTGTTCAGCAACTTCCTTGATCTTCAATAACTGTTTTCTTCTGACTTCTGTGTTCTCGAAATCTTCACTTCTTCATTCAGAAATCTTGTAACATCCTGAATTTTATTAAGTAAAATAAAATTTATTTAAATTAATAAAGTAGAAGAAATAATAAATAAATAATAAGATTAATATTATGAGTAGTTTTATCCACAAAGTTATTTTAAATTTAAAAAGAAGATAAGGGGGTTGAGAATGGGCCCAAGTCCATATAGGCATTTTAATAAGGAGAGGGTTATCAATTCACCCTAATCCTTATTCGTATAATCGTCAGAGAGCGAAACACTAAGGAGGGGAGAAACCAAGTCTCAAGAGGAGGTTGCTGAGGAGTAATCATCAAGAACCAAGAAAGAATCTTCCTTGCTGTTCGATCTTCACTTCAAGGTACGGTGAGGGAGAGGGTACTGCTTGTATGTGCATGTGGGGGGTGCTTGGGTAGTAATTTAAGACTTTAAATTCATATTGGTATGTTTTATATTGAGAATGGATGATGAAAGCTGTTGATTGATGATTGATTTGATGAATCTTGATGAATTCTTGGGTGAAATTGAAGAGGTTATTGAGAATAATGAAATGGGTAATTAGGGGTTTGATGATTTTGGATTTTGATTGAATAACTGTATAATCGTGTTAAAGATTGATTATTTCATTGAATTTTTTTGATAAAAATGTGTTGGATCGAAGTATAAACGATGAGGATTGAGTAGGGATTGAAGAAGGGGAGAAAAAGGGGTAAAACGTAAAACAAACGCGTTCTACGTAACCTGCGTTGCAACTTGCGCTGCAGCGCAAGTTGAAGCGTGGCCCTCTGGAATCTGCGCTGCAGGTTGCGCTGCAGCGCAGGTTGAAGCGCAGCTTGCAGATTTCCGTTTTTGATGTGATTTTGATGAGTTCTTTTCGGAGTGAGGATGGTTTTTCCTTAACATATGGAATTGAGATTGATATGTATTTAATACAAATGTTATTTTGTGGAATTGATGATATTAAGTGGAAAGTTTAAAGGGTATTGATTGTGGTATGAGTATATGACATATCCTTGATGATAAAAGTTTATACTATTGCGATGTATGATGATGATGATCATAAATAACACAAGTAACAGATGCAAGTTCAGCTCGAGAAGCAAGCTAAGAACAGATGCAAGCTCAGCTTGAGATGCAAAGCCAAGGTCAGACACATAATCAGCATTAAGATGCTAACACAACTTGAGATGCAAGCCTCTATGTTCAGATGATATTCTAAGGAAAGAAGAGACCCCGACATTAAACTAAAAGAGACTCAAGAACAACTTGAGATGCAAGCTATGAACAGATGCTAGTTCAGCTTGAGATGCAAGGTCAGCTTGAGACGCTGTCTCAAGGTCAGACGAAGCAAGAGGGGATCTCATCAGAGATGCAAGTAAATCATAACAGAATCTGGACAGAAGCAAGACTGCACACTCAATACTAGGAGACAACAAGTAGAGTCAGCACAAAGTCAAGCAAGGACACAAGGACACTGACACAGTACCTTAGTCTGAAAAGCTGCTGACTGCCTACTGAAAAGACTGCACCTGATGCTATGAGCTCTAACAGATTGCAACGGCCACATAACAACTAGTTTCTCATCTGATGATATAAAAGAGACGAGAACAAATGCTGAGTGTGAGAGAGACTGCCTACACTTCTATGAAATCATTCAGCATCTTATCACATCTCAACCAACATCTCAAGTATACACATCAGTTATCTGTGAACAGATTCAGCACATCTTGAGATTTACTATTGTCTCTTTCATCTCTCTTTAGCATATCATTTCAATACTGTAACTTAAGAAGAGAGTTTCCCTAGCTTACCAATTTCCATATCCATACTGTGTATGCTGTAAGCTAGATCCATCATTTTCACCTACTGTAACCTGTCTCATCTAAGATAGGAAGGTTCCTAGTCTTGGAGTGAGGTGTTTGCGTCCTGGAGAGGCTGTAAGAATACTTGTGGCTCAGCTAAGATAGGAGTGCCTAGGCTTAGTGTGAGTGAGACGTCCTGAAGAGGCTGTAAGAATACTTGTATTGACTGGTTTGTCAATAGTGGAAAATCTCACTTGTTGTGAGGACTGGATGTAGCCCAAGGAGTGGGTGAACCAGGATAAGATCTCTGCCTACTCTCTCTTACTCTATCTATTTATTACTTGCTTTGAATTAACCTAAAGCTATCTGTTAATTACAAGGATAAGTACGTTAACAAGCAAGATAAAGAATCTAAGTTGAAGCATAAGAACTAGTACTAAAATTGAATTAACTCTATCCTGTCTTAACAGAGACTCCAAGTTAGCAAACTTGAGAGCACATCTCAACATTCAATTTTAGTGTGGATTTGCAGGAACAGATTTGAAAAGTCTCTATTCAACCCCCCTTCTAAAGATCTTCAGCCAACTTCAGTTGGTATCAGAGCTCGGCCTCTTGGGGTTGAGCACACCTCTGTGTGAAGAGGATAAAGATCCATGGCTGGTCCTAGCACAAGTCTGTTCATTCCTGAATGAGCTTCAACAAACAGACCTCCTGCCTTTGATGGAACTGATTATTACTACTGGAAAGACAGGATGAGACTGTTCATTGAATCTCAGCATGCTGATCTATGGGAGATCATTGAGGCAGACCCTTATATGCCATACATCACAGATGAGCTTGGACTCAGGGCAGCCAAACCCAGAGAACAATGGACAGATGCTGAGAAAGCAAGATACGTGCTTAACTTAAGAGCTAAGTACCTGCTCACTTGTGCTCTAAGCAGAAGTGAATATGACAAGGTAGCTGGATGTGTCTCAGCAAAGGAAATATGGGATGCTCTTGAGATTGAACATGAGGGAACAAACCAAGTTAAAGAAGCCAAGATCAACATACTGGTTAGACAGTATGAGCTTTTTAAGATGAATGAAGATGAAGGCATTGAAGACATGGTGAGGAGATTCACTATCATAACAAATGATCAAAAATCTTTAGGAAGAACATACTCAAATCAAGATATGGTAAGAAAGATCCTAAGAAGCTTACCCAAACCTTGGAGACCCAAGGTTACAGCCATTCAGGAAGCTAAAGATTTGAGCATCCTCAGATTGGATGAGATTCTTGGATCTCTGAAAGTACATGAACAAGAGCTGATGGAAGAGGATCTCATCAGACGACCCAAGACTATAGCTCTAAAAGCCTCTTCCAGTAACTCAAAAGGTAAAAAGACAAGCTCATCTCAACAAACCTCTCTCAAATCATCTCATGATTCAGAAACAGAAGATGATGAAGAAGGAGATGATGATAGTGAGATGGATGATGAGCTAGCCTACATCTCAAGGAAGATCAGACGCATGTGGAGAGCTAGAGGGACTGGAAGAAAAAATATCCCTTCAAGAAGAGGAGAAATAAAATCTGACAAGAAGGGGCAATTCATTTGCTTTGAGTGCAAAAAGCCTGGACATATGAGATCTGAGTGTCCTCAGCTCAGAAGAGAAGTCAAGAAAAGCCCTCGGAAGAAGGCAATGATGGCCACCTGGGATGACACAGATGAAGAAGGAAGTCAAGATGGACAATTAGCCAACCTATGTCTCATGGCTAATGGAGATTCATCAGATGAAGAGGTAACTGAATCTGACTCTGAATTCTCTATTGATGAGCTTAAGTCTGCCTTTGAAAATCTTCTGTATGATTCAAATCTTCTTGCCTCAAAGAGCTCATTACTTAAATCAGATTTAAATACAGCTCTTGAGAAAATCAAATTTCTTGAAAAAGAAAATGAGGATTTAAATCATAAAAACAATAGCCTCATGTTGTCTCACATGAGATTATCTGAACAAGTAAAAGCTAAGACTCAAGTTCTCAATGGGCAGGAACTAAAAAATCTATCAAGTGAAAATCAACAACTCAAACTACAAAATAGAATTCTCATAAATGATCTGGCTAAGTTTGTAAGTGGAACAAGAAACCTTGAGAGACTAATTGGATCTCAAAAGGGTATTTTTGATAAAGCTGGACTTGGTTATGAGAGATCTTCAAATGAAGTTTGGTACAAAGATTTTTTCATTCCTGCAAGAAAAAAGAAAAAGGAAAGATGCTCTTGTTGTAGTAAATATGGTCATAAAGCCATAGATTCTTACTTGAGACAAGTAGCATCTAAGAGAAAGGCAACTAACCATGAAGGACACAGATATAAGTGGGTACCTAAAGATAAATCCCTTGTTTTGACATATGTGCCTGGCAGCAGCAAAATCCAAGAAAGAATGGGTTCGTGACAGCGGATGCTCAAGGCACATGACTGGGGACAAAAGCAAATTCCTGTCACTTGAAGAAAAGGCCACTGAAGTTATCTCTTTTGGAGACAACAGTAAAGCCCTGATCAAGGGTATAGGTAAAATTGGTAAGACTAACTCAGCTCAAATTGAGAATGTGTACTTTGTTGAAGGATTGAAACATAATTTGCTGAGTATCAGCCAGCTATGTGATAATGGTTATCATGTTAATTTCCAACCTACTTTCTGTGAGATCATAGACTCCAAAACTGAAAAAATAATTTTCTCTGGAACAAGAAAGAAAAATCTTTACTCAGTCTCACTAGAGAGTCTATCAGATCTCACCTGTCTCATGTCTCATGATCATGAGAGATGGCTCTAGCACAAAAGAGTTGGACACATTAACATGAGAACCATGAATCAGCTTGCTAGTCAGTCTCTTGTCAAAGGATTACCCAAGGTTAAATTTGACAAAGACATGAAGTGTGACTCTTGCATCAAAAGCAAGCACAGCAAATCAAGTTTCAAACCTAAGAACTGTGTCTCAACCACCAGACCACTTGAGATCCTTCACATTGACCTATTTGGACCAACTAAGACAACAAGTCTCAGTGGTAAAAAGTATGGTTTTGTCATTGTGGATGATTTCTCAAGATACACCTGGGTTCTATTCCTATCTCAGAAAGATGAATCATATGACTCCTTCAAAACTTTTTGTAAAAAGATTCAGTCTGAGAAAGGATATGGAATTGGATCTGTTAGAAGTGACCATGGAGGAGAATTTGAAAATGCCAAGTTTAGAAAGTTCTTTGATAAAAATGGCATCTCTCACAACTTCTCTTGTCCATGGACTCCTCAACAGAATGGTGTAGTTGAGAGAAAAAAACAGAACACTTCAAGAAATGGCTAGAACTTTGTTATGTGACTCTGGAATTGAAATGTACTTCTGGGCAGAAGCTGTCAATACTTCATGTTACATTTTGAACAGAGTCACTATAAGAAAGATCTTGAATAAGACACCATATTAGCTGTGGAAAGGTAGAAAGCCTTCAATTTCATACTTTCATATTTTTGGATGTGACTGCTATATTTTAAATACTAAAGATCAGTTGGGAAAATTTGACACCAAATCTGATAAAGGAATTTTCCTAGGATATTCACTAACATCTAAAGCTTATAGAGTATATAATCTAAGAACCAAAACTACTGAAGAATCTATGCATGTAGTTTTCAATGAAGTTCAGGGAAACTCTCAGAAAGAAGTTGATGAAGAAATAGAAGAGCTAATGAAAGATCTAAAAGTCTCAACTCAAGAAGCTGAAGAGAGACTCTCACCTGAACAGAAGATGGTAAGATCATCCCAGTCTGAACAAAGAAGAGGAGTCCAGCCAGAAGGAACATCTTATAGAAGCAACCAATCTGAAACATCTCATATTTTTCAAGAAGAAGATAAATCAAATGATCCAACCAGAGCTCTTGATGACAGGAATTGCACAGGATCTAGAATTGAGCAAAACAAACCAATTAGAACCAAAATTAGGCAATTAAATCACGAAAATAGGTGCTGGAACAACAGCTATTTCACGTGAGAAAATGAAGGAAAAAGAGAGAAAAATGAAAGAAAAAGTGAAGAGGAAAGAAAGGGAGGGACGCCACTGAAGCAAGAATCCTCCTGCAGCAGGTAAGTCCAATTGCCAGACGCCACTAATTCAGGAGAATTAGATAAGTCTCACCATGGTTTAAGCAACAACCACCAAGCCTCACTCAACTCTCAAGAGAGGAGAAATTTTGGCATAATGCCTTTACTCTAAAATTGATGTGTGAAAATACAAGAGAGGAGGGCCCATTATATAGGAGAGGGGAGTGTGGGGGGCGGCCACTTACATGAGGGAGTGGGAGAGAAAATAAAAGATGAGTGAAAACTCATCCACAATGGGATTTGAACCCATGCTCCTAATGGTATTTGGCTAAGCTAAGCCTTTAGCCACTAATCCCACAAAAATGCGCCTAAAGCTACATAGGAAAGAAAAGATGAGCTAATTTTCTATCCTATGTGGGATTAGACCCCATGACCTCCTAAACCTTGTAGCAAGGCAACCTACTAAACCAATAAAACCCCTATATAGGCGCCCCTAATTAAAGAAAAGACAAATATATCCTAATTACATCATAAAGTCCTAATTACATCATGAATTACTAATTACATCATAAAATCTTACTTAAGTTGAGTCTTGCATGTTGACTTAGGGTTGACCCTCATGAAGGAAGACTCATGCTTGGTTCAGCTGCAAGCACTTCAAGTAGCTCCAAATTGGTCCTAGCCATTGTCAGTCCAGAGGTCCACTGACAGGTTGTCATCATCCCCTCCCCCTTGGAAAGCATTTGTCCTCAAATCTAAAGAAGGAAATGAGAAGACTATCAGGGGTAGACGAGAATTCAAGGGAATGGATGACAAGAAAGGAAAAGGTGGAGACTTCCCTTTTTGGATTAGTGAATCCGAGCTAGGCCTCAATCTTGGACATCCTTGCGCACCCTAGTCAACAAAGAAAGGAGACTCATTATTCCTAAGCATATAACCCCTAATGCTCATAATAGTAATACTTAGGAATCATGTAGGGAGCTTTAGTGAAAGAAAGAGGAGTAGAAGAAGGAGATGAAGAAATAGGGGAAAAGGTTAGAGGAAACTCCCTTGTAGTGTAGCCACTTCCTCCTTCCATATCCAGCAGCTCCTTTTCTTGAATCCCTTCAAAACAATCAAGGTCAACAGTTTTAAATTGGTGGAGTATTAGCATTGCTTCCCTTTTATTTTTTTGTTTTTCCTTGTTTTTCACCTTTTCTACCATCACTTTTTATGCTTCTTCTTTCTTTTTCTTTTTATCCTCACTCTCTATCTTAAGCCTTTTTATTCTCTCAAGCTCTATCTCTCTCTTCATGTGGGCTTGATCCTCACATATTTCTTGAATTGACATTGGCATCAAAGTGATTTTTGTTCCATTTTGTTTGAAAGTGATTTGATTAGAGTAACCATCATGAATGGCCCTCTTATCAAATTGCCAAGGTCGACCCAAAAGAATATGTGTGGCATCCATAGGTACAACATCACAAAGAACATTATCATCATAATCACCTATGGAAATAAAGATGAGAGTTTGCCTATTTACTTCCCTTTCCCCATCATCACATATCCAAGATAACTTGTATGGTTTGGGGTGGGGTGTGGTAGATAAACCAAGTTTTGCTACCACTCTTGAACTTGCAATGTTAGTGCAACTTCCACTATCAACAATTAGGGAGCAAATGCGCCCCTCTATCATACATATAGTGTGGAAGACAGTTTGCCTTTGTTCATCTTCTCTAATCATTTGATTTCCTAAGGCTCTCTTAACCATGCAAAGTTTGCCTTCGGCCCTATACACTTCTTTCTTAACTTCAATTTTTATCTTCTTCACTAGTTTCTTGTTTATCATCCTCACTATGTTCATTCTCACTTTTACTAGTGTATTCACCATTTTCCTTAACCAACATTGCCCTTCTATTTGGGCATTGGGAAGCTATGTGTCCCTTTCCATCACACTTGAAACATTTGATGTTTCTTGTGGAAGTAGAGGGCTCTTCCTTTTTAGTAGAAGGAATGGGGTTAGAGGTAACCCTAGAACCCTTAGGCTTTTCCTTCTCTTGGATCTTTCCCTTATCTTCTCTTAGGGTTTCCTTGTTCCTAGTTGTAAAACTAGTGTTTCCTCTTTTATAGTTACCCTTTCTTTTAAGTTGAGTTTCAATTTTAATGGCTTGATGTACCAAGTCCTCTATTTCAACATAAGGATGCAACTCTACTATGTCCCTTATGTCAAAATTTAGGCCATTGATAAACCTAGCCATAGTTGCTTCACTATCCTCAACTATGTTTGCCCTAATTAAAGCAAGTTCCATTTCCTTAAAATATTCATCTACACTTTTAGACCCTTGCTTAAGAGTTTGGAGTTTAATGTGCAAATCCATAGTGTAATGTTGAGGTATGAACCTCTTTCTCATGATGGATTTCATTTCCTCCCAAGAGGAAACTAAAGGAGCATTGCACCTTCTTCTATCAGCTTGAAGCTGATGTCACCAAACTAAGGCATAATTCTTAAACTCAAGAGAGGCAATTTTAACTTTTTCTTCTTCCCCATACCTATGGCAACTAAAGATTTGTTCAATTTTAAGTTCCCATTCTAGGTATTGTTCTACATCATTTCTACCATTAAAGGTTGGGACTTCTATCTTTACCCCTCTAAACCCTTGTTCCCTTCTAGGTTCCTCTTCTCTCCTATGTTCCCTTCTATTTCTCCTAGGGTTTTCCTCATAGTACTCTTCTCTTTCTCTCCTAGGGTTTTCCTCATAATACTCTTCTCTAAACCCTCTACGTTCCTCACGCCTCCTAGGCCTCCTATGTTCCCTTTCCCTTCTCCTATAGGTATGGCTAGAGTGTCTCTCTCCCTCACTACTTTCAGCATGGTACCTATCACTATGCCAAAAAAAGGCCTTAGAGGGCGCTCCCGTGCAGGCTTAGAGGGCGCTCCCGTGCGCACTAATAGCAACTGCTCTTGTTTGGTCAACAAAACAAGGACGCTCATGGAGCGCTCTAATATAAGGCAAAAGAGGGCGCTCCCGTGCAGGCTAATAGGGCACTCCTTGGAGGGCCCTCCAATACAAAACACGCAAAGCTATAGAGGGCGCTCCTTGGAGCGCCCTCTTTTTGTTATAACAAGGGCGCTCCTAAGAGCGCCCTCTGTTTGATTTTTTTTTTTCAAAACAAGGGCGCTCCATGGATCGCCCTGTTTGTTCTTTTTTTTTAAAGTGATTTAACCTGCATATTTATTTCAGTCTGATCCCAATGGCTTAATCCAAAATCATGCATATTAATTCCTTAAAATTCAAACACTTAGTCATACTATGAACAACACTTAATTAGTAAACAACACACATATCAACTTGAAACAAGAATTCAAACTTGTCATAATATGAATAGTTTCTTATGCAAGATATAACTTAGTGGTGTAAGTATGAATTACCTATACAAGTATGAATTACAAACAAGTTACTCTGTTGAATCCGTTAGTTAACTCATTATGTACATGTTTACTTACCCTCATAATGTAAAAATAAATTACAAAAAGTGGTAACTACATGCTTTGCCCATTCTTCCCTGACCTCATCTAGCTGCTCCGTTGTGTAGCATCTGCATCGGCACTGAGCAAAGTACTGTAAAACGCAAAAGTTGATATCAGTATATAAACTAGTGAATGAGGGTCCAAAAAAGTACTTTGCTATCACAAGCCATAATTACCTCTCTAGGTATTATCAGTTGGTTTTGATCAATGATCTCCTTCATGTAACGCATTACGTAGAGCCCACAATTGGAGTCATTGTTTTGGACAGGAGACTACAAGTATAATGAATTTAAAAATAAGTGATGCTTATGCGCATAGTAATGAAGAAACAAAATGTGTATAAGAGATCAATATTACCTTAATGCGGTACCATGTTGGATCTGGTAAAATACTATTCGGTCCTGCCTGGAGTCCCATCAATCTCCTATATTCTTTTATAGAGCTAAAGCAATATAACAAGTAATTTGTATAAGAGCCCGTAACTATGTTATTGTGATAGTAAGCCAATGAATACTTACTTTTTAATCATTTCCTTGATGTTATAATATTCTGGGGGTTTACGCATTGAGTCCATAAAGTAAACCTCGCCAAAACGGTTGAGACTCAATGCAAGTAGAATCCAATGTTGTCTACAATCACAATGAAAAATATGTCAAAGAAATGGTTTTTAAAAGACAAGAATATTGAGACATAAACAAATACTATACATACCCTTCATGATTGAATGGAAGCAGGAACAATTTGTCTTGCCCGCGTCTATTATACAACAAATTTCCCACCAACACATGTTGCATGGTGTTCGCGTTGAAAAAGTGGTGGTTTGCGGAGATATGAAAACATATCGATCCGTGCGAGAAGACGGGGATAAGACCGAATGATATAGATAACTAAACGAAAAAATGTAAATAATGTCAATCCAAGCAAATAAAACGAGAAAAACAACTTATTAGATGTTTTTGATTGAAATTACCTGCAATACACGTTCATAACGGTGCCATCCAACCACAACCCAAATAAGAGCGAACGCAGAGAATTTCGATCAAGCCATTCCACCATTTCAGCCATATCTACAATGCCTGGAGCTATCGTACAATTAATCACGTCAGCTTCCTCTTGTATCTTTTCAGAATAGTAAGTTTCCAATCTTGCCAGGTATGTGCTGGTAGATGCAACAGGTGCTGAAGTCACCACCTGTGCCGGACATTCACGAATGGGAGACTTCCGCAAAGTTGAGTGTGGTGAAGAACGAGTCTCCACATGTGGCCCAGCACCAGAACATTGTGGAGTCTACAAATTCCACAATTTGTACATATTAATATTTGTTCTCTAAAAAATTAAAATGCACTTTTGATACAATTAAAAAACAGACATACCAATGCATCCAATCCAACATGTGAAGAAGGCCATGCAATGAAACATCCTACAGCATCAGCAAGAATGGTCATTTCCCCGTAAGCGTCAGGGCACGGAGTCGTCGCATGGGGTTCAATAGCAATTTGAACATTGACCTTAATTAAGTTGGAGGGAAGTGGGGAATTGTGTAGCTCCTGCCCTGGGAGGTTCCATGCTTGTTCTTTACCCACAACTCGTAACACCGAGTCTCCCAAGTACAATATACATTGAAAGACACCCTATGTAATTAACACAAGTATTCAACTTTAGGGATAAGTAGGGAAAAAAAAACATAACTTCAGAAACTTCTACCGAAAATCCGGCAGAGTTTCCCCTGTAAATTGGACATTTCCAATTTTTAGAACTTCACCTGAAACCCAGAAAATACCAGTGCAGTTTATAATGTCCAAAGCACTAATACAATTCAATAACAATAGGCCTCTGTGGCCAAACATACTACAATAACAATTGTCATAATATAAATAGTTTCCTATGCAAAACCAACCATACCAGCAACCAGAATTCTTAAGTCATTGATATTCAACTTTAGGGATAATTAGGGAAAAAAACATAAGTGTTTAGAAGTTAAAAATACCTCAGGCAAGGCAGGTCTACTAAAAGAGGTAGAATCTCTGCAGCTTCGTTGTGCTCTTACTTCATACAACTCTCTTTTTGTTTCAGCCAGTTCTTGTTTCATGTCCAAGTATCCCGCTTTCACTTCTCTCATTTCCGCAAGGATTTCTTGAAAATTTTCTGGGACGACATTTGGTTGGGGTTTTGGAGCATTATAATATTGACCGGGATAAACACCAAATCCCACACCCCGAACACGTCCCCGATAGACATCCTTCTTCAAAACTTGGTCAAGGACCTGTCTATCATCGGAGGTACCACTCTCGCCAGATTGAGACAATAATTCTTCCTAATAACATAAGGGCAAATATATATAGTCCATGATAAAGAAATACATGAGATGTAACACACAATGGTAGGAACTATATACTTACACATTGTGTGAAGACCTCTTCCACTCCTTCATTGTCTGCATCTTTTTTTTTTTGTTAATCCTGGCGGTTCTCCACAACATATGTCTGGAAACTTCGGAGGTTCCTTCCCCCGCTTGTTGTAACTGCAAAGAATTATTGAGACACAATCAATACTAAAAACTACTACATTGGGATAAATGTTAACGACCTTAATTACCAATTCTTGCTCTAGCTTGGCATAACCCTTTCTTGAACCTCTGTACGGGTATTGAGGATTCGAAGCCCTTGCCTTGTTTTTTTCACTAATTTCCTGGAATAAGACATGGTAAATATAACGTGACAAATTGTTACTTAAGTTGACAATGCTTAATAAAACAAAGTATGAATGATTATATTACCTTAAAATGTTCTTGGCCCCGTAGGGCTACAAAATAATCCCACTGCTCCTGTGATATGAGGTCCCCATACCTCTTAGGAGGATGTGGGATGACATTTCCATCTTCATCATGCATGAAGTGGGTAGACAATATTGACCTAAAAGCTCTATGCCTTTTTCCAGCCAACATAAGAATGTATCTTTTATGACGTTCTTCAACGTCAAATGCGGACTACATATAAAACAAAACATAATAAGATAATTAGTTAGTCACGTGCCTTTATCTCCTCCAATTCTTATTAACAAAGTAAGGGGAAATATTACATACCTTAACGTCCTCCCAGATCATTTGCTTGTATTCTTTACAAACTTCATCCCTCCATGTAATTATTGTGATTGGTACCCTTTCACGAACAATGGCACCAATGTAACTAGATAGTGTTGTGCCACCGGATCCAATAGGTTGGTCCTTTTCGTTCCACGACACCTGAGTTAAGGTACTTAGTTTATAATTACATAATCCATCTAATTAAGCATAAATTATAGCAATGGAGGAAATTAAATGCTTACCTTGATTATATTTCCTTTGTTTCTTTCTTTCCTAACATGAGCCATTGTTGTAATCCCACGTCGGTGTTCGTTATCCATCTTTTGTGTGTCGTCATGGTCCCCGCCTGACCTGATAGCTGCATGAAAAAACATAACGAATTACTTAGTAAAATATTTTAAATGTATAAACAAAAATGCAATTTGTATAAGTATAGGGTTTAGGCATACATTAACTAACTCATTCTCTTTCTTTTTCTAGTTGGTATGATACTAAAGGGTCGATTTGTAATACGAATTGATGGGTTGATCCAAATACCCTCATCGTGGTCCGGTCTAGTGTAACAAGCAACATCTGTTGTGGAGTCAACTTGTAATATGTGTGGTGTCGTAACAAAAGGATCATCTTCAACATCCTCCCATTGGTCATCATCATCCACATTGGGGGAGTCTTTGAATTTGTTACTCAACATCACTATGGAGCAATTTTTGTCTGCGGGATCACTAACATAAAAAATTTGCTCATCCTGGGAAGCTAGGATAAATTGTTCATCTATGTAACCCACCTTGCTAAAATTAACTTTGATGAAGCCAAGATTGTCAACCTGAACACCACTATTATTGTCGACCCAGTTACAACCGAAGACAGGCAACCGAAAGTTTGTGTAATCCAATTCCCATATGCGATCAATGACCCCAAAATAGGACATATTGGCATAAACTGGATTTCTATCTTTCGCACTTGACATATGCAATGCTTGGGTAATTAAAGTTACTCCACTATTTTGTACCGTCGTTCTATCATCATGGTTCTTTGTGTAGAAAGTGTAGCCATTAATTTTGTAAGCCTTGTAAGATATAATGTTAAAACTCGGACCATACGCCAAAAATTTAAGCCTTGTAGAGACTAAAGAATTATTTAAGTTCATGTCCTGAAAAATCCTAGACTTAAACCATGTGATGAAGCTTCGATTGTGTTCTCTTGTGCTCCAATTGTCTCCTTTATTAGGATTAGACTGTCGAAGTATTTCCTTGTGAATTTCTACATAAGGCTCTACCTCATCATCATTATGCAAGACATAAAGGTGTCCTTGAACCCATTCCTCTCTTTTAATGCTGATGACTTCGCTTGCCCCAATCCCTCCTAATTGTAGGATTTTGTTGTGTCCAGAGACCATAAGCCCTATGGAGCTGACACCACTAAGGTATTCTGTACAAAACTCAACAGCTTCTTCAACTATATACCTTTCGACCATAAACCCTCAGGACGACTGCGATTCTTAACATACCCTTTTAGTATCTTCATGTATCGCTCAACTGGGTACATCCATCTCATATAAGCTGGTCCACACAACTCAGTCTCCCGAACCAGGTGAATTGTGAGATGAATCATTATGTCAAAAAAAGATGGAGGAAAATACATTTCAAGCTCACACAGTGTCACAACTATTTGTCTTTGCAAAATGGGCAGCTTCCTAGGGTCAATTACCTTACTACAAATAGCTCTGAAGAAATGACACAGTTTAGTAATTGTAATACGCACTTTACTTGGCAGAATGGAGCGTATTGCAACCGGAAGTAAATGACCCATGAGGACATGATCATCATGAGACTTTACACCTACCAATCTTTGCTCTTTTGGTGATATTAGATTTCTAATGTTAGAAGAAAAACCCTCTGGAACTTTGACATCCTGCAGAAACTTGCAAAAAGTTACTTTTTCTTTCTTGCTAAGAGTATAAGCCGCCGGTGGTAAAAATGTACGTGATCCCCTTTTGTCTAGTACCAATTCTTTCCTTATACCCATTGCCAACAAGTCCCATCTCGCATTTACCCCATCCTTGGTTTTGCCTTTGACATTCAGTAACGTGCCAATAACACTCTCACACACATTTTTTTCTATATGCATGACATCAAGGAAATGCCTAACAAACAATGTCTTCCAATATGGCATGTCAAAAAAAATGGATTTCTTTTTCCAACCTCCGGTAACGAGTTGTGAGGCAAAAGGTTTGCCGAAGTTGTTGGTCAAGTTACCCACCTTTTCCCACACCTGCTCACCAGTCAGTGGAGAAGGAGCCCTGCCCTCTTCGGTGTTTCCATTGAATGATTTCTTCAATCCCCTATAACGATGGGTTAAAGGCAAAAACTTACGATGACCCATGAATACATTCTTCTTACAATGAGTCAAACGCATCCAAGTAGTATTTTCTTCACAAACAGGACAGGCACACTGACCCTTTACACTATAGCCAGACAAATTACCATATGCAGGGAAATCATTTATCGTTCCAAATTAATTGCCCTCAACTGAAAAGATTCTTCTTTGTAGCCATCATAGACCTCTACTCCAGTATCCCACAATTGCCTCAAGTCTTCAATCAATGGTGCCAAGTACACATCTATGTCATTACCCGGTTGTTTGGGTCCCGATATCAACATAGACAACATCATGTATTTCCTCTTCATACACAGCTATGGAGGGAGATTGTAAATGATCAATACCACCGGCCATGTGCTATGACTACTAGATTGGATACCATGCGGATTCATTCCATCTGTTGATAAAGCAAGGCGGAGATTTCTTGGTTCCTCGCCAAAAGATGGGTACTCATCATCAATCCTACTCCACTGCGGAGAATCAGCGGGATGTCTCAACATGCCATCCTTGATTCGATCATTTGCATGCCAAGTTAAGTTCCTTGCATCAATGACACTACGATACATCCTTCGAAACCTTGGTATGATGGGAAAATACCAAACCACCTTTGCTGGTGTAGTCTCTTTCTTATAACGAGGCAAATTGCATTTAGGACACGCACTTAATGACGCATGCTCATTTCTGAACAAAATACAATCATTGGGACAAGCATGTATCTTCTCATAGCTCATCCCAATAGAACTTAACATCTTCTTTGCCTCATATGTTCTTTTAGGTAGCACGTTGTCCTCCGGTAACATCTCCTTCAACAGGGTGAGTAACTCTGTGAAACTCTTGTCAGACCAACCATTTGTTGCTTTTAAGTTATACAACTTCAACACAGCTGACAACCTTGTGTACTTGGTGCACCCGTTGTACAATGGCGTTTCAGCATCACTGGCTAGGGTATCAAACATTTGGGGACAATCTCTGAGGTCATCTTCAACCACCTTTCGAATCTCATCCATTCGGTCGCAATCCTCCCACCCGGTCCCAAAGTCATCATCACTTGGTTCTACATTGACATTATTCTCTCCCATACCACTTTGTTCACTCCTAATCTCACCATGAAATGTCCAACATGTGTAACTCTTATCAATTCCAAAACAGAAAAGATGGTCCCTCAAGTCGGTTACACTAACTGGCTTAGAACAAAAACACTTCGTACAAGGGCAGAGAATTCTACTAGGGTTTGTTGCATGGTCAGTGGCAAATTTTATAAACATTTCCACTCCTTCCTCATACTCATGTGTCAGACGGTTTGCAAACATCCAAGAACGATCCATATTCTATCAACATAACATGACATCATTTATAATTAACTTCAATAGTATAAATGAAATTCTTTAGATCTAATGACTAACTACATGCCTAATTAACACCTAACATACTAACTAGAAAAGGTTGAGAGTTCCTATCCTATCTAGATTTGTCAAATTCGTATCATATTACTTTATGACTATTGTTCCTAGTCTATGAAAATTTCAGCAGCATTTCCCCTTGGTTCTCCAAGCACACACCTATCTAGATTTGTCAAATTCGTATCATATTACTTTATGACTATTGTTCCTAGTCTATGAAAATTTCAGCAGCATTTTCCCTTGGTTCTCCAAGCACACACGACATAATCTATAAGTTATGTTTCACATAGATTATATATGCATGAACTCGGAGAACAAGAGGAAAAACGTACTGAAATGAATCTTAGACCAAAAACATACAGTTCATAAAGTAATATATTTAATACGAATTTACAAATCCAGACTGTCCAACCATGGACAATTTAAGAATAAATTGTATATTATGTCAATCATAATATACAATTTATTCTTAAACAGGAAACTAAGGTTAATGCATGTACATACAAATAACCTAATAATTATAGTTGACAGAAAAAGGATAATATGATAAAGCATATACCTAATTAAAGTCAATCACCAATCAACAGTGTTGAATTATAACTAGCCCCAGGAAAAAATACCTTTAAGAAAAAAAGACAAGTCAAAAAATATACTCGCTCGTAATAAAAATTATTAGTCCTAAAAATTTGAGCAGCATTTCATCTATTTCTTTAACATTCCCAAATTAAGGAAAAATAATTTTAACTCTAAACCACCAGCTATACCAGTCCAAAAGAGATCAATATGAGTAATATATATTTATATAACTTCAGAAACTTCTACCGAAAATCTGGCAGAGTTTCCCCTGTAAATTGGACATTTCCAATTTTAGAACTTCACCTGAAACCCAGAAAATACCAGTGCAGTTTATAATGTCCAAAGCACTAATACAATTCAATAACAATAGGCCTCCGTGGCCAAACATACTACAATAACAATTGTCATAATATAAATAATTTTAACTCTAAACCACCAGCTATACCAGTCCAAAAGAGATCAATATGAGTAATATATATTTATATAACATTACTAAATCTAATATAATAGTTATTAAGCTCAAATAATCACTAAACTACACGTACAAGTTTCAATTTGTTCAAATATTTACATAATAATCCAATATAACAAAATTAGTATTTACATAATAATCCTAATTATTTTAAAAATATTAATATTCCTATTCTAACTAATTGCAAAAAATACTAACATACAAGTGCATAAACATATGGTGCATGTGGCAAAAAAAGTGTACATTAACAGAAAAAAAACACAATTGTAGAAGGCATGGTGCAACAGAAAAAATGAGCTGTGTAGAAGAAAAAAGCTTCAGCAACATGTTAACAAAAAAACAGTAGTAAGGTTTAGGGTTCACTTACCCTACAACCTCCTTCACGGCGGCGCTGAGGCTGCTAGGAGGAGACGCGGACGACGCGGCGGCTGCTCACGGACGACGCGACGTTGCCTCACGAACGACGTGGCGGCTCACGGAGGGCGAACGACGAAAACGAGCAAGGGACGGAGACCGGAACGGGAGAAGCTTCACTGTCGCGAAAGGGAATGAGAAGGAGGAAGAAGGAGAAGGAAAAGAGAAGGGAAGGAGAAGGAGGAAGAAGGAAAAGGGGAAGCTATGGAAGCTCACGGCCGAAAGGGAGAAGGAAAATGGAAGAGAAGCTCTCGCGCGGGCCTTTCAAAATTCTGGAACTGAAAAAAATTTAGTGTATTTGATAATTTATAACAGCAAACAGGGCGCTCCACTGGAGTGCCCTCTATTACCACCTACAAGGGCGCTCAGGAGCGCCTTCTTTCCATCAGAAAAAAAATCACCCAGGTAACAAGGGCGCTCACTGGGAGCGCCCTTGAAAGTAGTCAAATAGGGCGCTCCCTAGAGCGCCCTCTATTTTAGAGGGAAAAAAATATTAATTAAATAAAAGAAAAAAGAAAGGAGGGCGCACACAGGAGCACCCTCTATTTCAAAAAATAAAAAAAATTAAAATAAACCAGGGCGCTCTTTGGAGCGCCCTCTATTTCAGACATATAAAAAAATATAAATAAATGAAAAATGAAAGGAGGGCGCTCCCAGGAGCGCCCTCTATTACAGGGAAATAAAAAAATTCCTTGTGTACGAGGTCGGTCAGACGGAGCGCCCTCTATTTCAGCTTTACAGGGCGCTCCCGCCCAAATTTTGGAGCGCCCTCTATTTAAAACGATCATTGTGGACACTACCTAACACGGGAGCGCCCTAAAGACAGTGCTCTAATATCCCAAAATTGTTGTAGTGTATCTTCACTCCTAACCACACTATATCTATCCTCACTTCCTCCTTCTCGAGAAGAATGTCTTCTCTCCCTCCTATTCCCACTTAGTTCCTTCCTAAGTTCACTCATCTCATGCCTCATCATTCTGGCCATGTCATGAATTGCATGTTGCAACTCGGCCCTATACCTCAAAGTTCTAGGTGAAGGAGGTGGTGAGTTCCTATTACCCATTGTTTTTAAGTTTTTTATTTTAAGATTTGGACCTTTCCACTCAACTAAGTGTATACACTCAATGGAATGCAACACTCGTGTATGTCACTCTTTTTGGCTTTTTCTATAATGAGACTCTCTTGCCTCTTCTACTCGGTTGGAGGTTGATTGAAGTTGCAAAGACCAGATTGAGTCTAAGTCTTAACACTTACCCAAAATAGAAGCGCGCTAACAAAAGAAAAGATCTACCGGAAGAGAATAGAAAAATCCTAAGACAAAACAAAATAGTTGATATGACAAACAAGAAAAGCTGGCACTCAAACAAGCTTATACACAAGAGCAGACAACAAAACAGACAAGACGGAAGAAATTGCAAAGAGAATTGTTTTTGGTGATTTTTGAAAAAGAGTTGCCAAAATTGTCGTTTTTAAGAAAAACAGTAAATACAACTTAATTACAGTATACAGGGAAATGAAACAGAAAAATTACAGTAAAATTGTCACTGTATTGTTGGGATACTTCTTTGTTTGAATTTTCTATTTTTCTGAATTTTTTTGAATTTTTGACTCTTTTTTGGGTGTCTTTTGTCTTTTTCTTCGTTTGCACCTTTTTTTTGCTTTTTACACCTCTTTTTCTATTTTTGGCACGTGCGTACTCTTTATATTTTTTTGCCTTCTTTTCTTTTTTTGGCTTTTTCCCCAACAGAAAATTACAGAAATTTGTACACAATGAAAAGAAAATATACTGAACCTACCGTAATATTTTTGGAATTTTTTGACACTAAACTGGTCCAAGTGGCCCAGAAAAGCAAAAATAATGAATAAACTGATTTCTAAAAACTGTTAAAACGTGATGGCAACTTGATTTCAAAAATGGCCAAAAAAATTGCTTAGCACTTCCTTGTTGATTATACAAGACCAGTGTGGTCACAGAAACGCGCTTGGTTCAATTTTAAGTTTGGAATTAAATTTGAAGGAAAATCAACAATTAGGATTTGTTGATCTTCTTCCAACACTATGAACCAAAAAAGGTCCTATAGGTGAGCGTTTTGCACAATCAAACAGGGAAAGTTCTAGGTAGAGATAGCAGTCAATCCAAATTTGCAATCAGAATGCCAATCAAACAGACATAACAAGAGTAGAATATGAACAAAACATAAGCCCAAAAAAATTGCGCATAAATGGCAAAAAGAAGAAGAAAAATTGCGCAAAATTAAATGACAAGAAAGTAAAGGGGGAAACTGAAATTAAAAGGATGGGGAGGACAAGAATGTAAATGACTGAAATGTAAAGGGGGGAAGCGGAAATTAAAAGGATGGGGAGGACTGAAAATAAATGACTGAAAGTAAAGGGGGAAGCTGAAATTAAAAGGATGGGGAGGACTGAAAGTAAATTGCAGAAAGTAAAGGGAAAGCTGAAATTAAATGGGATGGAGAAGCGGAATTTAAATGGCGGAAATTAAAAGCGGAAAGTAAAGAGATGATATATGGGGGATGACAAATTAATGGTGAAGGGAGAAAATGTAGGTGAACGATCTTTGGAAAAATGAAGACAACAATGCCTCCTTACCACACTTCACCAACAAACAAGCAATTTATAGCAATTATATGTAGAAATCACTCAAGAACAAGTATGAGCAATTAAGAGACAATTTATCAAACACCTAGGGGGTGGGAATTAGCGGCCCAAAACAGCCCCCAACTAGCAAGATTATCACCCAAATCAATCAAGCAGACAAGTACAAAGTAGTAGCAGAAAGGCACCTCGGGCCCAGGAAGCAGTCCAAATTACAACTGAAAGAGGGATTGAATTACACTAAAATGAAGCAAAATTCTGCACATATGAGGTGCAGCCACACGCCCAAACAGCCACCAAAAACAGCCCCAAATTGCTCAATCCATCAAGCTCTTGATACCAAATGATGACAGGAATTGCACAGGATCTAGAATTGAGCAAAACAAACCAATTAGAACCAAAATTAGGCAATTAAATCACGAAAGTAGGTGCTGGAACAACATCTATTTCACGTGAGAAAATGAAGGAAAAAGAGAGAAAAGTGAAAGAAAAAGTGAAGAGGAATGAAATGGAGGGACGCCACTGAAGCAAGAATCCTCCTGCAGCAGATAAGTCCAATTGCCAGACGCCACTAATTCAGGAGAATTAGATATGTCTCACCATGGTTTAAGCAACAACCACCAAGCCTCAATCAACTCTCAAGAGAGGAGAAATTTTGGCATAATGCCTTTACTCTAAAATTGATGTGTGAAAATACAAGAGAGGAGGGCCCATTATATAGGAGAGGGGAGTGTGGGGGGCGGCCACTTACATGAGGGAGTGGGAGAGAAAATAAAAGATGAGTGAAAACTCATCCACAATGGGATTTGAACCCATGCTCCTAATGGTATTTGGCTAAGCTAAGCCTTTAGCCACTAATCCCGCAAAAATGCGCCCAAAGCTACATAGGAAAGAAAAGATGAGCTAATTTTCTATCCTATGTGGGATTAGACCCCATGACCTCCTAAACCTTGTAGCAAGGCAACCTACTAAACCAATAAAACCCCTATATAGGCGCCCCTAATTAAAGAAAAGACAAATATATCCTAATTAAATCATAAAGTCCTAATTACATCATGAATTACTAATTACATCATAAAATCCTACTTAAGTTGAGTCTTGCATGTTGACTTAGGGTTGACCCTCATGAATGAAGACTCATGCTTGGTTCAGCTCCAAGCACTTCAAGTAGCTCCAAATTGGTCCTAGCCATTGTCAGTCCAGAGGTCCACTGACAGGTTGTCATCAGCTCTAGAAACAAGACCAGAAAATATTAAGATACAAAATGAGCATGCATCTCAACTACCCAGAAGCTGGAGACTTGTAAGGTCTCATCCAAGAGATCAAATAATTGGAGAGACTTCAGACAGAGTCAGAACCAGATCTTCTTTTAGAGACACTGAAAATCTGATGGCCCTTCTATCTAAAGTAGAGCCAAAGGATATACATGAAGCCTTAAATGATGAATCATGGATTAAGGCCATGGAAGAAGAACTAAATCAAATTGAGAAAATCCAAGTATGGAACCTGGTTCCCCCACCATCTCATCAAACCATAATTGGAACCAGATGGGTCTTCAGAAATAAGCTGAATGAAAAAGGTCAAGTCATGAGGAACAAAGCTAGACTGGTGGCACAAGGGTTTAATCAGCAAGAAGGAATAGATTATGATGAGACCTTTGCACCTGTAGCTAGACTTGAAGCCATCAGGATCCTATTAGCTTTTGCTGCATTCAAGGACTTCAAACTATACCAGATGTATGTAAAAAGTGCCTTTCTTAATGGAATCATAGAAGAAGAAGTCTATGTAAGACAACCTCCTGGATTTGAAGATCCTGACCATCCAGAATATGTGCTCAGACTATCCAAAGCTCTGTATGGTCTCAAGCAAGCTCCAAGAGCTTGGTATGACAGGTTAAGTTCCTTTTTAATTAAAAATGGTTTCATTAGAGGTAAAATTGACACTACCCTTTTCAAAAAGGAAATTAGCCAAGACTTATTAATTGTTCAAATCTATGTTGATGATATTATCTTTGGTTCAACTAATGAGTCTTTGTGTCAAGAATTCTCAAGTCTCATGCAGGGAGAATTTGAGATGAGTATGATGGGTGAGCTGAGATTCTTCTTGGGACTTCAAATTAAACAATTGTCTAATGGGATTTTCATTAGTCAAGAAAAATATAGAAGAGATCTGCTCAGCAAATTCAAAATGAGTGAGGCTAGACCAATGAAAACACCTATGCACCCCTCAACTCAGATTGATCAAGATGAAGCTGGAAAAGCTGTCTCAGACAAGCATTACAGAGGTATGATTGGTTCTCTTATGTATCTAACTGCCAGCAGACCAGATATTCAGTTTGCTATAGGAATATGTGCAAGGTACCAATCTAATCCAAAAGAATCTCATCTCACTGCTGTAAAAAGAATATTTAGGTATTTAATTGGAACCACTAATCTTGGCCTATGGTATGAGAAAGGAAAGAGTTTTGATCTCATAGGATACAATGATGCTGATTTTGCTGGTGACAAGATGGATAGAAAGAGCACCAGTGGATCTTGTCAATTCCTAGGAAAATGTCTTATCTCCTGGTCATGCAAGAAGCAAAACAACATTGCATTATCCACTACAGAAGCTGAGTATATCTCAGCTGCTGCATGCTGTACTCAAGTTCTATGGATCAAATCTCAATTGCAAGACTATGCAGTCAGGTACTCTAAGATTCCTATTTACTGTGATAATACTAGTGCCATAAATCTTGCAAAGAATCCTGTGCATCATTCTAGGTCAAAACACATTGATATCAAACATCATTTTATAAGAGATCATGTGCAAAAAGGAAGTATTGAGCTAATCTTTGTGGATACCAAGAGTCAGCTGGCTGACATCTTTACAAAACCCTTGGTAGAAGAAAGATTCATTGAAAATCTAAAATTATTGAATATGTGCTGTCTTGATTGAAAAATGATGAATTTAATATGGCTGAACACTGGATTGTATAATAAGAGTCTCACTACAGATAAGACTCAAGTGTCGTCTGTCAAGAGACGAGGCCTCAGACGCATCTATCATCAGACGCGTCTCTTGGCTCATCTCAACTGACGTCTCATGAAATCATTGAAACGTTGCAATAAGCTGTTAGAAAATTAGAGTCGTTACTCAACGGTTAGTAACTGCCCACTACCTGGCAAACTAGCCGTTAGGCTATAAAAGGAGTGCCAACTACTCCCAACTGCCATAATAACTCCCCACTACGCGCAGTTATTACGTTCCCCTCCTTCTCTGTGTTCAGACTATTTAAGTCTCCTTTCACACTCCACTCTCACTTTCTCTTCTCTATCAAATGCGTATCAAATTTACTGCTCTAAAACTCCCATTCTCTGATAAATCATCATCTTCCTCATCACCTGACAAAATGTCTTCTGAATAAGGATCTCCATCTCAAAGCATCCACTCCAGCCAGGAAACCCTATATCGTTCACCATCTCCACAACCTAGCACTGAAACAGAGCCTTCCCAATCCACCCAACCTACTCAACCTTCACCATCCTCAAAATCCACATCCTCCAAAAGGAGCACTCCCATTCCTCCTAGAATGAAATCCCAGAGAATAGCCTCTCAAGTTACCCAGACTTCTGCTCCCAGATCCCCTGTTCATATAGACCTCACACAGCCTGGCTCCTCAAAGAAAGGAAAGGAGAAAGCTGCTGAAGGAAAGAAGATCTCTTTCCAGTCTGATCTATTCTCAAGTCCTGAGATTGAAGAGAAATTCACCAAGAGATTTTCTGAAAAGAAAATCATAGTTGGAAGAGTCATCTCCTCTCAAGAGATGAGAGATAAAGGATGGGACATGAGTCCCTACTTGAAGAAACAGGGATGGCAGGACTATCTGACCATGACAGATACTGTCTTCTAAAAAATGACTAGAGCCTTCTACGCAACATGCTACAAGGCAAAGGGTTCCACACAAGAACAGCCCCACATCATCTCTGACATCAAGGGAGTTCACATAGAATTGACAGAAGAGATACTAGGCACCATCATCCAAGCACCTGTAACTGGAAACAGGTTGTACAATGAGGAGCATTGGTGGAATAATGTTGGAATCCCCTCTGCCAACGTGGGCACATCTCTCTTCAAGGGAGGTCTCGTTACAAATGATGCTTCATCTCTCAACCCCTTTGGAAAATTTCTGTTTCATTTGGTGGTTAAATGCATCATGCCAAGGGCTGGCACATTCAACAACGTCTATCACCAAGACCTGATGGAGATGTATCATCTCAAGCATGGCATTCCCCTGAATCTTCCATTCCTGATTCTTAGGCATATGGAACATGCCGTCCACAACTCCAAAATCAATGCCTCTCTTCCCTTTGGAATGCTCATTACAAGAATCCTGAGGCACTTCAAAGTTGATCTCAGTAGCTGTGACAAGTCTGAAGAGAGACCAGGCTATGTTGGCAAGACAAACCTGGAATCTCTTGGCTTGGATGGTAAGACTATACCTCCTCCTACTTTTCCTTTATCTGATCCTTCTCCTGCTGTACCTACCACAACACAGGCTTCCCCATCATCCAAAATGTCAGAGGCCAAAAAGAAAAAGAAGAAGAAAGTCTCCAAGGAAGCTGCTGAGGGATCTCAAGAAGGTTCAGAGATCCCTGTTATAGAGAAGAAAAGAAAAGCACAACCATCTGCTTCCACCGAGACTGAGCAAAAGAAAAAGAAGAAGAACTCAAAGGTTGAGTCTACCAACCAATCTGAGCCTACACCTACAGAAGATGAGCCCCATATTCAGCAAGACACTGAACTAGAAGTGATCCACAATGAAGAGGAAATGGCCAGACCTTAAGAGGAATTGGCTAGAACTGAGGAAGAAGTGCCTATGACTGAAGAAGAAGAACCAATAGCTGAGCAAGTTCACTAGTCACCCCATCAATCCCCACCTCTTGAGGTATCTCCATCAAACGTCTCTCCCATGGGAATAGTTACTGCTGAGACTTTGGTGAGCATTGAAAAGGAAACAGCTCCTCCTAGTCATGAGACTCCTCCAGAGCTACAAACTGCAGAGCTTGAGCATGGTGATGTTCAAACCTCTAAACAAGCTACACCAGTAAGAGCTGAACCATCTCATTCTTTCCAAACTTCATTTCCCACTCCTGGCAGATTCTTTGTTGAGACTATCTTATTCAACTCACCATTCCCTAAATATGATCAATCTGCCTCATCTGCTGCACAACCCAAACCAGCTGATCCACCATCATCTGAACCATCCATCCCAACACACCTCTCCAATTCCATCAACACTTTTCTGAACCAACTCCATGAGGAACAACAACAATATCAGCAGAATCTCAATACCAGACTTGAGCAAAACCAAAAGAAGATCTTGAAGAAGCTAAAGCACCACAAGAAGAGGCAAGATGCTTTGTTTGCTGCATTTGACACTGTTCTTCAAGCTATGCATGCAACAAATGAGTTTCACAAGAAGATGAATCTTCATCTTTCCAATCTTCCTCCTTTGCCTGAATTCCCACAGACTGTGTTGCGACCATCTGGCCCTGGCTCTGACTCATCCTAGCTTGGCTAGTTTTCCTTATTTGATAATGTCAAAAGGGGGAGAGTAGGTTAGATATATCTAATGAGAGTCTTAGTTAGGATTTATTTCAGCTTAATGTTTGTGAGGATTTGATCTGCTTGATAGCTAGAGATGTAGTTGGCATCTTTTCAGCTTTTTGATAAGATGCAGTGGCATCTTTTGTTTTGCAATCCTCTTATATTTGATTAAATGAAAATGACTCTCTGAATGATTGCAGTATATTTTTGTGTGACTTTCTTAACTCTTGTTCAACATCTCATCTCAATACTAAAGTCTTAAAACAAAAAAACTGTTCTATAGCTTAGGGGGAGCTTTCCTCTTTAATTGTTTTTGTTTTAAGAGAGATTGCACATCTCAGGGGGAGTTAAGAATATATATGAATCATCCTATTCTAATCTCATCAGATATTTTAACTTACAGTTTGCCATCATCAAAAAATGGGGAGATTGTTGAGACAAGTTCACCCCCAAGTGGTTTTTAATATGACAAACTGATTAAGTTCAAATATACATATGAGATGCATCTTGTGTTACTAACTGTGTGTTTAAGTGTGACAGAGATTCTGTGTATCTAAACAAATGCAGGAATACTTAGATCATAAATAACACAAGTAACAGATGCAAGTTCAGCTCGAGAAGCAAGCTAAGAACAGATGCAAGCTCAGCTTGAGATGCAAAGCCAAGGTCAGACACATAATCAGCATTAAGATGCTAACACAGCTTGAGATGCAAGCCTCTATGTTCAAATGATATTCTAAGGAAAGAAGAGACCCCGACATTAAACTAAAAGAGACTCAAGAACAACTTGAGATGCAAGCTATGAACAGATGCTAGTTCAGCTTGAGATGCAAGGTCAGCTTGAGACGCTGTCTCAAGGTCAGACGAAGCAAGAGGGGATCTCATCAGAGATGCAAGTAAATCATAACAGAATCTGGACAGAAGCAACACTGCACACTTAATGCTAGGAGACAGCAAGTAGAGTCAGTACAAAGTCAAGCAAGGACACAAGGACACTGACACAATACCTTAGTCTGAAAAGCTGCTGACTGCCTACTGAAAAGACTGCACCTGATGCTATGAGCTCTAACAGATTGCAACGGCCACATAACGGCTAGTTTCTCATCTGATGATATAAAAGAGACGAGAACAAATGCTGAGTGTGAGAGAGACTGCCTACACTTCTGTGAAATCATTCAGCATCTTATCACATCTCAACCAACATCTCAAGTATACACATCAGTTATCTGTGAACAGATTCAGCACATCTTGAGATTTACTATTGTCTCTTTCACCTCTCTTCAGTATATCATTTCAATACTGTAACTTAAGAAGAGAGTTTCCCTAGCTTACCAATTTCCATATCCATACTGTGTATGTTGTAAGCTAGATCCATCATTTTCACCTATTGTAACCTGTCTCATCTAAGATAGGAAGGTTCCTAGTCTTGGAGTGAGGTGTTTGCGTCCTGGAGAGGCTGTAAGAATACTTGTGGCTCAGCTAAGATAGGAGTGCCTAGGCTTAGTGTGAGTGAGACGTCCTGAAGAGGCTGTACTTGTATTGACTGGTTTGTCAATAGTGGAAAATCTCACTTGTTGTGAGGACTAGATGTAGCCCAAGGAGTGGGTGAACCAGGATAAGATCTCTGTCTACTGTCTCTTACTCTATCTATTTATTACTTGCTTTGAATTAACCTAAAGCTATCTGTTAATTACAAGGATAAGTACGTTAACAAGCAAGATAAAGAATCTAAGTTGAAGCATAAGAACTAGTACTAAAATTGAATTAACTCTATCCTGTCTTAACAGAGACTCCAAGTTAGCAAACATGAGAGCACATCTCAACATTCAATTTTAGTGTGGATTTGCAGGAACAGATTTGAAAAGTCTCTATTAAACCCCCCCTTCTAGAGATCTTCAACCAACTTCACAGTGAGGGGTAGAGTGTACTCGGGGAGGTGATTGTACTCGAGATGCACAAGCCTAGTGAGAGGCGAGTATACTCGGGGAGGTGATTGTACTTGAGATGCACAAGCCTAGTGAGAGGCGAGTGTAGCTCAGGGAGGTGTTGTACTCGAGGTTGCACAAGCCTAGAGAAGGGTGAAGTGCAACTCGGGGAGGTGAACTGCGCGGACCCATTAGAGGGGGGTGCAGAGACCATGATGGGATCCATCATTGGTGACAACTAGGGAGATTGATGAGGAACGCCCATCGTGTGGAGTTCTAAGTCATGATCCTTGGGATGATGATTGTGATAATTTATGATGGTTATGATGAGTATGATGAGGATGATGATTATGATGATGGTAATGATATTGATGATGTTTTGGTGAGCATGATGATTGTTGAACATGCGTTGAATTTGATGATGGTATTGAACTACATTATGATGTATTAGATTTATTGTTGAGATGACTATTACATATTGAGAATGAGTTTGATGACTTATAAAGTGTGATTAGCGTACTTATGATGAGATAAGATGTTTGATAATAAAGATGTAAGATGAAATGAGTATGTGATTAATTGATGATAATGATGAATATATGTGGGTGAGGATAGGGTAGCCTCCTATGTGTATGTATAAGTAGTATTCTTTTCCTCACCGTTATACTGTGGTTAATTTTACAGGTGATGATGATGACACGACTGGTGTCAAGTATTGATTGAAGGGATAGTCGCTCTGATATATGTGACATCAGGGTTTACTGTTGGGGGTTTTTATTTCATGTTTTCCATTTCTAGGAAAGGATTTTGTAAACTGTTAAGTGCCTTACATGGCCAGTAGGTTATTTTTATGTTGATTCCGCTGCTTAAAATATTTTGAAACATTTGACTTCTATTTTACCTTATATGAGTTTACTTATGAAATAAATGACGTTTATTACGATGAGAAATGTTAACCTTTTTACCCGTTGTGGGACACTATTCTTTCTATATCTCGAATTATTAATTGTATAAGAGTATGGGGTAGAAGGGTGTCACATTAGTTGGTATCAGAGCAGGTCGGTTCACCGGCCTTGAGTTATGAGTTTACTATGTTTCTGTGGTGTTAATCTGATTGATTGATTGAGTGAATTGTGTTTCCTGACTTAATTGTTTGTTTGATTTTATTTTCCTGATTCACCTTGTATGTTTGTTTATTCTTTCTTTACTCAAGAAAGAGTAATGGCTGGGGGGGTAGGAACGACCGAGCGATGGCCGATGCCTTAATGGCGATGGCATAGGCTGTTGGCAACCTAAACCAAGATCACGAGACGGATTGGCTATCACGGTTCTAGAGGAACCATCCACCTACTTTTCGTGTGGATTATGACCCCGATGGAGCTGCTGACTGGATATTCGAGATCGAGAAGATCTTTAGAGCGATGGACTGCCCGATGATACAAAAGGTGACGTTAGCTACGTTCATGCTATCAGGGGATGCTGGATTCTGGTGGTAGAGTACTTATCATAGGATGATCGATGAGGGCACCACATTGAGTTGGGATAACTTCAAGAGGGTATTCCTTGAGAAGTACTTTCCTCATGATGTTTGCAACAAGAAGCAGATTGAGTTTCTTGAGTTGAAGCATGGGGATGGCACCGTGGCAGACTACGTGTCAAAGTTTGAAGCGCTAGTACGATTTTGTCCTACATATGAAGGAGCTGCTAATGAAGAGTCCAAGTGCGTAAAGTTTTTCAGCGGTCTTCGTCCGGAGATCAAGCAAGTATTCAACTACCAAGGGATGACACACTTTCACGAGCTGGTGAACAAGTGCAGAATTTATGATGAAGACAGCAGGGCTAGAGCTGCACATTACTAGAGTGGAGGGCCTTTGAGAAGTCAGAACAAGTTCCAAGCGTCTAACAAGGGCAAACCGTATTCTCGTGCAACGGGAGGCTCCAAGTTTGGAGTTGGCAGTGAGGGTACAGTGCAGAAGAAGAGCTACATTCCGGCGAATGGCCAAGCGTCCAAGGGTGGAAGCGTGGGTGCTACGACTCCCATTATTTGTTTCAGATGCGGAAAGGAAGGACATAAATCGAACCAATGTGAAGATTCAGAAATCACCTGCTACATCTGCAAAGAGAAGGGACACATTTCCCGTGACTGCACTCAAAAGAAGAAGTAAGGAGCTGCAGCAGCAAGTGGAGGTGCTAGTGGGAGCGCCAGTAAACCTCAAACTACTGGGAGAGTCTTTGCCTTGAGTGGTACTGAAGCTGCTCAATCCGAAGATTTGATCCAAGGTACTGGTTTCATTGCGGTCAATCCTTTAGTTGTTTTATTTGATTCTGGTGTGACTCACTCTTTCATATCACATGCTTATGTGTCTAAGTTAAAATTGCCTATTTCTTCTTTGCCTTTTGTTTTAAGTGTGGAAACGCCAGCTAGTGGTTCAGTTTCTACTTCTGATGTGTGCTTAAATTGTTCTATTCTTATTAATGATAGAGAATTCCTAGTCGATCTGATTTGTTTGCCTCTAAGTCAACTAGATATTATTCTTGGTATGGACCGGTTATCTTTCAATCATGTCCTTTTAAACTGTGCTGATAAATCTGTTGTGTTTGGTCACCCTGTTGAGAGTAAGAATAAGGACCTTTTGACTGCCAACCAAGTAAAGGCGTCTCTAAGGGAAGATGCCCAGGTTTACATGCTTTTAGCTTCTTTGAAATCTGAGAGTAGTACTATTGTTAATGAGATACCTGTAGTGTGTGAGTATCCTGAGGTGTTTGCAGATAATGTTTCTAGTCTACCACCTGAGAGAGAGATAGAGTTTTCTATAGACTTAGTACCGGGTACGGGATCGATTTCAACTGCACCATATAGGATGTCACCCATAGAGTTAGCAGAACCTAAGAAGCAATTAGAAGACTTGTTAGAAAAGAAGTTTGTGAGGCCTAGTGTATCACCCTGGGGAGCACCTGTGTTGTTAGTGAAGAAGAAGGATGGTAGCATGAGGTTATGTACAGATTACCGCCAGTTGAATAAGGTAACCATTAAGAATAGGTATCCTTTGCCTAGGATTGATGACCTCATGGATCAATTAGTGGGGGCATGTGTGTTTAGCAAGATAGATCTTAGGTCGGGCTATCATCAGATTAGAGTTAAGGAAGAGGATATACCTAAGACTGCATTTAGAACTAGGTATGGACATTATGAGTATCTGGTAATGCCTTTCGGTGTGACTAATGCTCCTGCAATTTTTATGGATTACATGAACAGGATTTTTCGCCCTTAGTTGGATAAATTCGTAGTTGTCTTCATATATGATATAATAATTTATTCCAAAACTAAGGAGGAGCATGAGGAACACTTAAAGGTAGTGCTTCAGATTCTTAAGGATAAACAATTATATGCTAAGATGTCGAAATGTGAGTTCTGGTTAGAGGAGGTGAGTTTCTTAGGCCATGTGATTTCTAAAGGGGGTATAGGTGTAGATCCTTCTAAGGTAGAGGCGGTGCTTAAGTGGGAGGCTCCTAAGTCAGTGAGTGAGATTAGAAGTTTCCTTGGGTTAGCTGGGTACTACAGAAGATTCATAGAGGGGTTTTTCCAAGTTAGCTTTACCTTTGACTGAGTTGACTAGGAAGAGAGTTGCCTTTGTGTGGAATAGTAAGTGCGAATCTAGTTTCCAAACTCTTAAGGAAAAGTTGACTAGTGCCCCAGTGTTAGTGTTGCCTAATCTTAGTAAATCCTTTCTAGTGTACTGCGATGCCTCTAAGATGGGTTTAGGTGGAGTGTCAACGCAAGAGGGTAAAGTAGTAGCTTATGCTTCTAGGCAATTGAAAATCCACGAGAGGAACTACCCTACCCATGACCTAGAGTTAGCGGCTGTAGTATTTGTGTTGAAGATTTGGAGGCATTACTTGTATGGTTCCAAATTTGAGGTTTTTAGTGACCATAAGAGCCTTAGGTACGTGTTTGATCAGAAGGAGTTGAACATGAGGCAGAAGAGGTGGTTAGAGTTTCTAAAGGACTATTAGTTCGAGTTGAGTTACCATCCCGGTAAGGCTAATGTAGTTGCTGATGCTTTAAGTAGGAAATCCATCCATGTTAGTTCCCTTATGATTAAGGAATGGATCTTTTGACTCAGTTTAGAGATTTGAGTTTAGCTTGTGAGGTGACTTCTGATAGTGTGATGTTAGGGATGACTAGAGTAAGCAATGATCTGTTGAAGGATATTAGCAAAGCTCAATTGGAGGATCCGTTTTTGGTGATCAGGCGAGAGGCTATAGAAGGGGGTGGTAATGGTGGAAAGTTTGTTCTAGGTACCGATGGGGTAGTAAGGTTTGGAGACCGAGTGTGTGTGCTTAGTGAACCTACCATTAAGCGTTTAGTGCTTGAAGAGGGTCATAGAAGTAAGCTTAGTTTTCATCCAGGATCGACTAAGATGTATCAAGACTTGAAGAAGGTGTTTTTGGTGGCCTAGGATGAAGAGAGACATAGAAGAATTTGTGAGTGCTTGTTTAGTGTGCCAAAAATCTAAGGCAGAACATCAAAAGCCTTCAGGATTGCTTCAACCCTTAAGTATACCAGAGTGGAAGTGGGATTGTATCTCTATGGACTTTATAGTTGCTTTGCCTAAGATTGTAAGGGGGCATGACTCTATTTGGGTCATTGTAGATAGGTTAACTAAGAGTGCTCATTTCCTTCCCATTAACATTAAGTACCCCTTAGAGAAACTAGCTCAGCTTTACATCAATGAGATTGTGAGGTTGCATGGCATACCATCTAGCATAGTTTCAGATAGAGATCCCAGGTTTACCTCTAGATTTGGGAGAGTTTTCCGTAGGCCTTGGGGACCCAACTTAGGCTTAGTTCAGCTTATCATCCTCAAACTGATGGTCAGACCAAGAGAACCATTCAATCCTTAGAGGATTTGCTTAGAGCTTGCGTGTTAGACCAAGGGGGGTAGTTGGGGTAGCTTCTTACCTTTGATAGAGTTTACTTATAATAATAGTTTTCACTCTAGCATAGGTATGGCGCCTTATGAGGCATTGTATGGTAGGAGGTGTAGAACACCCTTGTGTTGGTGTGAGCCAGGAGAGAGTCTTGCGTTAGGACCGGAGATAGTGCAGCAAACCACTGATAAGGTTAGGATAATCCAGGAGAGGATGAGGACAGCTCAGAGTAGGCAGAAGAGCTATGCTGATAAGAGGAGGAAGGAGTTAGAATTCAAAGAAGGAGACCATGTATTCCTGAAAGTCACTCCGTGGACTGGGGTTGGTAGGGCATTAAAGTCTAAAAAGCTTACACCTCGATTCATTGGTCCTTACCAAATTCTCAAAAGAGTCGGCAATGTTGCCTATCAGATTGCTTTACCTCCACACTTGTCAAACCTTCATAATGTTTTCCATTTTTCTCAACTCCGGAAATACATTCATGATCCTTCGCATGTGATCGAGTCGGATCATCTTGAGATTAAGGAAAACCTGACGGTGGAAACCATGCCGGTGAGAGTTGAGGATCGGAGGGAGAAACAACTTCGAGGTAAAGAAATTCCTTTAGTTAAGGTAATCTGGGAAGGACCTACACCCGAGAGTGCTACTTGGGAACTTGAAGAGAAGATGAAGGAGTCCTATCCAGAGTTATTCGCTTCAGGTAAAATTCGAGGACGAATTTTCCTTTAGGAGGGAAGAGTTGTAACATCCTGAATTTTATTAAGTAAAATAAAATTTAATTAAATTAATAAAGTAGAAGAAATAAATAAAAAATAATAGGATTAATATTATGAGTAGTTTTACCCATAAAGTTATTTTAAAATTAAAAAGAAAATAAGGGGGTTGAGAATGGGCCCGAGCCTATATAGACATTTTAATAAGGAGAGGGTTATCAATTCACCCTAATCCTTATTCGTATAATCGTCAGAGAGCGAAACGCTAAGGAGGGGAGAAACCAAGTCTCAAGAGGAGGTTGTTGAGGAGTAATCATCAAGAACCAAGAAAGAATCTTCCTTGCTGTTCGATCTTCACTTCAAGGTACGGTGGGGGAGAGGGTGCTGCTTGTATGTGCATGTGGGGGGTGCTTAGGTAGTAATTTAAGACTTTAAATTCGTATTGGTATGTGTTATATTGAGAATGGATGATGAAAATTGTTGATTGATGATTGATTTAATGAATCTTGATGAATTCTTGGGTGAAATTGAAGAGGTTATTGAGAATAATTAAAAAGGGATAATTAGGAGTTTGATGATTTGGGGTTTTGATTGAATAACTGTATAATCGTGTTAAAGATTGATTATTTCATTGAATTTGTTTGATAAAAACGTGTTGGATCGAAGTATAAACGATGAGGATTGAGTAGAGATTGAAAAAGGGGAGGAAAAAGGGGTAAAACGTAGAACAAACGCGTTCTACGTAACCTGCGCTGCAACACAAGTTGAAGCGTGGCCCTCTGCAGGTTGCGCTGCAGCGCAGGTTGAAGCGCAGCTCGCAGATTTCTGTTTTTTATGTGAATTTGATGAGTTCTTTTCGGAGTGAGGATGGTTTTTCCTTAACATATGGAATTGAGATTGATATGTATTTAATACAAATGTTATTTTGTGGCATTGATGATATTAAGTGGAAAGTTTAAAGGGTATTGATTGTGATATGAGTATATGACATATCCTTGATGATAGATGTTTATACTATTGCGATGTATGATGATGATGCTTGATGATGCTTATGATATTTTATGATGATGATGAATAATGATGTTTATGACGAATTATGATGAGGATGTTTATGATGATGTTTTCATAATAATGATGATGATGATGTAATTAATCTTATGATGTTGATGATGTTTTGAGCATATATGATGTTGTACTTGAGGTACACGAGTCTAATTAAAGGCGAGTGTAACTCAGGGGAGGTGATTGTACTTGGGGTATACGAGCATAGTGAGAGGTCGAGTGTAACTCAGGGAGGTGATTGCACTCGAGGTGTACAATGGCCCAGTGAGGGGTAGAGTGGTACTCGGGAGGTGATTGTACTCGAGATGCACAAGACTAGTGAGAGGCGAGTGTACTCGGGGAGGTGATTTTACTTGAGATGCACAAGCCTAGTGAGAGGCGAGTGTAGCTCAGGGAGGTGTTGTACTCGAGATTGCACAAGCCTAGAGAAGGGTGAAGTGCCAACTCGGGGAGGTGAACTGCGCGGACCCATTAGAAGGGGGTGCAGAGACCATGATGGGATCCATCATTGGTGACAACTAGGGAGATTGATGAGGAACGCCCATCGTGCGAAGTTCTAAGTCATGATCCTTGGGATGATGATTGTGATGATTTATGATGATTGTGATAATTTATTATGGTTATGATGAGTATGATGATTATGATAATGGTAATGATATTGATGATGTTTTGGTGAGCATGATGATTGTTGAACATGCGTTGAATTTTATAATGGTATTGAACTACATTATGATGTATGAGATTTATTGTTGAGATGACTATTACATATTGAGAATGAGATTGATGACTTATAAAGTGTGATTAGCGTACTTATGATGAGATACGATGTTTGATAATAAAGACGTAAGATGAAATGACTATGTGATTAATTGATGATAATGATGATTATATGTGGGTGAGGATAGGGTAGCCTCCTATGTGTATGTATGAGTAGTATTCTTTTCCTCATCGTTACACTGTGGTTAATTTTACAGGTGATGATGATGACACGACTGGCGTCGAGTATTGATTGAAGGGAGAGTCGCTCTGATATATGTGACATCAGGGTTTACTGTTGGGGGTTTTTATTTCATGTTTTCCATTTCTAGGAAAGGATTTTGTAAACTGTTAAGTGCCTTACATGGCCAGTAGGTTATTTGATGTTGATTCCGCTGCTTAAATATTTTGAAACATTTGACTTCTATTTTACCTTATATGAGTTTACTTATGAAATAAATGACGTTTATTACGATGAGAAATGTGAAACTTTTTACCCGTTGTGGGACACTATTCTTTCTATATCTCGAATTATTAATTGTATAAGAGTATGGGGTAGAAGGGTGTCACAAATCTTCTAAGTCTTTTATGCATTATGATTCGAGTTTTCTGCTTTCTGTATCTCGAACTCTGCTCTTTGATTTCTCGAAATCTTCTTTCTGGAAATTTGACTTCATGCACTCGAAATTCCTTCATCCTTGACACTTAGCCTTTTCTTGATGCTTGAACCTACTAAGTCTTTTCTCATTGCAAGATTTGACTACACTCTTTCATATGCCACATGTCCAGTTTCATTGGCCAATTCAAAGGTCATGAAGACCACCGACCACCGTCCATTCAACTTCATTATGAGAATTCTTCTTATTGGATGTTAAAATGACCTCATTAATGATGCTCAACTCCTTTTATTCCTATAAATAGGAGTACTATTTGGACGTTCTCTTCACAATTTCAAACTCTCCTTCTTCTTTCTAAATTCTTCAAAGAATATGATGAAGTATATTACTTTGGCTGTTGCGTCTAACCTAATCTAGAATGACTTCATTTTTTATAAGGTTAACGCAATAGCCAAAGCTATAGGCTTTTTCAATCTTTCCTTTTGAAGGGTTTCTCTTAGGTTAAACGTAACAACCAAATACAAACTCATTTAGAAATAAATGATGTTGTTTGTTCGTTCTCCAAGTACTTCTTGATTTCTTCCCCAAGTCTCAAGGTGGTTCAACAAATTGAATAAACATTCTTTTTGCCTTGACTCTATTAAAATTTGTGGGGGAGGATGAAGATAAAGAGGCATGTTAGGCATGAGTCAAGTACTCATTCTAGTTTAGGATAGTTTCCTTTCTAATGTATTGGGCACTTAGGATAGTTTTCTTTTCTAATTTGTATTTCCAATATATTCGAACTTATGTAATTCGAATTGGACTCATTAATAAAAGAACTATTTCTTTACTTTTCTTCAATACTGTAAATACCACATTTTCGAATTCACCTTTGTCTTCTTTTTGAATTTTCTAAAGTTCTTTTTGGTATCAACTTTACCAAGAACTTTCTAAATTATAAAACTCATTATAAAGATTAAAAAAAAAGTAATTTTGGCTTCTTTTGTAAAACTCGAAAATGCCCAAGTATTCACAATTGTGGAATTCAAAATATCCAAAAATCAAATCCCAACAGATACCCCTCCAAAAAAGAAATCTTCTAAGTCTTTTATGCATTCTGATTTCGAGTTTTCTGCTTTCTGTATCTCGAACTCTGCTCTTTGATTTCTTGAAATCTTCTTTCTGGAAATTTGACTTCATGCACTCGAAATTCCTTCATCCTTGACACTTAGGTCCTTTTCTTGATGCTTGAACCTACTAAGTCTTTTCTCATTGCAAGATTTGACTATACTCTTTCATATGCCACATGTCCAGTTTCATTGGCCAATTCAAGGTCATGAAAACCACCGGCCACCGTACATTCAACTTCATTATGAGAATTCTTCTTATTGGATGTTAAAATGACCTCATGAATGATGCTCAACTCCTTTTATTCCTATAAATAGGAGTATTATTTGATGTTCTCTTCACAATTTCAAACTCTCCTTCTCTTCTTTCTAAATTCTTCAAAGAAATTCTTCAACAGAATTGAAGAAGTATATTACTTTGGCTGTTGCGTCTAACCTAATCTGGAATGACTTCATTTTTTATAAGGTTAACGCAATAGTCAAGCTATAGAGAACCCCACAGAGAGGTGAACACTCAAGAGATAAGATCAAGAAAGTGTGAAAAGCTAGAGAAGCTTCTCCAAAAAGAAAAAGGAGCAAGCAACACACAGGTGAAAAGGCAAGTGGAAGCAGAAAATTCTATCAAGCCAAAACACTATGTTGTATTTCAATTCCTTGTACTTAGATTTATCCCTTTGTTTCCTGAGTTCTACTCAGTTAACCTTTTGTACAAGAGAACCTGTGTTTCAGTTCTTAGAAACTTTAAACTTATCGTTCATTATAAACATTGTTAAGTGTCTAAGAGCCTGGGAGAGGCTTGGAGGAACAACGAAAACTTGCTGCTGTTTAGCCTGTGAAGAGGGCTGTGTGTCAAAGAATACTTGATTTTAGCCTGGAGCGCTGTGTCCAAACAATACTTGGTGTTTAGCCTGAAGAGGCTTGTTTCAAATAATACTTGTATCTGATCAGATTGTGGAAAATCCAATGGAGTATTTGCCCTGGACTGGACGTTAGCTCAATGAGTTAGTAGGTGAACCAGGATAAATTTCCGTGGCCTAAGTTCCTCTCAACCCTTAGCTCTTTAAATTCTATTTTAACTAACCAAGGAGGGTTTAAGAAAGTGTTTATAAATCCATACAATAAACAATCTTTTCTTCATACGAAAACGTTTCAAAGATTTTTTTTCAACCTTCTGAGTTGCATCAGCAAGTTGTTGGACTCTAGTTTGGAAGTTGTTTGAAACATTTCCAAATCAGTTTGCTTGTTAAAATGTTTTAAAAAATCTGTAAAGAATTATAAAACACTATCCAACTCCCCTTCTAGTGTTTCCTTGTGGTTCTAACGATTGGTATCAGAGCTCAACCTCGGGTTGAGCATCTAACAAGTGCTGAGGGAAAAGATCCAGATGGAAACCTCAACAAGCTATGGTGTTTATATCTCAGAAGGAGCATATGTATACCCAGACCCACCAATCTTCAATAGAGAAGATTATTCTTTCTAGAAAGAACATATGAAGCTATTCATGGAGAGCTATAATCTTGATCTCTGGGATATAGTTACTGATGGTAACTATGTTTCCCATGAGAAATGGATATGCCCATTTCCAACGTAGAGTGGTCCCATAAGCAAAAACTTTAAAGTTCAACTAAATTCTCAAGCCAAACTCTACTTGATTGTCTCTGAACAAGTGTGAGTATGATTTGTTTACGGGATTCTACTCGGCAAGGAACATATGGGATTGGCTAGCTTCATATGCTCTTAAAGGAGATAAAGATTATGAATCATCAGAAGAGCAATCCACTGCAAGCGAGAAAGAAGGAATCATCAGAAGAGGAGAATCTATGCTTCATGGCAAATCAATCAGAAGATTAGGATTCTAAGGTAATATCCTTAACTCTTCTTGATGAATATGATGATTTAGTTGATGGAACTAAGAACACTTCAGAAAGTATAAGAAGCTTTCTAGTGCCTATGATGCTGCATGCACTAAAAATAAGGATTTTGAAAAAGAAAAACTTATACTTAAAGAAGAGCTTCTGAAGCAAGATAACAGTAAGCTCAAAAGTCTACATGAAGAAAAGCAGGGTCTTCAAGGACAGAATTTTAGCACTTACTAAAGACCTGGCCAACTTACTAAGGTACAATAATCTGACAGATTGTTGAAAACTCAGAAAAGGTTTAAATGATAAAAGAGGCTTAGGGTTCCTCTAGAGAAAACCATCATCCAAAACATCTAATTCTGATAAGCCTAAAAAGGAAAAGAAAAGGTTGATGGATGCCCTCACTGTGATAACATAGATTGTTCAAATCTGAATGTAAGCAGGATAAGGAACCTATTCCTGTAACTGACCCTAGTGGACCCAAGAATGGGTACCAAAATTGTCCATTGTTCTCTTGGAGATTGTTTTCACAAAGCAAAGAAACTCCAGAATAACCAAAGAAAAGGCTGAGTGGAGAACTATATGGAAAGAAAGTGTACATACTGAAAGCTTTCAGCACAACCTGCTGAAAGCTATCATCATTTTTAGAAAGCAATGTTGAGTCTCATCCTATAAAATCCCATCTTATGGTAACATGTTCCTATTTCAGACTCTCTGAATATATATACATTGTTTGAATTATGTTTACTCTCTGAAATGTTTCTGTGATGATCTTGCTGAACCTCATATTTGTTGAAAAATTATTTTATTAAAATAATTATTTTATCTAAGAAATATGAAAGGTCTTTAAACTCAAACGTTTTTGAAATATTTGTGACATGGCTCTCTATAATTGATGGCTCATCAACTGTCAACTCAAAGCGGCACGATGGACGACTCTCATGTCTGCGTAGTTTTTGTAACCGCTGTCCTCAATGCATCTGATGTGCCTATTTATAGAGTTTGAGGAATCATCATGAGAACTACAGTTTCTCTCTACAATCAAGAAATCCCCTGAGTATCTAAAGAACTTCTCCTCTCTCCAAGAACCTCAAGTTTTCTCTAAGTTCAAATTTTCATCTATGGCTGTTGAATCCGTTGCTTCAAGTGCCTCTGCTCCAACATCGTTTGATGAGAGAATCATCCCCACGAGAATGGTTCGTCTGTCTAATTTCGACGAGGCCGAATTCATGGTCTCTGAGTATTTTGATGCAGTCGGCTGGACCCCATTTTTCAACATCTCCTCTCCTTAGCATGAGGAGAGCGTTCTGGAATTTTGGAACAACTCTGTGATTGTTTCTAACCTGGTCGCACCGGGATAAAGACCACTGTAATAGGTAGGTCACTCTCTGTGGACTGCAACCTGCTGGAGGAAGTGGGAGGAAGTTCCGGCTAGAGGAGATAATTTTTGCCAAAACTGGGAAATCTCTCATGGAGGCTTTTTAGTGTATGACTAAATGTTGTTCGGTGGCAGACGTTTCAATCCTACCAAGCATTCCCAACTTCTGGAAACTCCCAGAATGATACTTGTTATTCTCAACTACTGCATCCTTCCAAAGGGAAGTGATAATATCTATATCAAAGAACTTGAAAGGTTTGTGCTGACTCATTTGCTGATGAAGAAGAAAATAAGTCTTCCTTGGGTTCTTCTCTATCAAATGTTGTTCAAAATAGAAATGTATGTTGCTGACCGCTTTCCCCACAATACTTTAATCATGAAAATCCTGATTCACAAAGGCTTTCCTATGGATGGCATCTTTGATCAAGCACCTCCTTCCATCTTCACTCCGGTTATGTATGAGGAGTTAGACCGGACATTGATTGAAAAGGAAGAAGCCCTAGAGAAGAGGATGGCAGAAGTCCCTGATAAGTGCCAATTATATGATATATTCTTGTATTTTTATTGCACTTATCAAGGGTAAAATAGTAATTTATGCCCCAAAATAATCCCTTTTTATTAATAATTGTAATACTTGTGTTATTTAATTTGAATTTTATGCTATTTTAATAGAAAATCTGTTAATTTTGCATATTTATAAGAAAGATTTGAATGAGAAAAGAAGATAGAATCATTTGAGGATAGGATTTGCAGATTTGAAGTTTAAATGAGAACAAATAAAGATAAGATCAGCAGCCATTTAAACAAGGATTCTATGGATAACTTCTCAATTTAAATTCAAAAACAAGATAAATACAGAATCAGATCAAAAGAGGGAAACAAGGAAAGCCAAGCAACAAGGATAAGATCAGGAACAGATCAAGTTAAAAGAGAGAGAATCAAGAGAAACTGGAACGAGAAATACGCTCCACCTGCGCAGAGCGCAGGTGAAGCGTAACCATCAAGATTCCTCTCTGGATCCTGCGCTTCAGATGCGTTGAGCGTAGGAATGCAGATTTGTTTTTAGATCTGTTTTCAAAACAGATTCCTTCCAGATTTCATATAGGTTTCATTCATCTATAAATAGAACCTTTTGTAAAGATCAAAGGAGGTTTTAGCAAGGAGCTTTTGGTAGAGAGTCTAAGATAGAGGAGATTTTAGAGAGATGGCAGAAGTAGAGCTAGGATTGAAGAAAAGCGTGACAGTTTCTTCATTGGTCTGTATGGCTACCATGCGTAGCTAAACTCTCCAATAGGGTTGAATGTAGTTGATTCAATCCCCAAGTGTATGTGAATTCTCTTTATTATTTATGAATCCCTATTCTATAATATCGATACTTTTATACTTTGCTTAATGCGTAGCTTCCGCCCATGTGCCGGAGTTATAGGTTGTTTTTATAAGATGCATTGGTAAATGGTTTTTAAATACAACAACGAGTTTGGGAAATCCTAGACATAGGACACTTGAATTCTGATTGGTAAAAGTACTCATAGTAATCGCTATAGGAATATAGGGGAAATCGATGATTGAAGAATTGGAATGTGACAGCCTCTTCATAGTAGTCCCTATAGGAATATAAGGTGAATTGATAGTGTTAACGAACGGAAAAGTAGGCCGGGGTAATTTGTCGCCTGGGAGAACCCGCATGGATTATCTTCGAGTATTTTACTATCTGGTAACTTGGGGTAAAATAATATAGTTTGGCTAGGGTATTATAGAAATATATTCATAAATAATATTGGGGTTCACATGCATAAGGGATGTGATGATACGAAGTTCAATCCTTATCCAAGTAACGCTATCTTACCTTATCTCTATTATCTCATTTACTTTATGCAATTTACTTCTAGCACAACAATCATCAAAATGCCGTTTTCTACTTGATAGTCTGATCACTAAAAATACGAAGTGAACTGTTCTCTGTGGATACGATAAACTCATACTTACTATTATACTGCTGAAATTTTGGTACGTTGTCAGAATCTCATCAATCCCTCCTGAAACATCCCCTGTTGAAAGGAGAAGGGCTAGAGCCTCTGATCATCTGGGTGCTCATGGAAGGATCAAAAAGGTGTTGCTGCGTATAACTTGAAGAAGCTACATGCTCGCGTTGGTCGGCTAGCGAAGAAGCTGAAGGAAACTCAAAAGGAGTTACTAAAGCTGAAGGCAGGGAAGGAGGGTGCCAATGCTGCCGAGACCATGCCTATTGATAGCCATTAATTTTTCAAAGAGCCATGTCATAGTCTTTGTTCTTTTGTTTTTGAAAATACTTGTTAAAATTTTTATAATTTTGATTAATATGAATGAACTTTTCACTTTCCTCAAAATTCTATCTTTGATGTTATGGTTCAATGTGTGTGATTTAATTCTATATTCTCTGAATACGCTGATACTAATCATTGGTTGCGCACATTTATTGACCTCACGCTTAACCTTCCTATTTAAATACCTGAATTTATTACTCTATTTCACGTGCTTAAGTTATCTGAACCCTTTTGAATAATGACAAAAGGGGGAGAAAATAACTAACAAATTCTCTGAAGCTAAAAGGTTTTCTTCAGAAGCTAAATGTTTTCAGAAGCTAAGAGTTTTTTAGAGGAAAAATCTCTTATTCAGGGGGAGTTTTCACACTCTACTCATTTATCTGAAAAAGAAGGATAACTTTTCTTCTTAAACTTAAATCTAAATCTTTCAAATATTTGTTAGTCATATCTAGTTTGTCATCATTAAAAAGGGGGAGAATGTTGAGTCTCAAAATCAATTTAAGTATTCAAATTGGATTCAAGACTCATTATCCTTGGTTTTAATGATTAACAAATTAGATTGTATAAAAATAGATTCCACTGAGAAAGGTATTTTTTTTTCTATTTCAGCAACTCAAAAAGAAACAACTCTCTGAAGTTGATCAACCTGCTGAATTGAAGAACTCTCTGGAGAGCTTGGATCTGCTGAAGACTTTCCAACCTCTGATAACGTGTACTGCTCTGAGAAGTCTTACTGAATTCGGGCAACATAGTATCTGTCAAAGACAGAAGGCTTTCTGCGCAAAGACTTAAAGGTCTCTAAACGTATTCTGCCATCGTCTACAAAAGAAATCTTTACAAAGTTCTTTCTATACCTCTTGAAACATCATACATGAAAAAGGAACCTTTGTACCTGCTGTGTGTCAAAGTCGTACTATCTCTGCACACCTACTTTATTCAAGACAAAAGGCTTCACAAGTTTGTCTCTCAACGTTTATTTGCTCATCGGCTACTTTTCTGGATGCTATATATAGCTCCACGAAAGTCCTTGAATAAGTGTGAGCCACATAAAGAACACCACAGAGAGGTGAAATGCTCAAGAGATAAGATGAAGAAAGCGTGAAAAGCTAGAGAAGCTCTCCAAAAAGAAAAAGAGAAGAGTTTTAGCAAAAAGAGTGAAAAAGGCCAAGTGAAGGGAAAATTCTATCAAGCCAAACACTCTGCTGTATTTCAATTCCTTGTACTTAGATTTTATCCTTTGTTTCCTGAGTTATACTCAGTTAACCTTTGTACAAGAGAACTTGTGTTTAACTTCTCAGAAACTTAAACTTATCCTTCATTGTAAACACTATTAAGTGTCTGAGAGCCTGGAGAGGCTTGGAGGAGCAAAGAATACTTGTTGTTGTTTAGCTTGAAGAGGCTGTGTCCAAAGAATACTTGTTTTTAGCCTGGAGAAGCTGTGTCCAAACAATACTTGGTGTTTAGCCTGAAGAGGCTGGGTTCAAATAATACTTGTATCTGATCAGATAGTGGAAAATCCAATGGAGTGTTTGCCTTGGGACTGCACGTAGCTCACTGAGTTAGTGGGTGAACCGGGATAAATTTCTGTGGCTAAGTTCTCTCAACCCTTAACTCTTTAAATTCTATTTTAACTAACCAAGGAGGGTTTAAGAAAAGTTGTTTTATAAATCAATGCAGTAAACAATCTTTTCTTCATACGAAAATGTTTCAAAAAGCATTTATTCAACCTTTTGAGTTGCATCAGAAAGTTGTTGAACCTCTAGTTTCGGAAGGTTGCTGAAACATTTCCAAATCAGTTTTCTTGTTAAAGGTTTTCAAAAAAAAATCTGTAAAGAATTATAAAATACTATTCAACCCCCCTTCTAGTATTTCATGTGGTTCTAACAGAAGAATCTTATTGAGCCAAAATGCTGCAAAATTCAAGCTGCTATTCTTTGATAATCTTTGTACTTAGAAAACCTTCATTGTATCCTGAGTTTATACTCAATTATCCTTTGTATAAGAAAGTTTCTCAGTTTAAGTTTCTCATGAACTTAAACTTCCATTTTTTGTAAACACTTTCAAGTGTCTGAGAGCCTGGAGAGGCTTGGTGAAACAAACAATACTTGGGTTTGAGTATGGAGAGGCTTGTCTGTAAAAGAATACTTGGGTTTGAGCCTGGAGAGGTTTGACTGTAAAACAATACTTGGGATTTAGCCTGAAGAGGTTGTGGATAAAACAATACTTGTAACGGAGATCAGTTAGTGGAAATCCTTTGCTGGTTTGGCATTAGGACTGGACGTAGCTCACAGTGGATGTGAGTGAACCAGGATAAATTTCTTGGCTAAGTTCTCTAACCCCTATCTCTTTATAATTGTTATTTGAACTAACAGGAGGGTTCTGAATAATTAGTTTTATAAGTTTGAACGTAAAACAATCTCAAACTCTTTATAAAACAAGTTTTTAATACTGTGATTTGGTCCTGCTGAAGCATTTCAGCAAGTCTCTGAAAACACCAGTTTCAGCAAGTTACTCAAAAGTTTTGTTAAACTTGGTTTGTGAAAAGGTTTCCTATAAAATTTGTTTGAAATTATAAAATACTATTCAACCCCCCTTCTAGTGTTTCCTGTGGTTTCTACATAAGGGTTTAAGATTTGAGATTATTTATTATTCAAGAATTTTTATCTTACTTAGGTATAAAAAATGGTTACCTTATTTATGATGTTGTGTTTCGTAGACATAAATAAACCATTATTGTAATTGTTTGAGACCACATAAAATCCTAATAGATGAGTATTTTTCCTTATAGAAAAACTGTATTTATTTTTCTAGTAAAAGACCCTAGATTTATTGTATCCACATCTTAGATTATTAACACCCCTCTACCTTTAGGAGCAATTGCTTTGCTGAAATATTCAAGTTTTCTTGTCATTAGAAAGAATTGTTTTTTAATTTTAATTAGATTATTCAAAATTTAAAAATGATTAATATAGCATAGCTAGCTTTTAACATTTCAATTTGGTTTTCAATTAATTTACCAAATACACTCTTAACTTAAAAAAAATTGTAAAATAATTAGTTAAAGAGCTCCATTTCATGTTTCGATGAGTTAGTCAAAGAGAACTAATATTAATTGAGTAAATTAGCATATTGGTCCCTAACTTTTAGGGCACCATATAATTTTGTCCCTAATTTTGTTAAAATACTATGTCAAAAAATACATACTAAAGCACAAGATTTACAACGTTTAAAAAAATAAATGCTTTAAAAAAGGGGGTCCAAAGTATTCTAAAGCGTTTATTTTTTTTAAAACACTTTAAGATATTAATAGTTACAGCATTTTGCCTTTTTAAATGCTTTAATATTCAAATAATAAAATTTTAATTATGATTACAATGTTTATTCACAAAAAATGCTTTAGAAGAGTGCATAAGTTACAACATTTATTTATTTTAAACGCTTCAATAAAAAATAATTTTTTTCATATAGCATTTTTTATAAAATGCTTTAGTGGCTATTACAAATGTATCATCAAGTGGCTGGTTGTTACAAAGAAGAAATTGAAAGGAATTGAAGCTGCAACGGTTACAAGGAGACAAAGCATTAATGGCACGGGGGTGACAAATTGAAGCACTTTTTGGAGGTTTCTTTTATAGGCTATCCAATGTGGCCAACCAATGCATCATTGGCTGATTCCTTAGCTGAATGTGGGCGGCCAAACATGTGCAATAAAGGGCTGAATTATGATTATAAAAAGGGAGGCCAACATGTGATGAAATTGAAGAGTAAAGACCATTCATTGGGGGCGGCCAACATATGTTTAAGCTTGATCAATTTCATTCAATTTGTAACATATTTTGGCTGAATTGTTTAGTCACATGGCAACATCATAGGGATTTATTTGCTGAATTATAATTCCTTAATTAAGAGAATGATGACTAGCCACAAAGGAGTAAAAAGGGGCGGCTACATAGTTAAGTTTTAGGCTATAGTTTTAAATATTTTATTTTTTTATTTCATGAATTTCTAGTAGTTACAAGGTGGTTGTAATAGGCCATTACATGGTACGCATGAATCTATTTAAGGGACATGTAAGGCATGCAAGAAGCTTAGAATGTTTATGCAAAAGTTTATCAAATTAAGAGAGTGTTTCTCTAAATTTCTTGCTTAGTCAAGAGTTGAGGTTTATCAAAGGTTCTTCACCTTTGTGTGTGTGATCTCAAGGACTTATCTTTCAATCCTTGAAAGTGTGACGTCCAACTAATTTCTTCTTTTCTATTTTGTTTCTTTCTAATTTCATCAAAAGAATTCAATCTTATGCTAAAAGCTTGTTAGTATGCGTTTATTACTTATCAAGTTAGAGGCTGAATTTTGATTCTGTTGCAAAGTATATTTCATATTCTAAAGTTTGGAAGCTACGTACGTGAATACTATTCAAGAAAAAAATATATTGAAAAGAAAAGAAAGAAAAGAGAAAAATCAAGTGTTAAAGGAAAGTTTAGTATTTCAGCCTAAGGTTTTCTAAAAGATCACTATTTTCGAATCCTAACTCCATAAGGGTTCATATTATTTACACACACGCGCGCGCGCACACACACACTATACTTTATAAATAATTTACTCTATATTATAATTTTGAGATCTCACTTTGGACAGACTCACTCACCATACTCTCATTCTCAATGATTATTAGCATTCTTTCTTTTCTTATTCGATGAATTCCACACACTATTGTGAGTATGAGATTCTCCTTTTCAATATTTGAATTTTTAAATGCTAATAAATATTAATCATAAATTTTGAAATGTATTAATTTAAAACCTTACCATATCATTTTTTATCACAATTATTTTTAATATACATTTTTTGTTCTAATTAGTATGATTTTTAATTTATTATTATATCTTAATGTAAATTAGATTTCAATAGTAAAATATAATCTACTAATTTAAAATTGAATAATTCTCAAAAATCATTCTATTTTTTTAATTTTAAATAAATTTAATTAAATAAAAAATTTATAAGTCCCACTGAACTGAGTTTCTCCGCCTCTGAAGTTGCTTACTGAACCCTAACTAAGTCCTTTAAAAAAGAAAATGTTCTCCTTCTTGTGCGGTCTCCGGTCTCCGTCTGCCTTAACTCAGTCGTCAGTGACGTCATGTCGCTCGTTCACCGGAGTGCCTCTGTTCAGACTGCAGAATACAGCATCGCACAGTGCCGCAGATCCCTCGTTCAGATCGTCTTGTTTCAGAACGCCTCGCTCGGAGCGTCTCCGGTCTCCGTTTAGATCCCTCGTTGCTCGTCTCCAGTCTTCATTGCTCGTTCTTCATCTCCGGTCTCCTTGGTAGCATTGACTTGGCAATTTCTCTATCACTGGACTGATTGCTAATTTCTAAGGTTAGACTACTAGAGACCCTTTGTTATAGCTCTGATTACGTAACTTTGAATGAAAATTTCAATTGGTAATTGGAGGATTTTTATTTGTGGTTATATGTTGATTGATTGAAGCTCTGGCTATAGAGTTACTAAAAGAATATTGTTCTGTTTGATTTGGCAGTTGTGAACTCCTCTAAAATTAGAGGTCTTCATCAGAACCTTGGATGTTTAATTGTGTTTGGACTTATACATTGTGTTAGAAACTTGAAGCAAACTATGATTTTTAATATGGTTTTGGTTGCCTCTGTTTGTTATTGTTGAATGGTGCTGGAGAGTTGTCATTTGGAGTGTTTCGATGGCTTCTTTGTGCAGCCGCATATTTGGTGCTTCTTGTGGTACTTGCCTGTCTAATTTTGAACTCGATTAAATTACTACCATTCTGTAATTGTCTGAATACTATTAGTGCGTGGATTATCTATTTTCATGATGCCATAGGTTCTTCTTTCTAACATATTTTTGTTATCTTTTTAGATATGAAAGCTCAATTAAAGTTGAAATATAACAAAGAGCTATTGAATATTTTGTGTTGAGTAGAAAAGGTGCAGCCCTGATGGATATATAGGCTGAATGCCTAAATTCCCTGAACGACAGGTATTTTTGAAATATTGATTAAGAAGAAACTTGTGAAGTTTGTATGATCACTTGAGTAACCGATGGTATAACACTCATGGATTAATACTTTTCTCAACCCCCCTCTGCAGATGTCCTTGGTGATCTCTTGGGTCCATTGGCAATTGAAGGCCCTCCCACTAGCAGTGTTCACCCTCAGCTGAGCTCAAGTTCTGGATTAGAAAGAACTATAGCTGAAGCTACGACCATAGTACCTGCAGGATAGCAGGAAAATTCTGTGCAGGTACTTGCATTGATTTAAGTACCAAATAGTAATTTGTCAAATTGAGTTGTGTTCATTGTAGTTTGGAAAGCCATTATTGTATCCTTGTCATTCGAATGAATCAAATGATCATTCTATGGTGACTTTGTTTCATTCCCCCTGCAAACAAAATATACTTAAGGTGAATGTCCAAACCTCTATTATAGTTAAAGTAAAAAGTAAATATGAAGATGAGCCAATGTCTTTGAAGTGGTTGTGAAGACCTGAGATTATTCATGATGCTCTTCACGGTAAAGTTGATGTCTTTGTTAACACAAGATGCTGATGATACTAGTGACTATCTCTGGTACATTACAAGGTAATAATCACACCTATTCCCCCCCCCCCCAATTTGTGTGTTTCCCTGCTCTGTTTGTGAGTGTGGACAAAATTTTTTATTTCATTTTCCTTTTTAACAGCCTATGGAATAATATGTTTATTTTATGGAATAAAACATTGGGAAAAACTATGACAAATGGCGTGTGGTCTTATTGGGCCTATTGAGCTTGTCAGTTTAAAAGGTACATGAGACCATCCTTAAATATTTATCCTCACACAAATAGTCATACAAGGTTGGTGGCTGATATAACAAACTCTTTAGTAATAACCCCTTTGATTCTCCTTCCAAATGGGTATCTCTTTACTTTTTTTTTCAATGTAAGGTAACCTTTCTCCGCTTCCATTTTTCTTTTTTAAATCATAGTTTGCAAAGATAGCTGAATTTATTCATTGGGTGGTTGTGATATAAATTGTTTTACCTGATTTTAGGAGTAGAAGCATTAGTTTGTGTTAGTTTTGAACTCTTGTATTTATTGCAAAGGACAAAATGTTTTGTGCTTTTTGTTTTTCATGTTAGTTTTTACTTTTGTCTTGTAGAAACAGTTTCAAAATTAACTTTATATTCCTTCTATTTCTACTTTCCTTACAATCTATTATGTTTGTTCAAATTATTTTGGCATGAAATAGCTAACTATTTAGTAGACATTTGGGTTGTTGGATTTGAGTACTTTCTGTTTTGTTTGAAAGCTAACACTCTAAGCTCCAACATCGTTTATGTTTAAAATTTAGTTTCCATGTTAATTAGACCCAATTTTATTTTGAATTCAAAACTTTTTCTACATAACTTGCATGTTGTACTCATCTGTTCATATCTTGAGCTAAACATATCGGATTTGAGTTTCATTTTTTTGTTGGAATACTAAGACATATATCTTTCAACCTACATAATTTTAGATTTTATCTCCTTTTCGTTTAATAACAGTTTTTTGTTTAAAGGTGATAGCACTCTACTAGAAGCTTGGACCTGCAAGACCTACACTGGAGGATATGCACCAACTTCAAGCCTAAGCTTCAAGCAAGGAAGAGCTGGAGAAATTAGTATCCTACAAATAAAGGTCACTACCCTACAAAATAAGGGTCACTACCCTACGGAAGGACACCTTGACTCTGGATAGGACCCTTGTCCTATGGACCATCCTTAATTAAGACTCTCTTGTATTTTCTTTTTATTTTTTTTGTTATTTCTTTTAATTCCTCCTAGATGGGCGCTAGTTTAGTGGTTTTATTGGTTGGGAGGTTGCTAGGCTAGTTGGGGTAGGAGTCATGGGTTCAACACCCAACTTAGGTGGTTTTTGAGTCATCTTTTTTCCCCTTTTCTTTGGGTGGCCGCCCAAAACTCTATAAATAGGGAGGCTTCCCTCACTTGTAACACTTTCATGAATTAAGTAAAGGCATTATGCCCAAATTTCTCCTCCCTTGGTGAGTTGAGTGAGGCTTGGTGGTTGTTGCTCAAACCATACTGAGACTTATCTAATTCTCCTGAATTAGTGGCGTCTGGCATTGGACTTATCTGCTGTGGGTGGATTCCTGCTTCAGTGGCGTCCTCACAATCTCTTCATCTCCACTTTTTCTTTCATTTTCTCTCATTTTCTCACGCATTATTGCTGCTGCCCAGCCACTATAATTCGTGATTTATGTGCTAATTTTTTATTCTAATCGGTTGTTTTTGCTCAATTCTAAATCCTACACCTATCCTGCTATCAATTGGTATCAGAGCTTGATGAATTGAGCAATTTTTTGGGGGCTGTTGCTGCACTTGGGGCGCTATTCTTGGGGCTGTTTTGGTGCAGAAATTTGCATCAATTTAGTGAAATTTCATCCCTCTTTTCAATTGTAATTTGGACTTGGACTGTTTCCCGGGCCCGATGTGCCTTTCTGCTGCTATCAACTTGTTTGATTTGCTTGCAATTGCTTGAGTTAGAGGGGTTTTTGAGCCGCTAATTCCCACCCCATACGTGTTTGATAAAATGCCTATCTAATTGCTCATACTTGTTCTTAGGTAATTCTTGCAAATTAATTGTTATAAATTGCTTGTTTGTTGGTGAAGTGTGGTAAGAGGATGCATTGTTGTCTTCATTTTTCCAAAGATCGTTCACCTGCATTTTCTCCCTTCACCTTTAATTGTCCACCCCCATATTCATCTCTTTACTTTCTGCTTTTAATTTTCCGCCATTTAATTTCCGCTTCTCCCCATCCTTTTAATTTCTGCTCTCCCCTTTACATGCTGCCATTTACATTTCTGCTCTCCCATCTTCTACTTTCTGCCATCCCCTTCTACTTTCTGCCATTTACATTTTTGTCCTCCCCATCCTTTTAATTTCAGTTTCCCCCTTTTAATTTCGTTCCATTTATTTTGCGCAATTTTCCTTCTTATTTTTGCCATTTTATGCGCATTTTTGGGCTCTTGTTTTGTTCAATTTTCTACTCTTATTATGTCTGTCTGTTTGGCATTTTGATTGTAAATTTGGATTGACTGCTATCTCTACCTTGGACTTTCTCTGTTTGATTGTGCAAAACGCTCACCTATAGGCTCTTTTTTTGGTTCATAGTATTGGAAGAAGATCAACAAATTCTAATTGTTGATTTTCCTTCAAGTTTTAATTCCAATCTTAAAACTGAACCAAGCGTGTTTCTGTGACCATACCAGTTTTGTATAATCAATAAGGAAGTGCTAAGCAATTTTTTTGGCCATTTTTTAAATCAAGTTGTCATTACGTTTTCACAGTTTTTTAGAAATCAGTTTATTCATTATTTTGCTTTTCTGGTACCACTTGGACCAGTTTACTGTTAGAAAATTCCAAAAATATTACAGTAGTTACAGATTATTTTTTTTTCATTGTGTACAAATTTCTGTAATTTTCTGTTGGGAAAAAGATAAAAAAGAAAGAAAAGGCAAGAAAATACAAAAAGTACGTACGTGCCAAAAATACAAAAAGAGGTGCAAAAGTCAACAACAAGGAAGAAAAAGTCAAAAGACACCCAAAAAAAGTCAAAAATTCAAAAAAATTCAGAAAAATAGAAAAAAAAAACAAAGAGGTATCCCAACAATACAGTGGTGGTTTTACTGTAATTTTTTATTTCATTTCCCTATATACCTGATAGCAGGATGGGTGTAGGATCTAGAATTGAGCAAAAATCACCGATTAGAATCAACAATTAAGCAATAAAATGCGAAATATAGGTGCTGGAAAAACAACTATATTCACGCAAGAAAGTGAAAGAAAAATGATAGAAAATGAAAGAAAAAGTGGAGAGAGAAGAAATGGTAAGGACGCCACTGAAGCAAGAATCCTCCTGCAGCAGATAAGTCCAATGTCAGACGCCACTAATTCAGGAGAATTAGATAAGTCTCAGTATGGTTTGAGCAACAACCACCAAGCCTCACTCAACTCACAATGGGAGGAGAAATTTGGGCATAATGCCTTTACTATATTCATCAAGGTGTGGAATAAAGAGGTGAAGACTCCTTTATATAGGAGTTGGGGGGGAGGGGGCGGCCACTACATGGAATAAAGGGGAAAAAATAAAAGATAGGTGCAAACCCATCCTAAGTGGGATTTGAAACCATGCCCCTAAAGGTTTATGACTAAGCTAAGCCTTAAGTCAATCAACCCCTAAATTAGCGCCCCACTTACATAGGAAAATAAAAGATGAGTAAATTTCCTATCCTAGGTGGGATTAGAACCCATGACTTCCTAAGCCTTGTAGCAAGGCAACCTACTAGCCAATAAACTCATACATGTGAGCGCCCAGGTAGGAGGAAATAAAGGAAAAAATACAACAATTAAGAGTATCCTAGTCTAGGGTGGTACATAGGACTATGTGTCCTATTCCAGGGTCAAGGTTGTCCTTCTGTAGGGTAGTATCCCTAAAAATACAGGTCACCAACTTTCCCATTTCTTCCTTAATCTTAGCTCGTCCTCTAGTCATTGGCCCGGTGATATCCTTGACTGCTTCAATAGGAGGCTGTTGCCGTACTATGTCATCAATACCGTAATTGAGTTGTATTTGCTGTTTTTCTTAAAAACGACAATTTTGGCAACTCTTTTCAAAAATCACCAAAAACAATTATCTTTGCAATTTCTTCCGTCTTGTCTCTTTGTTGTCTGTTCTTGTGTATAAGCTTGTTTGAGTGTCAGCTTTTCTTGTTTGTCATATCAATTCCTTGTTTTGTCTTAGGATTTTCCAATCTTCTTTCAGTAGGTATTTTCTTTGTTAGTGTGCTTCTATTTGGGTAAGGGTTAAGACTTAGTCTCACGTTGGTCTTTGCAAGATCTAACCAACCTCCAACCGAGTAGAAGAGGCAAGAGAGTCTCATTATAGAAAAAGCCTAAAAAAGAGTGACATACACGAGTGTTGCATTCCATTGAGTGTAAACACTTCGTTGAGAGGAAAGGTCCATAAAACTTAAAAACTAAAATTAATTTAGGAGAATGGAAGGAAGGAGGCAAGGGGAAAGGGCGACCATGTTGTTTGGGAAAGCCTTAGAAACACCTCTGGGTGAAGAAGAGAGCCAAAGAAAGAACCTATTCCACACTAGGTGCCATATTAAAGATAGGGTTTGTTTAGTGATCATAGATGGAGGAAGTAGTAGCAACTTAGCTAGCCTTAGGTTAGTTAACAAGCTAAACTTACCTACTACCCCACATCCATAACCTTATACACTTCATAGGGTGAGTGATGAGGAAGAATTCATGGTGGATAGACAAGTGAGCTTAAGGTTCAAAATTGGGGATTACCAAGATGAGAGAAGGGTAAAATGTGATGGGTTTGCCAATACCTATAGGTTCCGCCACCAAGGAATAAAATTCACACTCATGCCTATGGCCTCAAATGAATTTAGGGAAGATCAAATCCAACTTAAGAGGTTAATAGAAAAATAGAAAGAAGAAAACTCTAAACAAATGGATGAAAAGGAAGAAGAAACTAAGAAAATTTTGGAAGAAAATAAAACAAAAAGAGAAAAAGTGTATGTGGGAAGGCAGCCTACCTTATCTTGTAAACAATTGAATGCTAACCCTTTTAATGAAAACTTGAATAGGTTGTTGGCAATTAAGCTTAATGGTGCATGCGAGAAGACTCAAGCTATTGAAAGGGAGTTTCCTAAATTAACTTTCTTTATGCGTGATATACCTTCTTCTATGCACAATTATATGCCGCAAAGCATTACATGTCCAAAGGAATTTTACAATTTTGATGATGCCTTGAAACCTATTGCATGCTTAGGAAAGCCAATTCAGTTTGAGAGTACCTTGAAACCTTTTGAAAATGCATGTTTACCCAATCCATTTAGACATATTGACTTGCATGCCTTGCATGATAGATTGGATGTACAAAAACAATTGGTTTGTATACTTGACTTGCATACACATTCTATATTAATCTCTTTATCTCATAAAGGTGTGTATGAAGCTCTTGAACTAGTTTTGAAAAGGGATAGAAATATGGGTAAGGATATCACATGTAACAATAATTGTATGACATCTAGATCGCATGTTGATAGGCCTCATAGTATACTTACGCAATGTGATTATTTTACTGTCTCACCTTACATGAATGCATATGATAATATGCGAAAGGTGTCATATTACTTGAGTGAGTGCATTAGAATGGATATGTCTCGTGAACAAACTTGCATGAATACCTCATGGCATGAACATATACACTACCCTTTTGACAATCATACTCAAGATGCATGTGTTATATTCAATAAAAATGTTGGGATGTTATTGAAAAATATTAAAGCATTCATGCCACATAGCTTCACTTGTGCATTTATTTGGGAACATAGTGTAGAATATTTTGGTGAATATTTCACATTGAAACAAATTTTGTACTTATGTAGAATTTATTTCCTAAGCCTTCTCCATGGCCACTTACTCCTTTTACTTGCAAGGGAGGGCTTCAAAAGATTAGTCTTTGACCCAGGATCTAAATCCACAGAGTACATGGACAAGATGGTTCAATCTTCATTAAGGGAGTTTTCTAACCCTTATCTCAATACCTCTTGTTCATCTCCTATGTTTTTTCTTTTGCTAATCTTTATGATCCCTAAGTATTTTTGTTATGAGCCTTCACTTTTCTTGCTTTGGAATAATACTTATGGGTCTTCTTCTTGTTGTCTAGGCTCAAGAAGGATGTTCAGCTTGTGGACCTCTAACTCTATTCTCCAAGGGCTAAGGGAAGTATCTTCTTACTTCCTAAATTTTGTCATCCATCTCCTTCTTCTACCCAGTTCATTATTCTTATGGCTTCTTTCTGAATTTGCAGATTTGAGGTCAAATCCTTTTCAAGGGGGAGTGAATGATAGCACTCTGCTAGAAGCTTGGATCTGCAAGACCTACACTGTAGGATATGCACCAACTTCAAGCCTGAGCTTCAAGCAAGGAAGAGTTGGAGAGAAATTAGTGTCCTACAAATAAAGGTCACTACCCTACAAAATAAGGGTCACTACCCTACGGAAGGACACCTTGACCCTGGATAGGACCCTTGTCCTATGGACCACCCTTAATTAGGACTATCTTGTATTTTCTTTTTATTTTTTTTGTATTTCTTTTAATTCCTCCTAGATGGGCGCTATTTTTAGTGGTTTTATTGGTTGGGAGGTTGCTAGGCTAGTTGGGGTAGGAGTCATGGGTTCAACACCCACTTAGGTGGTTTTTGAGTCATCTTTTTTCCCTTTTCTTTGGGTGGCCGCCCAAAACTCTATAAATAGGGAGGCTTCCCTCACTTGTAACACTTTCATGAATTAAGTAAAGGCATTATGCCCAAATTTCTCCTCCCTTGGTGAGTTGAGTGAGGCTTGGTGGTTGTTGCTCAAACCATACTGAGACTTGTCTAATTCTCCTGAATTAGTGGCGTCTAGCATTGGACTTATCTGCTGTGGGTGGATTCCTTTTCAGTGGCGTCCTCACCATCTCTTCCTCTCCACTTTTTCTTTCATTTTCTCTCATTTTCTCTCATTTTCTCACGCATTATAGTTGCTGTCCAGCCACTATAATTCGTGATTTATGTGCTAATTTTTTATTCTAATCGGTTGTTTTTACTCAATTCTAGACCCTACACCCATCCTGCTATCAAAAGGTGGTGTTAATTTTGAGGGCACTTCTTAACATGATATGTGTTAGTTTTTATATATTTTGTATGAGTATGACTTATCTTGATTTAAAATTTTAGGTATGCAGAAAGCTTCATGATAATAGAAAGGAAGTTTAATAAAGAGAAAATTGAGGCTTGTATTTGGGGTGCTAGCAAGTCAATTAATCTTGATGAGCTTAGTAGGAAGTCAATTAATCTTTGAATTTCTTTTATTAATATATATTTATTAAGCTGTAATTTTATATTTTGATCTCCTTTTATTGTTAGGGGTAGTAAAAAGGGAAAGTACATAATAAGTGGGACAAGCAGAGCAGGATTCTTGTTAGATTAGCTTATTTTTAAACGTGTTACCTATGGATTAGCTACGACGTTCCCTAGCTAAGAAAAATAGACATACTAAAGCATTCATGAAAACGCTCTAGAAAATCTTTCTAAAGCGTTTATCAAAATGCTTTAGAAAACTTTTTTCTACAGCGTTTTTAAAACGCTTTAGAACGTAAACTAAATACTACAGCGCCAACTACTAAAGCGTTTAAAAACGCTTTAACATGCTTTAAAACTTTAGAATGCCTTTAGTTCTTGATGTTTAATTCCATCTAGCACTTTAGTTCTTACTCGTAACTTCTATTAAGTTGCAGTTGTTTGGTTTACATTTTTATTTACTGTTTTGATTCTATTTCCTGCTTTCTGAGATTTTACAAAGGAAAAACTGGAAATGCTGAAAATAGAAAATTTCGGTGTTGTTTGGTTTACCAAAACATTTCTTATTTCCATTTCTTATTTTCATTTTCTAAACATTATTTTCATTTTCAAGTTTTGAGAATTTGAAAATGTGTTTGTTGTGTTGTTTTCATGTTTAATATCCACTCAAACCACAACTGTCCAACACCATGAATCTAGTTGCAGATATACTTCGTCCCATGGCCCAAGTTTGAATGTAATATCATACAAGGCTTACTTGATTAATGGCTACACTTTCTACACAAAGGCCCATGATGATAGAACAGCAGTCCAAAACAGTGGTGTGACTTTAATTGCCCAAGCATTGCACATGTCAAGTGCAAAAGATAGAAATCCAGTTTATGCTAATATGTCATATTTGGGGTGATTGATCGCATATGGGAATTGGATTATACTCACTTTCGGTTGCCTGTGTTTGGTTGTAAGTGGGTTGACAACAATACTGGTGTTCGGGTCGATAACCTTGGCTTCATGCAAGTTAATTTTAGCAAGGAAGGTTACAAAGATGAGCCATTTATCCTAGCATCCAAGCTCGGCAAGTTTTCTATGTTAGTGATCCCGCAAATGTGAATTGCTCCATAGTCATGTTAAGTAACAAATTCAATGACAACCCAAATGTGGATGAAAATCAAGGGGATGATGTTGAAGATGATCCTTTTGTTACGACATCACAGTTATTACATGGTGACTCAACAACAGATGATGGGTTGTACCTGAGAGCGGACCATAATGAGGGTATTTGGGTTAACCCATCAATTCGTCTAAGAAATGTTCCCACTAGTGTCAACTAACTAGAAAAAGAAAAATATGAGCCACGTATGTTTTTTACTTATTCAAATTGCTCCATATTTATTTTGTCTTATTGTTTACTTGGTCCAATTTATGCAAATTAATGACTTATGTTTCTTATGCAGATATCATGTCAGGATCAGATAATGATAACATGGATTCCATACACAGACGTGGGGCAACAATTATGGCCCAAGTCATCAAAGAGCGGAATAAAGGAAACAAAATACAGGTAACCATTTGTATGTTAAAATCAAATTATGTTCACATCAATTATGTTAACATCAAATTATGTTTATAACTTTGTCCTTTTGTTTAGGTTGCATGGAATGACGGGTCAACCTGTTAATCCCGGAGCAACTACACTCGGTAGTTATATTGGTGCAGTTGCTCGAGCAAAGGTACCAATTACCATTAGACAATGGAAGGATGAAGAAGTTCTTCCATTTAAGAACATGATATGGGAGGATATAAAGGTACATCCTAGCATCCCATCTTATATCTTAAGATAATTAAGGACACCTAAAGTAATACATTGGTAATTTGTTCTGATTTCTATGTAGTCATGTTTTGACATTGATGAGTCCCACAAGAGGTATGTGCTCATGTTGGCTGGTAAAAGAGCAAGATCCTTCAGGTCTGTGTTATCCACCAACCATGTATTTGATGAGAACGGAGAAGTAATCCCGCATCCTCCTAAGAGATATGAGGATGTAATATCACAAGAGCAATGGGAATACTTCGTTGCCCTATGAACACAAGAACGTTTTCAGGTATCGTAATCAACCATATGCTCCATGTTTTTTAATTCCGGTTTGTTAAAGTATATGTTTAATACTTGTATATATAACTCATTGCAGGAAATAAGTAAGTTAAACAAGGAAAGAGCATCGAACCCCGAATATCCATATAGAGCCTCTCGCTTGGGTTATGCTCAACTTGAACAACAAATTGTGAGTATTGTCATTAACATGAAATACCAAAACAGTGTTATTTGTTAGTATTATAGTGAGTAACTTAATGTAAACAGATAAAAGAAGCGGGTGAGAGTCTGGCGAAGTGTCACGACATGCATTGTGGAGAGTCGCTCGCATAAACAAGAAAAAAAATGCCAATAATGAAGTCATTGAAGAGGTCTTTACACAATGTGTAAGTATATATTTAGTGTTATTATGTGTTAAATTTAGGGTTATTTTTGAATCATTGAGTTTATGATTTCACATTTTGGATATCAGGAACAAATATTATCCCAAGCCAACAAATCTGCTCCTTCTGATGAGAGAGAAGTCCTCGACAAGGTTCTTAAGAAAGACACATATAAGGGACGTATTCGGGGTATGGGTTTTGGTGTATATCCTGGCCAATATTTCAAGCATTCGCCTAAACCCAGAGAAGATGTTGTTTCCAAAAGAAGAATTGATGAAATATGACAAATACCGGGAAATGCACGATGGTTATCAAACCATACAAGAACAACTTGCCCAAAATACAGAATGATTGAAGAACTTACGAGACAACGGAGCATGCATGGTTCTAACACATCTCCCAGACCCGCCTTTCCTGTGGTAATTTATTGTTTATATTTTTGTTAACTATTTTGTTTTTTCCACACACTATTTATCCATAAACATATTTACTTACCTCAATTGTTTAGGGCATTTTTCAATGCATATTATATTTGGGAGACACTGTCTTGAGAGTGGTTGGTAAGGGGCAAGCACACAATTTACCGGACCAGATGTTACACAGTTGCCCACTTCCCTCCGACCAATTGAAGGTGATGGTTCAAGTCGCTACTGACCCACATGCACCCCTTCCATGCCCAGATCGTTTTGGGGAATTGAATACTGTGGAGGATGCGTTAGGGTGTTTCGTGGCTTGGCCATGTACTTATATTGGATTGGATGCATTGGTATGTGTATAGTTTTATTTGTGTAAAAAGTTTACTAATATAAGTTCAATTTCAATTACTAATCCTTGAATATGTTGTATTTTAGACTCCCCAGACCTCTGCAGCGGCACCACCTATGGAGACACATCATTCCAATGAATCACCTATTCATAAGTCTCCAATCAGGGAAAGTACTCCACGGGTGGTCACCTCAAAACCCACCGCACCTCCCGGCATGAACCTGCAATTACTTGAAATGTTTTATTCAGTAAAGATTAAAGGAACTGGTTCCACCATCTGCTGCAACATAGCTGCGGGGATTATTCAAGAGGATGAAGTGAACACATACATTGACGAAAATAGTCTCCATGCTTTGTTGTATCGTGACTGGTTAGATGCCACTGCCATAAACATCTACTCCAGGTATTTTGAATTTTAAAATTTCATAGTATGTGATTCTCATTTAATGATAAGTTTGTAAAATTAGTTAACAATATCCAAATTTTATTGCATAGTTACTTGTACAAGGAGATATTGGTTCCAACTGCCCGCCGCGATAGATATGTGTTCATTGGTCCAGAAATAACCACAGCTTTTGTTTCATCAAGTAAGCATGACAAAGTGCTGGGTAGGATCTTGTACAACAAACGGGGGCAAGATAAGCTCTTTCTGATTCCGTACAATCATGACGGGTATGTGACGTAATATTTCAATATAACTAATTATAAAACATTGCCTGTTTGACGCATTTGACAATATCATTGTAGGCAACACTGGGTTCTCTGCGCCTTGAGTTTGGTAGATTTTGGCAAGGTTTACTTTTTGGACTCCTTGCGCAAAGACCCTACCCATTACGAACCGATGAAGTCTATGATTAATAAGTAAGTTTTTTATGTTAAGTAACATTATACAATCACACTTACATTTGTTTAATTAGAGTTCTCATACATATTATTTGTTTTATTGGTTTAGATCTTTTAAAGAATTTCGAACGCTAAGTGGTTTTCAAACTTCAAAGAATATGATTATACCTGATCCCATTTGGTACCGCATACAGGTAATGTTGCGCGAACTCTTGTGTTCCTTCATAACTTATCATTACGTAAGTTGATTTCATTATAAATTATTTTTGTAGTGTCCACGGCAAACTAACAACAGTGATTGTGGCCTTTATGTTATGCGTTTCATGAAGGAGATAATCCATCAAAATGCACTCACTATATCAAGAGAGGTAATTTGGAATTGTTATAACAAGTATTTTTATCCCCATTTAGAACTTCTATTAATGAAATGAAATTTTGGGTTTTTATATAGTATTTTGCTCAACACCGATGCCCGAGTTACACTGTGGAGCAACTTGATGAGGTTAGAGAAGAATGGGCAAAACATGTTGTAACCAATTGTCTGTGATTGATTTGTAATTGTTGATGGTAAGTAATTACACATGTACTATTAATATGAAAATGTTGTACAAAGATGTTAACTAATGATAAGTTCAATTTCAATTTTGTATACTTTGATTTGAATGTTATATATACTTTAATGACAAGCACTTGTTTCATGACATGAATTCTGGCTGCTGGTATGGAGTTTTACAGGTGTTTGATAAAGTGGGATAACTTGTAAAAACAGAGGAAACTCTGCCAAATTTTTTTTGCTTATAATGAGTACACTTATTCATGGTTTAGGATGTTGTTTGTTAAGCATATTCTATGCACTTTTGACATTACTTTCATGACATGCTTTCTGGCTGTTGGTATGGATTTTTACAGGTGTTTGTTAAATTGGGAAAACTTGTAAAAACAGAGGAAACTCTGCCAAATTTTTTATAGGTTAATAACTAGACTTAGTCTTGGTTAAGGATGTTGTATATATTAAGCATATAATTCAAAACTTTTGAAATTAATTTCAAGGATGAAATTATGGCTGCTGTATTGAGTTTTGCAGGTGTGAAATACTGTATTCACAGCTTCATCTAAATTATAGAGCAAAAAAAAAGGGAAGGAGGGCGCTTCATTGGAGCGCCCTGGTTGGTCAGGCTCCATATGCACGTCCTGCATATGGAGGGCGCTTCAAGGAAGCGCCCTTGTCCTGGCCAACCAGGGCGCTTCCAAGCGCCCTCCTCTGACACATTGCAGAGGGCGCTTCCGTGTTTTTCAGAAGCGCCCTTGTTTACCTTCTCAGGGCGCTTCTGGCACGCCCTCGTTTTAACGACAAACAAGAGCAGTTTCTACGAGGGCACGGAAGCGCCCTTTTATGCTACACGGAAGCGCCCTTAAATAGCTTTTTTGGCATAGTGTACCTATTGCTTCCTTATACCCTTCATGGCATCTCAGCTTCCATCCTTGAAGTGGAGAATTCGTTGGTTGTGTTTCTTGACGGAGTTCCATTGTGACCATTTGCCTTCACCATCATGAGTGGAAAGATCGAACTAAGCATGGCGAATAGAGGCGACAAAGCGTGAGGGTGGCTGATTGCCAAGACGGAGGCGATGTGAATGCGGATCTTGACGGCGCGAGAGGTGGAGAGGTCACTAGCAGGAACTGATTTTGGCCAGTACAATGGTTTTTAGCTACAGTATGGGTGGTGCGATTGGGATGTGTCGGAGCACCGTCGCCGAAGCACCCTTGGTCGTCCTCCTCGGTCAACTCCGAACACGCGCGCGCACACCACCTCTGACCCTGTAAGCCATTGTGTCGCTCTTCACGCTGCTACAATGCGCGATGCGCCACCATCCCCTCCGCTCTCTATCGCCGACTATTGTGCCCCACCGTCCCCACCTCACACAGCCACCACACTAGAAAAAAGAAACGAAGTTGAAAATGTCGAAGAAGGAAATTAAAGTAGAAAAAAGCAGTAGTCACCTAGCGGAACGAGGAAAAAAAACAAGTAAGTGTGGTTGAAAACGTTGAAAATGACTTTTCCCTGTTTTCAAAATTTCCGGAAATGAGCCCTAAAATAAAGAAATGAAAATGGTTAACCAAACACATTTTGATGAGATTTCCTATTTTCACTAGAAATGAAAACAGAAAATGGTCATATCAAACAGGCCTTTTGTTTCCGGTATTTCCAGTTTTTCCTTTGTAATATTTCTCCTCTTCTTTTTTTGTTTTTTTCTCTCCGTCATTGTTCTTCTGCAACTCCTTCTCACTGTACAGCGGGGAATGGCGACAATGATGATCCCGGAGGAGGGCGACAGTGGCGGAGCTGTCGTGCTCTGCCTGCTGATTAATGAAATTACCAAGCTCATATGTTTCAGAAAACCGGAATCCTCAACGTGCAGCTGAACAATCAATTCAAGTTAAACAAATTCCCAAACGCGCCGCTTTTACGGCCACATCGCACCAATCTCTCCTCCACTTTTAATTATTTATTTTTGCTTTGTTGGATTTTAACACATATTTGTTAAACATTAATCTATAAGATGATGACAGAAGTTATTGCCCACACACCATACAAATATCTGCTCAATTGTTAATTATCTTATTTCCAGAAGTATATGTGTCTCTATAAGATTATGACATACGTTATATAGCCTATTTTGAATTACATTAATCGAACAAATTGTAGTCGTTGGCTTCTTAAAACATTTATATGGCTGTTTAAGGAATTCGGCCAATGGCTTTAAGACCATATATATATATATATGAGTGATGTAATTTGTACATGTTGTACATGTACAACAAGGAGAGAGAAAAGAGAGAAAGAGAATAAAAGAGAGAGAAATGTGGGATGTGATAGGTGATGTGATGGAAAGCTAGAGTGTGTTGTAGGTTGTTGTATGTTTTTGTGTTGTATGTTTCTATCTATCTATCTCGTCGGGATCCGTTGACACCCGGTGTCAACTATATGAGTTACCCACCTCTTAATAACTTTCACTAGTACAAAATGGATTTTTGAACGCGTTTTAAATCGGTTTCTAGATAACCGATTTAAAAAGAAGGCGGTGACATTTTTGAAATTATACGATGTTAATCTAAATCGATTTTAAATACAGCCGATTTAGAAAAAAAATTCAAATGGACTTCTTCATAGCCGATTTAAAAACTCTGAAGTCAAGAAAAAAGTAATTTTGGTAAAATATTTAGATCAAGTATAAACATACCGGTTTAGAAAAGGCAATAATTTAGAACCGGTGTATTTATGTGCGATTTAGGAAGTATAATAAACATCTATTTAAAAATTTAGGGTCTTAGGTTTTTTTACTTGCTTCGCCCTCGATCTCTTCACAGTTCACACAGTCCCCCTCTCTTCGTGTTCTCGGTGCTCGCCTCTGTTTCCCACAATGTTGTCGCGCCCTCTCCCCTGGTCATATCGCGCCGCCGCAGCCTCTTCCCTGGTCGCAATGCACCATCGCTGCCTACAGTTCTGTAACGGACTCGTGGAACCTTGTCTGCACACAGCACCTTATCTGATGGTGAGTAATCTCTGTTTTTCTCATTTTCGACAAAAATCCCTAACACAAATGAGTAATAGTTTGGTAATGACAATGTAATATTGTTTGTGTAATAGGGGTTAAGATTAGGTCTTATTATTTTGACAAAGGGTCTATTAAAAAGATAACCCTAGTGTACGTATTGATTCGATCCATAAAAAATCCCCACTCGGTCTCAATCGATAGTGATAGGCCACAAAGAGGGCCATTAGTTTCAACACTACACTCATTCTCAGCTTTCATGGCGATCTCGAACAATGTGCCACTGTTGAATCACATTATATTACCTTCATGATCATGTATATCAAATTTCAGATAATTTGGACATTCGTAGGTATGTTATTTAATAATATAGTTTTACTTATTTTAAAAAACATATTATACGTTAATATAAATTAGTTTGATGAAGTATCAATTAGATTTCGATTTTTATGAAATTTTATAGGCTTGATATACTTTATAAGAATTTTCAATTCAACGGTTGGATTGGTCAAATTCACATTTTACAAAAAAATTATTAAGAGGTGTAACTCATAAAGTTTGACACCTGGTGTCAACGGATCCTGACATATATATATATATATATATATATATAATATATATATATATCCATTTTGCCCTTACCATAAGCACAAAATCTAGTAATGTACCCTTGAGCACAATGCATGGCCACCTTATGACTGAAATATAATAATTATGTCATTTATCTTAGTTAACCATAGGAGTTTTAATTATATTTTGAGTTGCTTTTGTTTTTAATTACAAAGAATTACTTGTATAAAATCAAATATTCTATCATCTCTTTCATGCAGGTTGGAGTTTATTCTAAGGAAGTATATATGTAAGAACTTGATCTGCTTATGAAAAGAAGGTATTACATGGTACTTGATAACATTTCATGTCTTTCTCTTATGCATGTGAATGGCATCATAGTAACTTTCATATTTCCCAGGTGCAAGGACTACATGGAAGAGAGGCTCTACCTCGTGAACGAGCTGATACGTTGAAGCAATCCAAGGAGTTCTGGAATTTACGGTCCACATATGCAATTGGATTACTGTAGGTTTTATTATGCCTTGGCCATTGAAAGTTGAAAATCCAAGTAGTACGGTTAACAAACGGCGCTCCCATCAACTTTCAATCAATGGATGAATCTCTTGAAAGCATAAAATCCAAAAGGAGGGGGGGATGGGAAATTATTTTCACCCTAATTCCACCCCTGTCCCCTCCTCCGGATCATCATTGTTTCGCGCCATCCGCCATAGCCGCTCGCTGTATGGTGAGAATTGGAGTTGCAGAAGAACAATGACAAGAGGGGAAAATTAAGAAGAGGAGAAATGTGTAAAACGGCGCACCTTTTTGGATCTTATTTGGCAGCTTGCGTGTCACTTAGAGTTAGTTAGGATGAACTTCTGCGAACGTACTTCTTGGAAAAAAAATAAAATGAATCAGAGGTCAAATGCTTTTAACTTTTTCATAAGTTGAAATTAGTTTTTTCCCATTTAACTTCTTTTTTCTATGACCCAGTTTGAATACACTTCTCAGAAAACTACTAGAAGATAAAAATAGAATGAATCAAATAGATCAAATGAATTTAATTTCTCCATAAGTTGAAATTAGTTAATTACTTATGGAGAAGTTAAATGGAAGAGCTTTTGGAGTAAATGAGCCACAAAAACTAATTTCAATTTGTGGAGAAGTTAAATGTAATTAACCCTCTTTTGTTTTATTATATTTTGTTCAATTAGAAATACTTCTACAAAAGTTTAATCTAAACTAATCTTATAAGAAGTGTATCCACTGTGGCTTAACACATCGGTTGCAACTTAACAGAACTTACGAGCAAGTACTAAAGTGCCGGATGAAATTAAATGTTAGACTAAATTGTTATGTTCATAAAGTCAGGAATAAACTGCATGATGTCCTAAATGTGAAGTACCATATACTAGTTTACTCAATATTATAATTCATTAATTTGAATGTGGCTAAACGTGCGAAGTGCAACTGTAATGAATATCATCGAGAAAACGGAGAAAGTAAATCTCTCTATCTATACTATTACATTCTAGAAAAAAAAATTTCACTGTTCAATGCATTGTAGATTTTTTTGGTAAAGTTGGGCTTGACTATTTACTTTGGGCCTGTGTTTCTAGAATATTTTTTTCACTGTTCATTGCATGTAGATTTTTGGCAAAGTTGTGCTTGACTATTTACTTTGGGCCCAGTATGAGTGAGTCTCAAAGCCAATATGGGTTTTTTTTTATCGAGTTATACATTTACGTTGGATCGATTCATATACATTTTGGTAATGACTTTATAAATTACATGTACCCTTTACATGTACCTTTTTTTATGTTTTTCAAAATTTTTAATTCTCTTTTTATAAAGTTGTCTTTTTATAAACCACTTTTGTCCTTCACGGGAGGCGGTCTTGCTCCTATTGTTTTCTTTTTCTTTTTGTTTTTTTTCACAATTTCATTACTATTATTATTATTATTATATTAAAACATTTACTCTCATATTATTTTGTTTTATTATAAAAGTGTTATTTTGTAAATCCTGAGTATCCTCCACATGAAGCTGTTTTGATCCTACATTTTTTTTCATACTTTAATTTTCTTTTATTATTATATTAAAATAATTTTCTCATTTATTTATTCATGTTTATCTGCTTCATTATATAAAAACTCACATTAAGGAATACAATAAATGTGTTGATTTAAATTACTTTTAACATGATATTTCAATATATCATTTATCTTTCTATTTGATTCATTAATGTTCCATTTATCTCACTCATCTATTCTATTTATCTATTTAGTCTATATTAAAATTCCTATTAATCTCACTTTTAATTTTCTATTTTTGTTATTATATTAATATATTTTCTCTCATTGTTTGACCCCATTAATCTGTTTCATTACAAATGTGATTTTTTTTTTAATAATCGGATATCGTTCACGGGAGACATTCCTGCTCATATTACTATTTTCATTTTTTCTTTTTTATCACACTTTAATTTTTTTGTTATTATATTAAATTAGTTTCTCCCATTATTCATTCATATGTATTCTCATTTCAGTAAAGTAATTTTTTATAAACAACAGGAAGCGGTCCAGCTCCTGTCTTCTTTTTCTTTTTTAATCACATTTTATTTTTATAATTATTATATTAAAGATGAAACTATTAAAATAAATTTGGGGATGTGATAGATGAATAAACCTTTAATTTTACATCTATATGTAGCATTAAATTTATATTGAACAAGATTACATGTCTATAATATTGATATATGAATTATTGATGGTCAAACTGATATTAAAATACCAGAGAATTTACTGATAAAGTCTATAGGTAATACAATTGGAGATATAGTTTCCTTTGTCTATCCTAATTTGCTATCAAATTTGAAAACATGGAATTGTTTCAAGATAAAACAATTCTGCTCCTACATTGGATGTTGTTTACTACAGCAATGAATATGTCATGGCATTATTTCTAGGAGATGTACTTGAGTTCTGATACTATATGGAAGGTGGATGAGGAAGTCGGTATTGAAGCTGATTGGTTGAAAATGAATTCTTAAATGATATTAAGTGATCTGGGCTCCATGATCATAGTTGGTGTTAAAGATTGAAGTGATTGTTATGCTAATGACGAATCTTGATATATCCGCTGGATTTTGCAATGGAACTAGATTAATAGTTGATTAGTTAGGTTCTCATGTGTCATTGGAGAAACCGTTACCTACGGGAACACATTGGGAACAAAGCTATTCATTCATCGAATGAATTTATTTCTAAGCCTTCTCCATGGCCACTTACTCCTCTTACTTGCAAGGGAGGGCTCTTCAAAAGATAGTCTTTGACCCAGGATCTAAATCCACAGAGTACATGGACAAGATGGTTCAATCTTCATTAAGGGAGTTTTCTAACCCTTATCTCAAATACCTCTTGTTCATTCTCTATGTTTTTTCTTTTGCTAATCTTTATGATCCCCAAGTATTTTTGTTATCAGCCTTCTATGACCCCGATTTTTCCCATTTAACTTATTTTATTCTATGACCCAGTTTGAATACACTTCTGCAGAAGAACTACTAGAAGATAAAATAGAATGAATCAAATAGGTCAAATGAATTTAATTTCTCCGTAAGTTGAAATTAGTTAATTACTTATGGAGAAGTTAAATGGAAGAGCTTTTGGAGTAAATGAGCTACAAAAACTAATTTCAATTGTGGAGAAGTTAAATGTAATTGACCCTCTTTTGTTTTATTATATTTTGTTCAATTAGAAATACTTCTACAAAAGTTTAATCTAAACTAATCTTATAAGAAGTGTATCCACTGTGGCTTAAACACATCGGTTGCAACTTAAGCAGAACTTACGAGCAGTACTAAAGTGCCGGATGAAAATTAATGTTAGACTAAATTGTTATGTTAATAAAGTCAGGAATAAACTGCATGATGTCCTAAATGTGAAGTACCAATATACTAGTTTACCTCAATATTATAATTCATTAATTTGAATGTGGCTAAACGTGGGAAGTGCAACTGTAATGAATATTATCGAGGAAAACGGAGAAAGTAATATCTATCTATCTATACTATTACATTCTAGAAATTTTTTTTTCACTGTTCAATGCATTGTAGATTTTTTTGGTAAAGTTGGGCTTGACTATTTACTTTGGGCCCTGTGTTTCTAGAATATTTTTTTCACTGTTCATTGCATTGTAGATTTTTTGGCAAAGTTGTGCTTGACTATTTACTTTGGGGCCCAGTATGAGTGAGTCTCAAAGCCAATATTGGGTTTTTTTTTATCGAGTTATACATTTACGTTGGACCGATTCATATACATTGTTGGTAATGACTTTATAAATTACATGTACCCTTACATGTACCTTTTTTATGTTTTTTCAAAATTTTTAATTCTCTTTTTTATAAAAGTTGTCTTTTTATAAACCACTTTTGGTCCTTCACGGGAGGCGGTCTTGCTCCTATTGTTTTCTTTTTCTTTTTGTTTTTTTTCACAATTTCATTATTATTATTATTATTATATTAAAACATTTACTCTCATATTATTTTGTTTTATTATAAAAGTGTTATTTTGTAAATCCTGAGTATCCTCCACATGAAGCTGTTTTGATCCTACATTTTTGTTCATACTTTAATTTTCTTTTATTATTATATTAAAATAATTTCTCTCATTATTTATTCATGTTTATCTGCTTCATTATATAAAAACTCACATTAAGGAATACAATAAATGTGTTGATTTACATTATTTTTAACATGATATTTCAATATATCATTTATCTTTCTATTTGATTCATTAATGTTCCATTTATTATCTCACTCATCTATTCTATTTATCTATTTAATCTATATTAAAATTCCTATTAATCTCACTTTTAATTTTCTCCTTTTGTTATTATATTAATATATTTCTCTCATTGTTTGACCCCATTAATCTGTTTCATTACAAATGTGATTTTTTTTATAAATCACGGATATCGTTCACGGGAGACATTCCTGCTCATATATACTATTTTCATTTTTTCTTTTTTATCACACTTTAATTTTTTTGTTATTATATTAAAATAGTTTCTCCCATTATTCATTCATATCTATTCTAATTTCAGTAAAGTAATTTTTATAAACCACAGAAAGCGGTCCAGCTCCTTTCTTCTTTTTCTTTTTAATCACATTTATTTTTTTTATAATTATTATATTAAAGATGAAACTATTAAAATAATTTTGGGGATGTGATAGATGAAATAAACCTTTAATTTTACATCTATATGTAGCATTAAATTTATATTGAACAAGATGACATGTCATATTAATATTGATATATATGAATTATTGATGGTCAAACTGATATTAAAATACCAGAGAATTTACTGATAAAGTCTATAGGTAATACAATTGGAGATATAGTTTCCTTTGTCTATCCTAATTTGCTATCAAATTTTGAAAACATGGAATTGTTTCAAGATAAAACAATTATTGCTCCTACATTGGATGTTGTTTATTCCATCAATGAATATGTCATGACATTATTTCTAGGAGATGTACTTGAGTTCTGATACTATATATGGAAGGTGGATGAGGAAGTCAGTATTGAATCTGATTGGTTGAAAATTGAATTCTTAAATGATATTAAGTGATCTGGGCTCCATGATCATAAGTTGGTGTTAAAGATTGAAGTGATTGTTATGCTAATGACGAATCTTGATATATCCGCTGGATTTTGCAAATGGAACTAGATTAATAGTTGATTAGTTAGGTTCTCATGTGTCATTGGAGAAACCGTTACTAAAGGAACACATTTGGGAACAAAGGTATTCATTCATCGAATGAATTTAATTCCATCTCAAATCTCACCCCATTAAAGTTTCAACAAAGACAATTTCCATTTTTCTTTACTGTGCTATGACCATTAATAAAAGTCAAGGCCAGACATTGTCACATGTTGGTGTGTGTTTACCAAGGTCTGTTTTCTCTCATGGTCAATTATATGTTGTTGTATCTAGGGCTAAGTCTCAACAAAGACTTAGGATTCTTATATGTGATAACAACTTTAAGTGTTGTAATGTTACAAAATATATTTATTTTTTACATATTATTTTTATTTATCTAGGGCTAAGTCTCAACAAAGACTTAGGATTCTTATATGTGATAACAACTTTAAGTGTTGTAATGTTACAAAAAATATTTATTTTTTTACATATTATTTTTATTTACTTGTCTCCTTACATTTAAAGTAAATTAATAAGTAATCAAGTAAGGTCGTGATCAATTGACATTAGGTGTCAAACTAGAGTTACACCACCTAATAATTTTTTTTAAATGTGAATTTGATTGATCCAACCGTTGAATCATATTATAATATTACATTCATGATAATCTATATCAAATTTTAGATAATTTGAACATTCATAAATATGTGATCTAATAGTGTACTTTTACTTAATTTTTAAAAACATATTATATGTTAAAATAAATTAGTTTGTTGAAGAATGAATTTTTTTGTCTTTGACCGGTAATCCCCCATAGACATAGATGTGGGTTTAACCCTCAGGTCAGGGGTGATTAGGTAAAGCTCTTCTAAGAGTGGCGAATCCGGGATTCTAACAACCCCTGACCTTGAAGGTACAGTTCGTTTGGAGTCACATTCCACCTCCACTGTGATCAACCATTGTTTGGTATGTACTATTATTATTTATTATAATTATTATAATATAATCTTCATTAACATGTACTAATCTAAATCTATTAATATGCTTAATAAAATAAGAGCTAATATAAAAATGTTATTATAAGTAACAACCTTTATGAAAATATTTTCTTAAAAAGATTTTAACTTTTAACGAATAGAAATTATTTGACTAATGAATAATTTATTATCAAATCTTAATCAAAGATTATGCATTTATAATTTGGTAACATTAGTCGAAAACTTTATTTTATTTTAATACGTGACCAAATCAAATTTGATTTTTCATCTTTAAACATTTTTTAGCAAAAAAAAATTGATTAAAAAGAAAAACATGAATTAGTTGTAACATGAAAAGAGGAAAATTTATAAAATATGAAAAACAAATAATATTAAATATAAAATAACTTATTTTGTCAAAAATATTTTAAGATTACTAAAAATGAATTACAATATAAAAAATGTAAGTACTTAATATGTTTATTTTAAAAATTTTAAAAATTTATTTCATTGATAAAAACATATTTTAATGATAATTTTCATACATTAGTCTTTATATATATTTTTATTTAAATTAAAAAATTTAATTAAATATATATAATAAAACTTTTTATAATATAAAAAATGAATTATGAGATATTAACGTATGTGAATAACACTAGTTATTATTATTTTACAAACTAAAGTACAAAGGCATTCAAATATGAGTTTTGTATAGCTAGCAGATTTGAAACTATAACATGCATATATACATCTATGTTTAGAACCAAAGCCACAATTTCATCACTCACAGTTAATGACTGTTACTAAGCAGAGACAGCTTCTTCCATCTTGTTGGCCATGAACTGGAGAAGAGATTGAACATATGAGAGCAAGCCTTGAAATGTCCACCCATCAATCGGATCACATATAAAAGACCATTCGATCTTGCACATTGTAGATGCTTTCTCATTATTACTGATGATTGGCAAAACTTTCATTGTGCCTACATAAGACTTGACTCCCATATTGTTGTCGAGAACCTCATAGGTCACACTGCGTTGGATGGGATCCATAATAAGTAGCTTGTCTTTGGCCCACATGGTTGATACCTTGTTAGGATCAGCATCATCTGTCATGGTAATAGCACAGTAGCGGATCAGGCCACCACCAACTCCCTCTACTTGATAGCATGTGTCAATAGGAAGCCACCTATGTAAGCTGCAGAAGTCCTCTAACAGAGGCCATATTTGATCTGCATTTGTGCCTGTAAGTTCAGCTGAGGTTTTACCTTCCCATATTTGCTTAGGTTCCTCTGCCATGTGTGTTTAAGGGAGAGAGAATTAACGGGAGAGTATCTACGTACTCAGAACGAAAGGGGCAAGCCTTAAATAAGTGTCTTACTTACAGCTAGTAGAAAACTTCCATTGCCCAAACCAGACAACAAATTCTTAATCGTTGACCAAATATACAAATACTGTAACCAGACAACAAATTCTTAATCGTTGACCAAATATACAAATACTGTAGTATGCGATTTGTTTTTTTTGGGTTAACAACAGGTATCCCCATTACTTGGGGCTTAGTTACAATTAAGAGTGTGTTTAGTATGGATCGAACCATAGAGCTCTTCCTACAATCTCAGCCCGCATTGCTAACTAAGTCACAACCCTTTGGTTAGTCTGTGATTTGTTAATTACAACTCGCATGCATCTCAAAATAATAATAATAAATGATTTATAAGATAGTATTAGCTCCAGTCTTATATATAAGAAATAAAAATGACAATTTTTTTACTATATATAAGAAATATAGTATTATTTTTAATTGAATTAATTGTTAAATACCTTATATATATGTCCTTAATTAATTTATTGTGAATAGTTAATTAGATACCCATTCATTTACTCATTTAATACTAAGGGTACTATTGAGAAAAAAAAATTAAATTCATGGTACCACTACCAGATTCCAATACATTTCAGGATCTTGATTATTTTTTTTTCTAATATTTCTTATATATAAGACCGAAAGTAGTGGTAATAATAAAGGTAAAATATGTTTTTGATTCCTATAAAATTAGCGACTTTAATTTTATCCTTATAAAATTATTTTTTTAAAAGCACCCTGAATTTTGGAGTGTGTCAACTGATGATGAGTCACTCTTTCTCCCTCCTAGGTGTCCATTATTGTACTCCTAAATTTATTTTTTTTACAAAATTAGTCTTTTCCGTAAAAAAAAAATAATTAGTCCCTCCTCTTTTTGCTTGAGTGTCTGTTCCCTCTCCCCCTTCTCCCCACTCTATATTCTCCCCTCATCGGAAAACCACCTACCCACTCCACCCACCTATCGTTCCCCCCACTCCACCGAAATCAATCACACAGTTCCAAAATGCCCATATCAAATCAAGATCTCTTTCTTCAAAGACCAACCAACACCATCAAAATGGCAAAAACCCATCTCCAGATCTACCACAAGCATCCAAAAGTTCCAATTTTGAAACCAACTCATCTTCCATAACGCCAAATATTAGTTCCCAAAGCCAGTTGTGGTAGTGCTGCGGCCAGAGGTGCTGAAGCACCTAGCTACCGTTGCTGTTGCTTTGCTTTCCTACTCTTAGTTAGGGCAACTAGAGATTTTCCTTCATGAAATTTTTACAAGCGACTTTTACAATTAACATTAGGAATAATTAGTTTCATGTCTCTTCAATTAGTTTCAATTAGTGTATGGATCCTCTCTTGCTGTCCTGACTCTGCAACAGCTTTAACTGTGGAATAGCTAGGAAACAACTTCCGAATTTAACTATGGAAGTTTTCCATAACTGTTCCGCAGCTATTTCATAGCTACACTTGCTGGAGAGAGATGCACCGCTGGAGAGAATCTGCATCTTTTCAATTAGGGTACAACCAATAAATAAATGCCACATGTTATAAATAGCTCACAACTAGGATTGCTGACTAGGATAAATATTGTGCCACATCAGCTCCTGGCACACGCCATTTGGAACGAGGGACTATTTATAAACAAAAAAATATTGGAAGGATGATTTAGAAAAAAAATAATTTTAGAGGGACGAAAAACAAAAACTCGCTCTAGTGACAAAAACTTATTTTACCCTAATAATAATAATAATAATAATAATAATAATAATAATAATAATAATAATAATAATAATAATAATAGACTTAAATATACTTTTGATCCACATATATTTTTTATTTTGTGATTTTGTTTTTCCTAATATTTTTGGTCCACATATTTTTTTTGAATTTGTGATTTTGTTCCTTCTAATTTTTTTTATGATTTTAATTGTTCCTCCTAGTAGAAGTATCGCTATTTATAATTCTTTTATATGTGCCAGACGCAAGCTAACTTGTCAAACATTCATTCTATGTTATTTTAATCATAAATATTTAAAAATCTATTAAATAATTAAGTCAATGACATACTTTATGAACAACAAATCTTCATTGATGAACAACAAATCCAGAAAATATATATAAATACCGGACTGATGCCCTCAAACATGGCCGGCCTACCTTTAGACCCTAAAAAATATTTTTATCTACTTTAAATTAAAAAAATTAGTTGTTAATTTTTTAATAAAAATTAGTGTTCGAAGTAAAGATTTTTTTTATAAAAAATTAAGCCTCTCATTTTAGGGAAATTATATGGTTCACTACTTTAAAAGTGGTGCACCGGTGGTCTAGTGGGGTTTAGGGTAAAAAATAGAACTTTTAAAATTTTCATTGTGGTCCTCCTATTATTATGTTATTAGTAGTAGGTCTGTTTCTCTCTCCTCTCTCTGTTTCTCTCTCTGCTCTCTCTCTCTCCTATTTCTCTTTCATCTCTCTCCTCTCAGTTTCTCTCTCTTCTATTTCTCTCCTATCTCTCTCTCTTCTCTCCTTTATTTCTCTCCCCTCTCTCCCCCCGATTCTCTCTCCTATTTCTTTCTCCTCTCTCTCCCCTATTTCTCTCCTATCTCTTTTTCCTCTCTCCCCTATTTCTCTCTCTGCTATCTCTCTCTTGTTTCTCTATCCTCTATTTCTCTCTCCTCTATCTATCTCTCCTCTATCTATCTCTCCTCTCCTCTCTCTTATTTCTTTCTCTCCCCTATTTCTCTCTTATCTTTTTCTCTTCTTTCCTCTATTTCTCTCTCCTATCTCTCTCTTGTTTCTCTATGCTCCGTTTCTCTCTCCTCTCCTCTCCTCCTCTCATGTTTCTCTCTCTCTCCCTCTCTCCTCCTCCTCCCTCACTCCCTCCTCTCTCTCCTCTATTTCTCCCTCCCTCTCATCTATTTCTCTCTCCTCCCTCCCTCTCTCCTCAGTTTCTCTCTCCGCTTTCTCTCCTCTATTTCTATCTTCTCTCACTCTCTCTCCTCTATCCACTACTTTGAATGTCGTCCACTGGTGCACCAATGATCTCAACCGTTGAATCAAATAACTGTTTATAGGATGCGTGAGATGAAAAGGTAACCGGTCAATTAATAACACTAAACCAAATTTTAAAAATTTCAAACAAGTCCTTGTCTCTCCTCTCTCTCTCCTCTATTCCCCTCTCTCCTCCTCTCTCTTCTGTTTCTCTCTCCCCTCTCCTCTATTTCTCTCATGTTTCTCTCTCCTCCCTCCCTCTCTCCTCCCCCTCCTCGGTTTCTCTCTCCTCTCTCCTCTATTTCTCTCCTGTTTCTCTATCCTCTGTTTCTCTCATGTTTCTATTTCCTCTGTTTCTCTCCTATTTCTCTCTCTTCCATCCCTCTCCTATCTCTCCTCTCCTTTATTTCTCTCTCCTCTGTCTCTCCTCTCTCCTATGTTTCTCTCTCCTCTCTCCTTTCTATTTCTCTCTTCTCTATTTCTCTCCTCTCTGTAGAGCACCATCGATGGGGGGTTGGAAGCATATATGGTGGTGGTGGAACGAAAAGCGTCATTTTCTTTCTTCAACATTATATGGCGTTTCACACCAAATTTAAAATGCGTAAGAGCAATCTCGTAGAGACTTGAGACCAAGTATTGAGATCTAACTAAGAAACTGAGAAGATGGGATGCCGATGCAAACCCTTAGGTTGAGTTACGACTCAGAGAGAGGAGAGAGGACAAAGAAATGGAGGAGAGAGAAGATAGAAATAGAGGAGAGAAAGCGGAGAGAGAAACGAAGGAGAGAGAGGAGAGAGGGAGGGAGGAGAGAGAAACAGGAGAGAAATAGAGGAGAGAGGAGAGAGAGAGATATAGGGAGGAGTGGAGAGAGGGATGGAGGAGAGAGAAACAAGAGAGAAATAGAGGGGGGGAGAGAAAACAAGAGAGAGGAAAGGAAGGAGAGAACAGAGGATATAGAAACAGAGAGATATATGATTAGAAACAGAGGAGAGAGAAAACAAAGGATAGGGGATAAAGAGATAGGAGAGAAAATAGATGAGAGATAGGAGACATAAGAGAGAGAAACGAAGGAGAGAGGGGAGAGAGCGAAACAGGAAAGCAGAGAGGAGAGAAAGGAGAGAGAATCTTAATGATGTGAATCCAACCAGGTAAAATTAAAAAAAAATGGTGACATGGTTTTAATTAAATCCCAGTTATTTTAATTCCAAAAGGTGGGCGGCCAAGGGGAGTTATGGCTGGTTGGTTTTCTTATTTTTATTGTTTTCAATAAACATTGTAGTTGTTACAAATGAATCATGAAGTGTCTGGTTGTTACAAGAAGGAATTGAAAGGAATTGAAGCTGCAACGGTTACAAGGAGACAAGCATTAATGGCACAAGGGTTACAAATTGAAGCACTTGTTGGAGGTTTCTTCTAGGCTATCAAATGCGGCCAACCAATGCATCAAATGGCTGATTCATTAACCTAAATGGTGCGGCCAAACATGTGCAATAAAGGGCTGAGTATGCTCATAAAGTAGATGCCAACATGTGATGAAATTGAAGAGTAAAGACCATTCATTGTGGGCGGCCAACACATGTTAATGCTATATCATTTTCATTCAATTTGTAACATATTTTGGTTGAGTTGTTTAGTAACATGGGGCGGCTATCATAGGGTTCCAATAGCTGAATTATATTTCCATAATTAAGAGAAAGATGAATATCCACAAAGGGGTACAAATGGGCGGCTACATAGGTTAATTCTAGACTATAGTTTTAATTCTTTTTATTTTATTGTTTCATGAATTTCTAGGAGTTACAAGTTGGTTGTATCAGGTCATTGCATGGCTCACATGACACTATTAAAGGGGCGTGTAATGCATGCAAGACACTTAGAATGTTTTTGCTGAAAATTATCAATCAAAGGGAGTGTTTCTCTTATTTTCTTGACTTGTCAAGAGTGAGGTTTATCAAAGGTTCATCACCTTTCTGTGTGTAATCTCAAGGACTTATCTTTCATCCTTGAAAGTGTGACGTCTATCATATCCCATTCCATCTTCTTACCTATTTCCCATTTTTTTTTCGTTTTAAACCATTCCCAAATTTCTTAGTTATGATCATTCCAGCCTAGATAGATCCGTAAAACGAATCCACCCCCTTGGATTCTCTTTCACTTAATAAATGAAAAATAGAGAGAGGGGAGGAGAGAGAAATAGAGGATAGAGAAACAAGAGAGAGGGAGAGAGAAATATAGGAGAGAGCAACAAAGGAGAGAGAGAGAAAGTGATGGGAGAGAAATAGAGGAGGGAGAGAAACAAATGGGAGAGAGAGGAGAAAGAAATATGAGAGAGAATCAGGGGAGAGAGAGGAGAGATGGGAGAGGAAATTGAAGAGAGAGAAACGAGGGGGGAGAGAGGAGAGAGAGCGGAGAGAGAAACATACCTACTACTAATAACATAATAATAGGAGGACTATAATGTAAATTTTAAAAGTTCTATTTTACCCTAAACCTCACTAGACCACCGGTACACCACTTTCATGCTAGTGCACCATAAAACAACCCCTCATTTTACAACTGTCCGCTATTAAGTACCTACTTTATTAATTTTATCAGTTGTTTGATAACATGTGCAAGGTATGATTTAGATTAATAATGAGTACAACAACACAATTAACACAATATGGAAGAAAATATGTGCATGAAACATAAAGGAAACTAGGAGAAGAAAATGAAAAAGATGGAGAGGAAAGGAAATGAATGATGCCAAGCGTCACACTCATGATGCCCAAAAAGACATATGAGGGCGCTTTCGTGTTAGTTTTAAGGGTGCTTGTCAACGCCCTCCTATCATGTGTCTTTGTAAGGGCGCTTAAAAGAAAGGAACTGTTAGAACCATAGGAAACACTAGAAGGGGGGTTGAATAGTGTTTTTATAATTGTTAAGTATTAAATTCAAATTCGAAGTAGCTAAGCGTAAAGTTGAATAAAAAGTTCGAAGCGACTAAACGAAAAAGCTAAGTAAAAGAACTCGAAGTGGCTAAGTAGAAAGTCAAATAAAGGAAAAGTTTATTGAATAAGACTTTAAATACAATAAGTCTATTTCCTAAGTGGAGTTTCGCTATTCAAACTTCATGCCTATGCCCTAATTTATTTTGGCAGGTATTTGCCTCGAGCTGAAGAGGGCAATGATCTTCGAGCTCCTTGCCAATGTCATGTCTTCGGAAGGAAGAAGCCTCAAAAGGTCGAATGATGAGAAGGAGATGTTCGAAGCATGGGATCTTCCAAATAATCCAGGATCTTCGATCCCTCATCCTCATCATGCTCTTCTTTGACCTCTTCCTCCTCTGCACCTTCCTCTCCTCTTCCTTCCTCTACCTTCCAGGATCATAAGACTGCGCGCAGAGCGAGCATGTGATTTCCTGCCCCATAGTTGAGTTCAGAACCAGGGAGGTGGGTGTAGTACAAGACCTTGCATGGGACTAAGGCCTGTCAATTTGGCTGTGCTGTTCGACCTGAAGTCTTGGTCCTCATTGAAGTGACCATTAATGTTGGACACTCTGGCGACCTGAAATCCAAAGGAAATAGAATCCTCAGGTCGTACAGAGCAGCCAATATCAAGGGCCTCTCATGGAATAAGGGAAGATGATGGTACACTCTCCCTGATACCGTTCCTTATAAAGAAGAGGAATGTTGAAGACATTAAGGAGGCCATCCACAGGAGCCAATAGGAAGCAGTCCCACGCACATTGACCAAGATGGACGGTTGTTAATTGAGTCAAAGAGGTCGGGGGTTAAATTCTTTGGAAAGAGGGGTCAGGTTCGAAAGGAACTGTAGGTGAATAGGAAGTCTCAAACTTATTGCTAAAAGGGTTCGAGATGGACCTTAGCTCGAAGAGAATAATATCCTAAAGAGCTCGAAACTCTTCTTGTCTTGGGTTGAAAAGAGAGATTATCATTCGAACAAGTTCGAGGGGTCAGTTATTTTCTTCATTACTAATTAATATATACTTATGGCCACGTCACCTTCAGCAGTTACCAAAGGAGTCTACCAACGTCACTACCCTACAAGACCTACACTGGAGGATATGCACCAAATTCAAGCCTGAGCTTCAAGCAAGGAAGAGTTGAGAAAATCAGTGTCCTACAAATAAGGGTCACTACCCTACAAAATAAAGGTCACTACCCTACAGAAGGACACCTTGACCCTGGATAAGACCCTAGTCCTATGGACCACCCTTAATTAGGACTCTCTTGTATTTTCTTTTTATCTTTGTAATTTTTCCCATTTATTTTCCTTAAGATGGGAGCTCATTGTATAGGTTTATTGGTTAGTAGGTTGCCTTGCTAAAAGGCTTAGGAGTCTTGGGTTCAATTCCCACATAGGATAGAATTTTACTCATCTTTTATTTTCCTCCTTGGATGGGCGCTAAATGAGGGGTTTTATTGGCTTAAGACTTAGCTAAGCCATAAGCCTTGGGGTCATGGGTTCAAGACCCACTTAGGATAGTTTTCCTACAATCTTTTTATTTTTTCCCCACTCATTTCCATCAAGTGGCCGCTCCCCTCCACTCCTATATAAAGGAGTGTTCCCTCTTTGTATTTGACAGATTCATGAATTAAGTAAAGGCATTATGCCCAAATTTCTCCTCCTTTGGTGAGTTTAGTGAGGCTTGGTGGTTGTTGCTCAAACCATACTGAGACTTATCTAATTCTCCTGAATTAGTGGCGTCTGGCATTGGACTTATCTGCTGTGGGTGGATTCCTGCTTCAGTGGCGTCCTCACCATCTCTTCCTCTCCACTTTTTCTTTTACATTCTCTCATTTTCTCACGCATTATAGCTGCTGCCCAGCCACTATAATTCGTGATTTATGTGCTATTTTTTTATTCTAATCGGTTGTTTTTGCTCAATTCTAGATCCTACACCCATCCTGCTATCAATTGGTAATTAGAGCTTGATGGATTGAGCAATTGGGGGCTGTTCTTGGGATGTTTGTGTGCTGTTCTTGGGGCTGTTTTGGTGCAAAATTTTTCTTCAATTTAGTGTAATTTCATCCTTCTTTTCAATTGTAATTTGGACTTGGACTGTTTCTCGGGCTCGAGATGCCTTTCTGCTGCTATCAGCTTGTTTGATTTGCTTGCAATTGCTTGAGTTAGAGGGGTTTTTGGGCCGCTAATTCCCACCGCATAGGTGTTTGATAAAATGCCTATCTAATTGCTCATACTTGTTCTTGAGTAATTCTTGCAAATTAATTGCTATAACTGCTTGTTTGTTGGTGAAGTGTGGTAAGAGGAGGCATTATTGTCTTCATTTTTCCAAAGATCGTTCACCTACATTTTCTCCCCTTCACCATTAATTGTTCATCCCCCATATTCATCTCTTTACTTTCCGCTTTTAATTTTCTGCCATTTAATTTCCGCTTCTCCCCATCCTTTTAATTTCTGCTCTCCCCTTTACATTCTGCAATTTACATTTCTGCTCTCCCCATCCTTTTAATTTCCGCCATTCCCTTTTACATTTCAGTCATTTACATTTCTGCTCTCCCCATCCTTTTAATTTCCGCCATTCCCTTTTACATTTCAGTCATTTACATTTCTGCTCTCCCCATCCTTTTACTTTCTGCCATCCCCTTCTACTTTCTACCATTTTCATTTCTGTCCTCCCCATCCTTTTAATTTCAGTTTCCCCCTTTTAATTTCGTGCCATTTATTTTTGCCATTTTATGCGCATTTTTGGGCTCTTGTTTTGTTCAATTTTTCTACTCCTATTATGTCTATCTGTTTGGCATTCTGATTGCAAATTTGGACTGACTGCTATCTCTATCTTGGACTTTCTCTATTTGATTGTGCAAAACGCTCACCTATAGGCTCTTTTCTGGTTCATAGTTGATGTGGACATCAGTCAGGCAGTCAGCAGACTAGGTGGGCCCATGACAAGGGCACAAGCTAGGAAGGCTAAGGAGGCACTCCAAGTCATCATTAAAGAAGTTCCAACTCAAAGTGAGCAAAACATTAATGAAAGTCTTAAGTTCATTAATTGCACTCAAGTTGAAAAGGATAGTGTAACGTCCTAATTTCTAAATTCGGAAAACAATGCCTGTTGGAAGCACTATTTCCAAATTCGTGAAATTAATTCATTCATTTCGCGTATCGACATACAATACCATCGCTTGAGTAACCCAACAATTACTAAAGCTCCAACAATACACATATAATTCAATGAAATAATAACATATTGTCGCCATCAAGGCTCCCATACAAAAATATTAAAATATTAAACTAACATAATAATTCCTAAAACAGCTTCAACAAATAACACTAATGGTTCTAAACGACATGAAAAGATCGAGTAAAATAAACAATAAGACTAATGGTCTTCACATGCCATCTACTACTCGTCATAGCTTTGATCAGTATCCTGCACCACTGAAAATATTGTTCCCATAGAATGGGGTGAGACCAACGTCCCAGTGAGTGTAACAGTGTGTGCAGTGTGGGGGAAAACAACCAAGGACCATTATAGCATACATAAAAATTTAGAGACATAAAGGAGATAATGATACATAATTCAACACCAAGGAAATCAATCATCAAGATGCAATGCATGGCTGTGAGGTGTTATTCCCGACACCCGGGGTCTTTACACTGTAACGTGACTGTGATGAGCGCTCGACCATGTAACCAAGAACCGTCGTCCAAGGTTACCTATGATTAAATTTTAAATAGCATTTAAATATAATTCTGTGATTGGGGACCCCATCTCCCTCTTGGCCATGAGTTCGATGTGGTTACCCCGTTGTTCTTAATTAATTTGCCCGAAGGCCTGTGATGGTCAAAGACCCTGTGATAGCCCGAAAGCTCTATGATTTCTCAAATTCATAATTTTCATGACTGTGATGGCCAAAGGCCCATGAATTCCAGAATAACACAATCAAGAATCACCAAACATAATCAAGAATCATCATACAAAATCATCCAATCATCTACCCTAAGGTTTTGGCAATCCAACACATACAATATTCAGTATATTCACAATTCTTATGTTCCTACTATACATATATCACTAATTCCTAGAAGGAAAGGGGAAAAAGAATAGGGAGCATGCAATGGTAATCTTTCAGAACAAATAAGTGAAAGTCCACCCACCTGTGGGATGAGAAGACGGAGAAAGAACGAAGAACGAAGGGCCTTGAAGGGACAAAGATTGAAGCAAGACTCGTTCTTGATGAGTAGAATTCGTTCCTGGCCTTTGCTGGGACTTTCTCTCACTAGAACCTCTCTCTCTCTCTTTGAAAATACGAAAGAATGGAAGAAGGAACTGACAGAAACCGTCCACAAACGTGTTTTAAAATGCAGAAATCGGACCTGCGCTCAAGCCTTGAGCGCAGCTCGAGCGCGAGTTCTCGCTCAGGCTGCGCTTGAGCTCAGCTCAAGCTGAATTTCCTCGAATTGCTCTCTGTTTTTCTGCGCTCAGGCTGCGCTCGAGCTCAGCTTGAGCGAGAAAACCAGATTGCAATTTTCCCTTTTTACTGGTATCCTCGCTCAGGCTGCGCTTGAGCTCAGCTCGAGCGAGGAAACCAGAGTGAGATTTCCCCTTCTTGTTAAGGTTCAGTTTTCATCCAAACCCTATCGTGTGACCTATCAAACTGAAGCCCCGGAAATAAGCTTTCTAATGAGGGTGGAATCCTTTCCATCAGACATCTACAACTCTAGATATTTTCAATTTAGTGCACCAAGGTCATTAGGCTTAGCACCAACCTCAAGTACAACCTATTTTTCTTCATTCTACTTTAAGTTATAAAATTCCTATGAATTAAGGTATTAATTAGCGGGATGTTACAATTCTACCCCCCTTAAAACAATTTTGTCCTCAAAATTGGCTAAAGAATGTTAACTGAAAAACTCAAAGGTGATCTAAAGTTCCTTACCTCAAACGAATAACTCGGGAAACTGAGAGCGGAGATCTTCCTCTTTTTCCCAAGTTGCTTCCTCGGGTGACTGACCCTCCCAAAACACCTTCACTAACGGAATCGTCTTATTTCTCAAGGTTTTGACACTGCGGTCAATGATCTGTGCAGGCCTCGAGGGAATAGTTAAATCCTCCCTTAAGTGTACCGATTCTGAACTTATGACGTGAGAAGGATCATGAAGGTATTTTTTGAGCTGAGAGACATGGAATACATCATGGATGTTGGCTAAATGGGGTGGAAGGGCTATTCTGTATGCAAGGGGACCAATCCTTTGCAATATTTGAAAAGGACCGATAAAACGGGGATTCAACTTTTTGGCTTTAATAGATCTTCCAATGCCATTGATGGGAGTAACTTTCAAAAACACATGGTCACCTTCCTCAAACTCTAGGTCCTTCCGCCTCCTATCAGCATAGCACTTCTGACGGCTCTGGGCAGTTACCAACTTTTCCCTAATTCTCTTAATCTTTTCTGTAGTGATTTGTACCAACTCTGGTCCTAAAAAGCTTTTCTCTCCCACCTCACACCAACATAAAGGTGAGTTACACTTCCTACCATACAGCGCCTCATAGGGTGCCATACCTATACTACTATGGAAACTGTTGTTATAGGCAAATTCTATAAGAGGTAGGTACTTATCCCAACTACCCTTCTCTTCCAACACACAGGATCTAAGCATGTCCTCTAAGGTCTGGATTGTTCTCTCAGACTGCCCATCAGTCTGAGGGTGGTAAGCGGTGCTAAACTTCAGTTTAGTACCGAAGGCTTGGTGTAGGGCATTCCAAAACCTAGAGGTAAATCTGGGATCTTTATCTGACACTATGCTGGAAGGTACACCATGAAGCTTCACAATATTCTTGATATACAATTCTGCTAATTTGGTCAAAGGGTAGGTTGCCTTGATTGGTAAGAAATGAGCTGACTTGGTCAGCCGATCCACAATCACCCAAATTGCATCAAAGCCTGCTGGAACTCTAGGGAGTCCCATCACAAAATCCATGGATATGGCTTCCCATTTCCACTCGGGAATTTCTAATGGTTTTAGCATACCCGAGGGCTTTTGGTGTTCTATCTTAACCTGCTGGCATACAAGACACTTAGAAACGAACTCAACTATCTCTCTCTTCATTCCATCCCACCAAAACATGGTCCTCAAGTCTTGGTACATCTTGGTAATACCCGGATGTACCGTGAACTTGATCTTATGGGCTTCCTCTAAAATCTCCTCTCTAAGACTACCCCCCTTAGGGATACAGACTCTCCCTTGGAAGAGAATCATCCCATCTCCTGATACAGAAAATCCTGTTTGTCCCTTTCGGGACTGGAGTTCTAAGTCTAAGATCTGAGCCTCTCTAATCCTTGTCCTTAACTCATTAACTACTTCTAGCCTATGAAGTCTCATACTATCTCCCTCATAGTTCCCATCAAGTTTTAAATCCCGAAACTTCTCTAACAATACTAGCTCATGCACCATCATGGATGACGCATGCAGGGATTTCCTACTTAGGGCATCGGCCACTACATTGGCCTTACCTGGGTGGTACTTAAGCTCAAAATCATAGTCCTTTAGAAATTCCATCCACCTCCTCTGTCTCATGTTAAGTTCCTTCTGATCAAACAGGTACTTTAAGCTCTTGTGATCACTAAAAACCTCAAACTGCACACCATATAGGTAATGCCTCCACACCTTGAGAGCAAACACTACTGCAGCCAACTCTAAGTCATGGGTTGGGTAATTTTCCTCATGGGGTCTAAGCTGTCTAGAACCATAAGCCACTACCCTCTTATCCTGCATCAAAACACAACCTAATCCCTTTCCTGAAGCGTCACTATACACTTCAAAGGATTTGGACAAGTCCGGCAATACCAACACCAGGGTGGTGGTTAACCTCTCCTTGAGTTCCTTGAAACGCTTCTCACATTTCTCATCCCAAACAAAAGCATGACCCTTACGAGTCAGCCGGGTGAGAGGTAAAGCCAACTGGGAAAAACCTCTAATAAACCTGCGATAATACCCAGCTAGTCCCAAGAAACTCCTAACCTCAGTGACTGATTTGGGCCTCTCCCAATCAATCACTGCCTCTATCTTACTGGGGTCCACTGACACACCTTCACTAGATATCACATGTCCTAGGAAGTGAACTTTATCCAACCAAAACTCACATTTATCAGGGTTAGCAAACAGTTTCTTCTCTCGCAACACTTCCAAAACCACTCTAAGATGTTGCTCATGTTCTTCTAAGGTTTTAGAATAGATAAGGATGTCATTGATGAATACAACCACAAACTTATCTAAATAGGGCCTAAAGATACGGTTCATGTAGTCCATGAATACAGCTGGAGCATTGGTCAAGCCAAATGGCATCACCAAATACTCATAATGCCCATACCTAGTCCTAAAAGCAGTTTTGGGAATATCCTCACTTCTAATCTTTATCTGATGGTAACCTGATCTCAAGTCTATCTTAGAAAATACTGCTGCCCCTCTAAGTTGATCTAACAGGTCATCTATCCTAGGCAAGGGATATTTATTCTTAACTGTTACCTTGTTCAACTGCCTAAAGTCAACACACAACCTCATGCTACCATTTTTCTTCTTAACAAGGAGCACTGGAGCTCCCCAAGGGGATACACTAGGCCTAATGAACTGCTTCTCTATTAATTCCTCTAGTTGCATGGGAAGTGTGTAAAGGGGCATTTTGGGGATGATTTAGGCGTGTAACATAGCTGGTTGCACAACCCTAATTTCACCCTGTAAATCCTATAAATACATGCTTCATGCATGCACAAAATAAGATTGAAGTTTATGCAAAATTGCTGTCAAAATTAGAAAGTGAATTTCTTACTTAGAGAGAGTGAATTTCTCTATCTTTCTTGCTAGTCAAGAGTGAAGGTTATCAAAGGTTCATATACCTTTGTGTGATCATCTTCATGGACTTATCTTTCAATTCATGAAAGTGTGACGTCCATTTATCAGTTTTCTAGTTATTTCTGTTACTATCTGATATAATCAGTTACTCTATTTCCTCTACGTTTCTTGATTATTATGTGATTTAATCTTCAAGTATTCCTAAGGATTCTTATTGTTATTGATTATTTCCTTGTCAATTTCTTGTTTTGGTTATTTGGTATACGTACGTCAAAGAAAAGAAAAGAAAAGAAAAGAAAAGAAAAATAGTTACGTACGTGCGTAAAGAAAAAGAACAAAAAAATATTGTTTATTTTCCTTGCAAAGCAAGAAGTGTTTACGTAAAGTTCTCTATTATCAAAAAAAAATTCTAAGGTCCATAAAAGTAGAACCTCAAGGTTCATATCAATAGTATTGTAAGAATTTAATTCCAATCTTAAAACTGAACCAAGCGCGTTTCTGTGACCATACCGGTTTTGTATAATCATCAAGGAAGTGCTAAGCAATTTTTTTGGCTATTTTTGAAATCAAGTTGTCATTACGTTTTCACAGTTTTTAGAAACCAGTTTATTCATTATTTTGCTTTTCCGGTACCATTTGGACCAGTTTACTGTCAGAAAATTCCAAAAATATTACAGTAGCTACAGTTTTATTTTCTTTTCACTGTGTACAAATTTCTGTAATTTTCTGTTGGGGAAAAAGACAAAAAAAGAAAGAAAAGGCAAGAAAAATACAAAAAGTACGTACGTGCCAAAAATACAAAAAAGGTGTAAAAAGCAAAACGGGTGCAAAAGTCAACAACAAGGAAGAAAAAGTCAAAAGACACCCAAAAATAGTCAAAAATTCAAAAAAATTAAAAAAAAATTCAAAACAAAAAGTTGTCCCAACAATACAGCGACAATTTTACTGTAATTTTCTGTTTCATTTCCCTGTAAACCGTAATTGAGTTGTATTTGCTGTTTTTCTTAAAACGACAATTCTGACAACTCTTTTTAAAAAATCACCAAAAACAATTCTCTCTACAATTTCTTCCGTCTTGTCTTGTTTGCTGTCTGTTCTTGTGTATAAGCTTGTTTGAGTGCCAGCTTTTCTTGTTTGTCATATCAATTCCTTGTTTTGTCTTAGGATTTTCGAATCTTCCTTCAGTAGTTATTTTCTTTGTTAGTGCGCTTCTATTTTGGGTAAGGGTTAAGACTTAGTCTCACATTGGTCTTTGCAAGATCTAACCAACCTCCAACCAAGTAGAAGAGGCAAGAGAGTCTCATTATAGAAAAAGCCTAAAAAGAGTGACATACACGAGTGTTACATTCCATTGAGTGTAAACACTTAGTTAAGTGGAAAGGTCCATAAAACTTAAAAACTAAAATCAATCTAGAAGAATGGAAGGAAGGAGGCAAGGGGAAAGGGCAACCATGTTGTTTAGAAAAGCCTTAGAAACACCTTTGGGTGGAGAAGAGAGCCAAAGAGAGAACCTATTCCACACTAGGTGCCATATTGAAGATAAGGTTTGTTTAGTGATCATAGATGGAGGAAGCAGTAGCAACTTAGCTAGCCTTAGGTTAGTTAACAAGCTAAACTTACCTACTACCCCCACATCCAGAGCCTTATACACTTCAATGGGTGAGTGATTGTAGATTCCTTAATTACAGGTTTTGATGATGCCAATAAGAATGAAAGAAATGAGAAAGGCAATGACAAAGAAAAGAGCTAAATTCAATTCAAGCATCAAGAATGAATAGAAGATCTTGAAATCATCTTGTGCCAAACATTTGCAAATCATTAAGATCTCTTATAGGCTTTCAACTTGTAATTTCTACTCTAAAGGAGAGTTCATTTGTACTCATCAAATTTAATCTGTACTTGTACTGTGAGTTGAAGAGAGGGTGTCTCTCTTGTATGTGGGTGGTTCTCAACACAAGGAAGGATTCCAAGGTGTTGGAGGATTCATCACTTTGTAAAGGAATTTACAAATAGTGGAAATCTCAAGTGTGTACTTGTGGACTGGACGTAGGCAAGTGGATTGGCCGAACCAGTATAAATTGTGTTTGCAATTTCTCTTCCCTTAAACTCTTGTTTACTTATTGCATTTACAATTTCGTTATATTAATTGTAAACATTCATTCTTCATCTTTGAAAAGGGCATTTTTAAGCATAATTAAGGAAAGATAATTCATTAATCGAAAAGAATAGATAATATCGATTAACTTAATTCACCCCCCCTCTTAAGTTAGTGAGGCCACTTGTCTAACAGTGATGAGGAAGAATTTATGGTGGATAGGTAAGTGAGCTTAAGGTTCAAAATTGGGGATTACCAAGATGAAATGACCTTTGATGTTATACCCTTAGAAGCCTCACACATTCTTTTAGGAAGACCTTGGTAATATGAGAGTAGGGCAAAACATGATGGGTATTCTAACACCTATAGGTTCCGCCACCAAAAGGTTAAATTCACCTTAATGCCTATGACCTCTAGTGAAATAAAAGAAGACCAAATTCAACTTAAGAGGTTAGTAGAACAAGAGAAAAGAGAACAAATAGAAAAAGAGAAAGAAGAAAAACTTAAAAGAGAAAGTGAGGAAAAAGAATTAAGAGTGCAAGAAGAGAAAGTATGTTTATCTTGTGATCATTTGAATGCTAACTCTTCTAGTGAAAGCATGAATAGGTTGATGAAAAATACTTCTAGTGTTGCAAAGAGTACAATTCAAGTTGTTGAAAGGGAGTTTCCTAAACTTACTTTCTTTATGCATGAAATGCCTCTCTCTATGCACAATTTTATGCCACAAAGCATTACATGTTTGAAAGAAATAAACAATTTTGATAATGCTTTGAAACCTATTGCATGTTTAGAAAAATCAACTAAGTTTAAGAGTACCATGAAACTTTCTAGAGATGCATGTTTAGTCAATTCCTTTGATCAAATTTAGATTGCATGATAGGAATGATAACAAAGTTGGATTGAATATGCATGCACCTTTGGTTTGTATTTATAATGTTCATACACATTTTGGACCTAAAATAATTGTTTCATATAAAGATGTGTATTATGCTCTTGAACTAGTTAGTAAGGAGGATAAAAATTTGGATGAAGCTATCACATATGAGAAACCTTGCTTGACATCCATTTCACATGATGATATCCTTCATAGTGTGCTTGCTCAATGTGATTCTTTTGATGTTTCACCTTACATGAACACATATGATAATATGCAAAAGGTGTCATATTACTTGAGTGAGTGCATTAGAATAGATAGGCCTCTTGAACAGACTTGCATAAATACCTCATGGCATGAACATATGCACTACCCTTTTGACAATCATACTCAAGATGCATGTGTGATGTTCAATAAAAATGTTGGGATGTTATTGAAAAATATTAAGACATTTATGCCACATAGTTTCACATGTGCATTTATTTGGAAACATAGTATAGAATACTTTGATGGATATCGCACATTGAAACACTTTTTGTACTCGAGTGGAATTTATTTCCTAAGCTTTCTCCATGACCATTTACTTGTCTTACTTGCAAAGGAGGGCTTTAAAAGATTAGTCTTTGATCCAGGATCTAAATCCATAGAGTACATGGACAAGATGGTTCAATCTTCATTGAGGGAGTTTTCTAACCCTTATCTCAAATACCTCTTGTTCATCTCCTATATTTTTCATTTGCTAATCTTTATGATTTCCAAGTATTTTTGCTATGAGCCTCCACTTTGCTTGCTTTGGAATAATACTTATGGGTCTTCTTCTTGTTGTCTAGGCACAAGAAGGATATTCATCTTGTGGACCTCTAACTCTACTCTCCAAGGGATAAGGGACGTATCTTCTTACTTCCTAAATTTTGTCATCCCTCTCCTTCTTCTACCGAGTTCATTATTCTTATGGCTTCTTTCTGAATTTTCAGATTTGAGGTCAAATCCTTTTCAAAGGGGAGGGAATGATAGCACTCTGCTAGAAGCTTGGACCTACAAGACCTACACTGGAGGATATGCACCAAATTCAAGCCTAAGCTTCAAGCAAGGAAGAGTTGGAGAAAATCAGTGTCCTACAAATAAGGGTCACTACCCTACAAAATAAAGGTCACTACCCTATAGAAGGACACCTTGACCCTGGATAGGACCCTATGATGAATAAAAGGATTTTATTTCCTTTCAATTTCAAGAAAATAAAGGCTTGAAGACACATGGCTGAATTTTTATTCCAAATAAAAATTAAGTAGTTGTTTATTTTTTTCCTAATAATAGGCAGCCAGAATTATTTTATTTGGTGGGCTGCATATTATAATTTTGGGCAGTTACATTTAGATTTTTAAGGCTGTCAATTATTTATTTAATTAGAGTTTTAATTTTGTATTAGGATTAGGATTCGTTTTGTTTGGTAAGAGTTATACACACAAAGGAGGTTTGGATTGTTTGTTTTAATTTATTAGCAAATAAAATTAGTAGGAAAATAAAGCCTTAAGATTCGGGACGAATCTTCTCGAAGAAGGAGGGTATGATGTGAATCCAACCAGGTAAAATTGAAGAGGAAGTTGGCTGAGTTTATTTCTTGTTTCAATTAATTAAATAAATGGCTGAATCAATTTCATCACATGGGGCGGCCAGTTAAGGGACTTGAAGGTTGAATTATGATTCAAGAGACAAAGGGAGTTACAAAATAATTTGGCAATGAAGAGTTGTTACAACACTTAAAGGGGGCGGTCAGCATTTAACACATGGGAGGTTACAAATTGATGGAGCAACTAGCAATCAATTTTGGGGTTGTTATGTCTTCAATTTGGAGCAGCTAATTCATGGCTGAATCATTAGCCTTTTTATTTCTTGTTGGTTGTTACAAAACTATGTGTAAATATGCGGCCACATGTGGGTAAATTGTAGGCTGATTGTTTAATGCTTTGCTGGTAGTTTTTCTCTAAGTTTTTAATATCCATTAGTAGATTTATTAGAGGTAGTAATCTGGCTGAATGCAAAGAGCCTTGCATGGTGCGCATGGACTATAAATAGTACGTACAAGGCATGCAGAATTGTTAAGTTAAGTTTTATTCAGAATTTTATGAATTGGAGAGTGTTTCTCTAAATTTCTTGTTAATTCAAGAATTGAGTTTTATCAAAGGTCCTTCATCCCTTTGTGTGTCTTAGGCTTATCTTCCATCCTTGGGAGTGTGACGTCTATCAATTTCTATTCCATCTTCTTACCTTTTTCCATTTTCTCGTTTTAAACAATTTCCCAAATTTCTTACTTATGATCATTCCAACCTTGATAGATCTGTAAAACGAATCCAACCCCCTCAGATTCTCATCATTTGGTAATCAGAGCTCCGGTTCTAGGAATTGTAAGGCTGCACTCCGGGTAGTTTCTTTCCTTGATTTTCTTATTATACCTTGATATTACCTTATTGCAATTTTCTTAGGCTGAACCATTGCAAAAGTTAGGCCTTTAAAATTGTGAATTCTGAAAAAAAAACAAAGAAAGAAAGCATGCAAATGAGTTTAAAAAAAATTGGGCTGAATGGTTCATGCTATTAGAAATTTTTAAGCTCATTCTTTAAGGTAATATTGTGGTTGATTTAAGGAAGAAATATTGCACCTTGTTAGTTTAGAATTTCTGAATTCTTGGTTGTTTTTGTTGGCTGCAATTTGTGCACAAATTAATTCTGTTTTCCTGCACCTAATTGATAAAAAAAATTTCTGTAATTTGCTGCACCTTTGTGGTTCATTTCTTGCGCCCAAATCTGAGTTTGCTGCACCTATTTGCTAAAAATTCTGCACTCTTGGCTGCACCTTGTTGGTTCATTTTTGTGCACAATTCTAAGTTTTGTGGCTGCATTTTTGTGGTTATAATATTGCGCCCAGTTTTGAGTATTCTCTTGCACCAATTTGTTCCATTTTGAGTCAAATTTCTTTTCTTGTTTTTGTCAAAAAAAATAAAAAAATTCTGGTTATTGTCCTAGTGTTTGTTGCCTTCTTTTGTTCTTCATTTGAGTCTTTTTGTTAGCTTTTTTTGTGTTTAATTGGTTGCACATAGATTGGTGAATTTCTTTTTGTTTTCTCTTCTTGGTTTGATAAGAACTCAAGGAGGAATAGAGAGGAAAAAGGCAAGAGTGTTTCATTTTTGTAAAGGCAAGAGTGTTTCATTTCTGTTGAAGATGAAAAACAGATTTGGCATCAAAGACTTGGGCATGCCATCTTGAGATTAATCTCAAGATTAGGAAAACACAACATTTTTAAAGGATTGCCCAAGCTTTCATACAAATCTGACATTTTATGTGATAGCTGTCTGAAAGGGAAACAAACAAGACACTCTTTCAAGAGTAAAGATGTTGTTTCAACTATCAGACCACTAGAACGTTTACACATTGACTTGTTTGGTCCCATTAGAACAAAAAGTTTTAGTGGTAAGAAATATGGTTTGGTCATTGTTGATGACTATTCTAGATTTACATGGGTAATATTCCTTAGAAACAAGGATGAGACTTTTAAGAATTTCACAGTATTCTGTAAGAAGGTACAAAATGAAAAAGGATTCTGTATTTCTGTCATAAGAAGTGATCATGGTGGAGAGTTTGAGAATGCAAACTTTCAAATGTTCTGTGATGAGAATGGGATCTCACACAATTTCTCTGTGGCTAGAACACCTCAACAGAATGGGGTTGTTGAGAGAAAGAACAGAAGTTTGCAAGAGATGGCAAGAACCATGCTCAACTCAAGCAGTTTACCAAGAACCTTCTGGGAAGAAGCTGTTAGCACAGCTTGCTACCTTCAAAACAGAATATTGGTAAGACCAATTCTGAAAAAGACTCCATATGAATTGTGGAAAGGAAGAAAACCCAACATATCATATTTCCACACCTTTGGATGTGAGTGTTTTATACTCAACACCAAGGATGATCTTGGAAAGTTTGATGCAAGGTCAGACAATGGATTTTTCATTGGATATTCTGAAACATCTAAATCCTATAGAGTGTATAATTCTAGAACTTTAACTGTGGAGGAAACTATTCATGTAAAAATCAATGATAACAAAGAGACTGATAGAGAACTATCAGATCTAGAGGATGATTTTGCAGGAATGAAGCTGAATGATCACAACAGTTTGAAGGATGAGCAGCCGTCTGAAGTTCCTACTGTTACTGAACCTCTTCAGACAAATGTTGAGTCTCAGATAGATTTGATACCTCCTTAGAGACATGAATGGAGATACAAATCACATCATCCTAAAGAGCAAATCATTGGCAACACTTCAGAAGGAGTAAAGACAAGATCAAAATTCAAGAATCTGAATTCACTTGCTCTCCTGTCTGAAATTGAGCCAAAGAACATTGATGAAGCTCTGCATGATGAAGGGTGGATCCTAGCCATGCACGAAGACCTGAATCAGTTTGCTAGGAGTGATGTCTGGACCCTTGTTCCTAAACCCCATGGGAAAACAATTATTGGAACCAAATGGGTGTTCAGAAACAAGCTGTTTGAAGAAGGCAAGGTAGTCAGAAACAAGGCAAGATTAGTTGCTCAAGGATACAACCAACAAGAAGGTATTGACTTCACTGAAACCTTTGCCCCAGTGGCCAGGTTAGAAGCAATTAGAATTCTTTTATCTTATGCTGTAAATAATGGCATCAAGTTATATCAAATGGATGTTAAAAGTGCCTTCCTCAATGGTCTCATTGAAGAAGAGGTTTTTGTTAGACAACCCCCTGGTTTTGAAGATGTAACTTTTCCTGAACATGTATTTAAACTCAAGAAAGCTCTCTATGGTCTGAAACAAGCCCCAAGAGCTTGGTATGACAAATTGAGTAGTTTTCTTATATCAAATGGTTTTGAAAGAGGAAAAGTAGACACAACCCTTTTTAGAAAACAGTCTAACAAAGATCTTATTCTTGTCCAGATATATGTTGATGACATTATCTTTGGTTCTACTGATTCTTCTCTGTGCAAAGAGTTTTCTGAGTTAATGCAATCAGAATTTGAAATGAGTTTAATGGGTGAACTAAAATTTTTCTTAGGACTTCAGATTAAGCAAGATTCTGATTGTATATGGATCCATCAAGAAAAATATACAAAGGAAATGCTTAAGCAGTTCAACTTAAGTGATTGCAAACCCATGACAACTCCAAATGCACCCTTCTGCATCTTTAAATAAAGATGAGAATGAAGAACCAGTAAATCAAACTTTGTATAGAGGAATGATTGGTTCATTATTGTATCTAACAGCAAGCAGGCCTGACATTATGTTCAGTGTATGCCTCTGTGCTAGATTCCAATCTGATCCAAGAATTACTCACTACAAAATTGTAAAAAGAATTTTCAGATATCTTAAAGGTACTACTAATCTTGGTCTGTGCTATAAGAAAAGTAAGGATTGCAGGCTAGTAGGTTACTGTGATGCTGATTTTGCTGGAGACAGAGTTGAAAGAAAAAGCACCAGTGGTGGATGTCATTTATTTGGAGAGAATATGATTAGCTGGTCAAGCAAAAGGGAGAGCACAATTGCATTATCAACAGTTGAAGCAGAATACATCTCAGCAGCCAGTTGTTGTTCACAACTGCTATGGGTGAAGTATCAGCTTAAGGATTTTAACATTTCAATATCTGTTATACCTGTGTTGTGTGATAATACTAGTGCTATTCATCTGTCTAAGAATCCCATTCAACATTCTAGGGCTAAACATATAGAAATCAAACATCATTTCATTAGACACTATGTTCAGAAAGGTGTTTTTGATATTCAATTTATTGATACAGAGCATCAATGGGCTGATATATTCACAAAACCTCTAACTGAAGATAGATTTAAGTTCATTAGAGATAATTTGAACATACATGCATTTTGATTGTATGAAAATTGATGTGTCTGAAATTCCAGCTTGTCTGAAACAAGTGACTTGTCTGAAATTTTGGGTTGTCTGAAATTAATATGGATGTCTGAAATCTATCACTTGTCTGAAATGAACAAATGACGTGGCAATAAGGGACAGTTTAATTTCCTTTATTTTCGTCTCTTCCACTTCGTACGTTACCCTATGTCTGCGCAGCCAGTACATGCCATTATTGCTTCAGAGGTCTATATATACAGAAGGCAGTGGGTCAGAGTAACTTTACCACCTACTCTATTCTCAGAACTCTTGCTATTCTTAGTCTTCAAGAAATCTCTTTCTCTCAAGTTTCTTCAAATCCTCATCAATGGCACCTAAGAAGTCAGCTGGAGGAAACATAGTGAAGACCAAGAGTGTGCACCTTGATGATCTTGAAGCACTCGGTATGGATCTCTACGCAGAATTTCAAGCAGCTGGGTGGCTTGAATACTTCAACAAAAACCTTACACAATGGCACGAGCAGAGTGTCTTGGATTTCTGGAGTACAGCTAGAGGTATTCCTAATCCTCAAGGCATTTACACTAGCATAAAAGCCACTGTGCGTGGTGTTCCAGTTTTTGTGGATGAAGATATCTTGGCCATTGTCTGTGGTGTCAAGAAGGAAGGGGCTGTGTTTACCCCAGGCTGGGAGAACAGGAATGGTGGAAAGCAACGTTTCACTGAGTTCTTGTATGGAACAGCAACTCCAGCCAGCTTGGATGCCAAGCACATGTCTGATAAGGCTAGGGTTCTGCATGCCATTTTAGGGAGCTCTGTAATCCCTAAAAGTGGAAGTAGGAACCATGTGTCTGAGTTGGAGAGGTTCTGTCTTATCCACCTGTTGCACAAGCAGAAAGTAAATCTCCCCAACATCATCATGTATCACATGCAGAAGAGACTCAGAGACTCTGCAGGGAGCTTTCCCCACAACACCATCATCACCAAGGTGTTGCTACACTTCAAAGTTCCCATTCAGAGCATGGAGATCAAGCTTACTCCAAAACCTCCCTCACCTACCTTGAAGGAAAGCTTGCTGATGGAAAAAGCTGCAAGGAAACGCACAACAATGCAGATTGTGGAAGAGGAGTTGAGAGGAGATATAAGGAAGCATGAATTTAAGCCATCAAAGCCCTCTCCTCAACCCAAGTTGAAAAAGCTTCCAGTAAGGAGATTTGCTAAGGTGGCACCTGCATCTGTGAATAGTCAGTTGTCTGAACCTGTTCAGAAGGCTTCTCATGAGCCGTCTGAAATTGTGGGTCAGGTGTCTGAATCTACACAGACTCAAAAGCCTACTTCTGAAATGGAAGGACAGGCTGAAGAGTTAGATGCAGCTGATGCTGTTACTGCTGAACCTTTGGCTGCCTGCCCATCTGATCCTGAACTCATTCAGGTGGCAACTTTGGCTACTGCTTTAGAGCAAGAAGAAATGGAGAAGAAAGCTGAGCAGGAGAAGATTGATAGGGCTATTGCTGTTGCTTCTCAGTTAGCTTATGCTAAAGATGATAGGCAAGCCACTTTGGCTGAGGTTTTCAAGAAAAGGAAGAGGTCCAGTGCACCTCATAGGAGAAGGAACAAAAGCAAGCTTCTTCAGACATACCCTGAGCCTAGGGTGACAAGAAGCATTGCTTCACAACTTGAGGCAGAGGATGAAGCAGGGAAGTACCAAAACTTTGTCAAGGCCCAAGAATATTTTAAGAGAAAAAGGGCAGAAAAGTTAGCTGAAAGGGAGCAGGCTGAGAAAGAGGCAAAGCCTAAACAAAATGAAGCATCAAAACCTCCCTACAAGAGGATCAAAGTGAGGTTTGATAAGGTTACACCCTCACCTCCATCTTCACCTGATTTGCAACCATCCAAACCAAACCCTCAACCTATCTCACCAGAAAAACAACCTTCACCACCTCCTTCACAACCATCATCATCCCCACAAACAGAAAACCTACCCTCTAAACCATCTTCACCACAATCCACTCAATCAGAAAACCAACCTGAACCTACACCACCAAAACCCTCTAAAAACCAACTATTTGTTCCCCCATCACCTCAAATTGTCCAACCTTCTGAACCCTCACCCCCTCAACCTCAACCATCAACACCATCACCTATACCTTCACCATCATCATCCCCACCTCATACACCTTTACCAACTTCATCATCTCCACTCTTACTACAATGGTATAATGAAGAAGAGACATTGCCTGCTGAGGCTCTACAACTATCTCTTCTTCCCTCTGATCCTTGCTTATTGCCTAAGTTTGGCAACCTTTCTGAAGAACTGCAATACTTCAGAGCAGCACCTGCTATATCTCTACACCATGGCCTCATCAGAAGAACTGTTGCTGAAGAGAAAGCCAAATACAGTGCTGAATCAGGTTGCTTAGAAAAGCTCAGAAAGGGTGTTGTCCCTCCTGCACATTCATGGGCACCTATCAACCCATTTTCTGAAGAGTCATGGAGGTTGAGCAATAAAGAATGGTATCTTGTGAGACAGCTCAACACAGAGTCTGAACTGTTTCAAAGAGATTTGGAAAGGGGAGTTGGGATGATAGGCTACAGACCACCTAGAACATGTTCCATCAGGCCAACCACTGCAATCTTGGTGAAACCTGACAGAATTGTTCCTAGGTATCCCTTAAAAGAAGGCAAGGATGAAAAGAACAAAGGAGCTAAAGTCTACTCAGTATCAGCACCCCTGTCTGAAGCTATGACTACATCAGAGTGGGATGCTTTACCAGATTTTATCAGCAGTCAGGGAGGAGGCTTAGATCAGTTGCTGCAAGACTGGATGCGGGCTTCTTATTGGAAGATCAGAGAAGATGCTGGATCTTCTTCTGGATCAACTGGTCCTGATGCTGAATCTGAAGTGGGACTTGGCAAGACTACAAATGTCCAATACCACTATCTGAAGGATCACTTTCCCCCACCTGCTGACTCCTTCAATGAAGACTGGGTTTTGCTGAAATTCATTGGCACTTTCTTTTGGCCAGTGTTCAGACCATCTGCTTACCATTTGAAACCAGGCTTCGGGGTCCTGAGATTTGTCTGTCCTTATATCCAAATCATTCTATATGAATCTGAGCAAGACTTGTCTGAAGAGAACTTAAAGCTAAAATCCAAAGTTAAGGAGCTTGAGAAGAAATTTGCTGAACAAGAGAAGAAGTCTAAGCATCTGATTGCTAATCAAGAGCAAATTCTTCATGAACAGCAGCTTATCAAGTCTGGGCAACAAGAGCTGAAGACATCAGTAGAAGCAGCCATAAACAAGGCCAAGGAAGAATTAATTTCATTTCTGACTGAAGCCTTGCTGAAGAAAAAGGATTAAACTTTTTTGCCATTGTCTGATGTTTATTTTTCTCATGACTTGTGATTGATTGTCTGATTTATTGCATATCCATTAAATAAAATCAGTGTTTTTGAATCAATGTTTGTTTGCTCTGATATCTATTGTTTATCTCTAATCTGTATTGCTCTGTTACTATTTTGCTCTGTTTTTCCCTTTTGATTGATGACAAAAGGGGGAGTATTAAAACTAACAAAATCTGGAGTGATTACAGGATTCATGGGGAGTACAGTACAAATAAGCTTTAAGCTTTCTGAGATTTTTGAGCAAATAAGGAACATATACCTTAAATAGATCCTGTTAAAGGATATGTATCTCAGGGGGAGCCATTTAAAGCATCTCAGGGGGAGCCATTTAAAGCTTATTACAGATTTATATATTTTAAGAAAATTTGTCATCATTAAAAAGGGGGAGAATGTTGAGTCTCAAAAATATCATAAAATGGTTTATGATGTTTTAAGACAGAAATATTCCCAAGTTTTAATGAATAGCAAATTTGGCTTAAAATACTTATCATAGATTCTCATAAAGTTAAATCCTTCATCTATGATTTCAGCAAGAGCCATTAAAAGTTCATATAAAAAGACTAAGTGCAGAAGCCGTCTGAAGCTGTGCACCCTGTCTGAAGCATCAAGGCTGTCTGAAGTCCCATGATGACGTGGCACCTCTTGTCTGAATTTGTGAAGACCTATCTGAATCTCATTTTGAATCATGCACGATCTCTGCTACAACAGCTGGCACTCCTCGTTGCATTTCAAGCACGTTCTCTGCCACAACGTGTCCTCTGCTACGCAGCCTTTGCAGCAACAACAAATAGCAGCTTTTTGGCAGGAGCAAAAACTGCAATGTGTCAGATCTGTCAGAAAATATTCTGTGCATACAGCAGGTTGTCTCACAACGGAATTCATGTATTTCACAAATGGTGGTTTTCTCCAACGGACTAATATTTGGGTATAAATACCCCCATCCTTGAAGACCATTAAAAGAAGAGAGAAGAATTGAAAAAGAACAAAAACTCTGCAAGTTTTTCGCTGCAACACTCTGATAAATATTTTATCTTTGTACACACATATTGTTTTATTCTGAGCATACCTCAGTAATTTCTGTACAATCTGTAACTATTTAAGTCTCAAAACTGATATAGTTTGTGAGCTTAAGCATTTCTCTCATTTGTATTTGCTTTTGAGCCTGGAGAGGCTTGTCTGAAAAAGAATACTTGGTTTTTGAGCCTGGAGAGGCTTGTCTGAAAAAGAATACTTGGTTGTTGAGCCTGAAGAGGCTTGTCTGTAAAAGAATACTTGTAATCTTGGAAGATTAAGAGAAAATCCAATTACTAGTTGGCATTGGGACTGGACGTAGCTCACAAGTGGTAGTGAGTGAACCAGGATAAATTCTGTGGCTAAGTTTTCTTACCCTTATCTCTTGTAAATTCAGTTTAAACTAATCAAGGGGTCTGAGTAATTAATCTAATATTTTAAAAGGCACAAAATATCTTTTAAAAACAATTTTTACAAACCATCTGAAAACTTCAGACAGCCCCAAAAGCCTGTCTGAAATTCTGTTTTGAGAACCTGTTTGCGAAAAGCTTTCTAAAATATTTAGAAACACTATTCAACCCCCCTTCTAGTGTTTCCCTGTGTTCCTACAATGTGGGATGCCTTGGAAGTAACTCATGAGGGCACTAGTGATGTAAAAAGATCTAGAATAAATACCCTCACACATGAATATGAACTATTTAGAATGAATCAAAATGAAAGTATACAAGAAATGCAAAAGAGATTCACTCATATTATTAATCATCTTGCATCATTAGGAAAAAGTTTTCCAAATGAAGATTTAATTAACAAAGTTCTAAGATGTTTGAATAGGCAATGGCAGCCAAAAGTGACCGCGATTGCAGAATCAAAGGATCTTACAACTATGACTCTTCATTCACTCTTTGGGAAACTTCAAGAACATGAGTTAGAATTGACAAGACTAAGTCAAAATGAAGAGAATGACAGAAGTAAGAAAAGCATTGCTCTCAAAGCTTCATCATCAATAGTCCATGAAGAAGAAGATATCATCGAAGATGAGGACTTGGACGATGACGAAGAATTTAGTCTTTTTGTTAAAAGATTCAACAAGTTTCTAAGAAACAGAGGAAATATAATAAGACCTACACCTAACATAAAGAAGAAAGGAGAAGACTCCCAATCAATCCAAAAATGCTTCGAATGCAACCAGCCAGGACATCTCAGACTAGAATGTCCAATTTACAAGAAAAGAATGGAAAAATCAAACAAGAAGACATTCAAAGACAAGAAAACAAAGAAAGCTTACATCACATGGGATGACAATGACATAAGTTCCAATGACTCAGAAAATAAAACTGTCAACCTAGGACTTATGGCCAAAGACTACGAAAGTGAAGAAGAGGTAACATCTTCTAACAATGATACATCCATTTCATTTGATGAATTACAAGAAGCATTTAATGATTTACATAAAGAATCATTTAAATTAGCAAAACTAGTTTCATCCTATAAGAAAACCACTATAAAACTTGAGGAAGAAATCTCTAAATTAAATAGAGAACTAGATAATCTTCAAAATGAACTTAAAATAGTAAAGTCTAAAAATGAAAATTTGAGTTCTATCATTAATTTAGAAAACAACAAAGAAATTCATCCATGCACATCATGTTTAAAGCATAAAGAGGAAATTAATAAGTTAAACACTACTCTTGCAAAATTCACCTTTGGTAAAAATAATTTAGATGTTATTTTAGGAAATCAAAGGTGTGTATTTGACAAAGCAGGATTAGGATATAACCCTCAAACTCAACAAAAGAGTTATAAGAATTTCTTTGTAATGGCTCAATCTACTAGTTCTCCATTCTTAACATGCTTTTATTGTGGAAAGAAGGGTCATAGTGCATCAAACTGTTATTTTAGAAAGAATTCTACAAATCTCAAGAATATGATGTGGATCCCAAAAGGATCTTTGATTAGCACTAACGCTAAGGACCCAAAGAAAGTCTGGGTACCTAAATTAAACAATATTGTGACTTGTAGGATTCCATGAAACATACTTGGTACATCGACAGTGGATGTTCCAAGCACATGACCGGGGATATCTCAAAGCTTATGGACATCACTCCAAAGAATAGTGGACATGTTACCTGTGGAGATAACAACAAGGGTAAAATCTTGGGAATCGGAAAAATACGTACAAATCATTCAACCTCCATAGAAAATGTCTTACTTGTTGATGGCCTTAAGCATAACTTACTTAGTGTTAGTCAATTATGTGATAAAGGATTCTTAGTATCATTTGATTCACAATGTTGCTTTATTGAATCTAAACATGACAAAAACATTAAGTATATAGGATATAGAATAAATAATGTATATAAAATAAAATTGGATAATACTACAAATCACAACTAGTGCCTTATTAGTCAAAATGATGAATCTTGGTTGTGGCATAAAAGAATTGCTCATATAAACATGGATCATTTAAATAAATTGGTTTCAAAAGAATTAGTTATTGGTTTACCTAAGATAAAATTTGAAAAAGACAAACTTTGTGATGCTTGTCAAAAAGGTAAACAAGTAAGAGTCTCTTTTAAATCTAAGAACATAGTATCAACCACTAGGCCTTTACAGCTTTTACATATGGATCTCTTTGGTCCATCTAGAACTATGAGTTTTGGTGGTAGTTATTATGCTCCTGTAATAGTAGATGATTTTTCTAGATTCACATGGACTTTATTTCTTGCAAATAAAAGTGATGCATTTCATACCTTTAGAAAATTTGCAAAAATGATTCAAAATAAGAAAAATATTAAAATAGCTTCCATAAGAAGTGATCATGGAGGGGAGTTTGAAAATAAAAACTTTGATATGTTTTGTGATGAAAATGGCATAGAGCATAATTTTTCTGCCCCCAGAACTCCACAACAAAATGGAGTAGTTGAAAGGAAAAATAGATCATTAGAAGAACTAGCAAGAACAATGCTTAATGATTCTAATATTCCAAAATATTTTTGGGCAGAAGCAGTAAGTACTGCTTGTTACACAATGAATAGGGCTCTAATTAGACCAATCTTAAAGAAAACACCCTATGAACTATTCAATGGTAGAAAACCAAATATCTCTCATCTTCATATTTTTGGATGCAAATGTTTTATTCTAAATAATGGAAAAGAAGATTTAGGTAAATTTGATGCTAAATCAGATGAAGGGATATTTCTTGGATACTCATTGAATAATAAAACATATAGAGTATATAACAAGAGAACTATGACAATAGAACAATCTATTCATGTAGCTTTTGATGAATCTAGCACATCTTATCCTAGAAAAGAAATAATTGATGATATTGTAGAAAATCTAGAAAATACCCACATAAATGAAGAAGTTCACAAAAATAAAGATATAGAAAAACTAGAAAATCCTATAATAGAAGAAAGCCAAACAAACTTGGATCTTCCAAAAGAGTGGAGAACTCTAAAAGATCATCCTATAGATAACATCATAGGAGATATATCAAAAGGAGTAACAACTAGACATTCTCTTAAAGACATATGCAATAATATGGCTTTTGTTTCTAAAATTGAAGTTAAAAATATTGATGAAGCCTTAAAAGATGAACATTGGATTATTGCTATGCAAGAAGAATTAAACCAATTTGAAAGAAACCAAGTTTGGGATCTAGTTGATAGACCAAGTAATCATCCTATTATAGGAACAAAATGGGTTTTTAGAAACAAGTTAGATGAACATGGTATTGTTGTAAGAAACAAAGCTAGGTTGGTGGCCAAAGGATATAATCAAGAAGAAGGAATAGATTATGAAGAAACCTATGCACCTGTAGCGAGATTAGAAGCTATAAGAATGTTGCTTGCATATGCTTCCATAATGGATTTTAAACTGTATCAAATGGATGTAAAAAGTGCATTTCTCAATGGTTTTATTAAAGAAGAAGTGTATGTAGAACAACCTCCTGGTTTTGAAAATGAAAAATTGCCTAATCATGTTTTTAAATTAAAAAAGGCCCTATATGGATTGAAACAAGCACCTAGGGCTTGGTATGAAAGATTAAGCAAATTTCTTTTGGAAAAAGAATTTTCAAGAGGGAAGGTTGATACAACACTCTTTATTAAAAGAAAAATGCATGACATTCTGTTAGTTCAAATATATGTTGATGATATAATTTTTGGTGCTACTAATGAAAATTTGTGCAAGGATTTTTCTAATGACATGCAAAGTGAGTTTGAAATGTCTATGATGGGGGAGTTAAACTTCTTCCTTGGATTGCAAATTAAGCAAACCAAAAATGGTATCTTCATCAACCAAAGCAAGTATTGCAAGGAATTACTCAAGAAATTTGGGATGGAAAACGCTAAATATATGACTACACCTATGAGCACTGCTTGCTATTTGGATAAAGACGAAGATGGGAAGTCCGTAGATATAAAGCAATATCGAGGTATGATTGGATCCCTTCTTTATTTATCAGCAAGTAGACCTGATATTATGTTTAGTGTATGCTTGTGTGCTAGATATCAGTCTAACCCTAAAGAATCCCATTTGAGTTCTGTAAAAAAGAATTATGCGATATTTGTTAGGATCTGTTAACTTAGGTTTATGGTATCCTAAAAATATGCCTTTTAGTCTAGTAGGATATTCTGACTCAGATTTTGCTGGATGCAAAACTGATAGAAAAAGTACCAGTGGTACTTGTCATTTTATAGGATCTGCATTAGTATCATGGCATAGTAAAAAGCAAAACAGTGTTGCATTATCCACTGCGGAAGCAGAGTATATTGCTGCTGGTAGTTGTTGTGCTCAAATTCTTTGGATGAAACAACAATTATCAGATTTTGGGTTAAATGTAGATCACATACCAATTTGTTGTGATAAAACAAGTGCCATTAACTTATCTAAGAACCCTGTCCTACATTCTAGAATCAAACACATAGAAATTAGACATCATTTTCTTAGAGATCATGTACAAAAAGGTGATTGTATTCTAGAATTTATAGAGTCTAAACAACAACTTGCAGATATTTTTACCAAGCCTTTACCTAAGGACAGTTTCTTTACAATTAGGAGAGAATTAGGTATTTTAGATGTTTCCAACATAGATTCATAGAAGGTTCTAGGAATAAAAATGGTTTAGAACTCAAAATGTGAATTCTGGCTACTGTGTAATCGATTACCACTGAGAGGTAATCGATTACCAGAGAGATTTTATCAGTGTAATCGATTACAATATAACCGTAATCGATTACCAACGAGGTTTTCACTTTGTAATCGATTACAATATACCCGTAATCGATTACCTGGATGATTTCTCTCAATCTGGAAACGTGGTAATCGATTACCATTCCACTAATGGTAATGATTACCAGACGAAGATTTCTATAAATACTCTCGTTTCTCTTTCTCTCTCTTCACGGCCTCCCTTCTCTCTCTACTGTGCGAAACCCTAACCTCTCCTCCATTCCAATCCTCATAACTTTCTCATTTCTCCACCAAATCACCTCCCACTTCTTGAAAATTGTTCCTCTCTTCAACATCTACAAAACCCACCGAACAATTTCCAATTTCCACCTCCTCCATGGCTGAACCTTCAAAGAGACAACGACGCGCCGCCGCTCCCACACCTCGCCGCGGAAACTCCGGCGAACCTCCGACAACCACCATTTCCTCTCCGTTGCTTGCTTTATTTTCCACCAACCAACAACGCAATAGGTATACTTCACTCTTTTCGAATCGTAGTATCATTGACCCTAAGTATCTGCACCTAGAATTTTTTGAAGATGAGAGCTTTGAATGCTTTGAAATATTTAGGACTTATGGGTTATTGGATTTTATGTCTTTGAAAGCCCCAATTTACCCGGACTTAATTAAGATGTTTTACAGTAATATGGAGATTAGGGATAGAATTATCTATACTGAAGTTAAAAGAATTCCCATTGTGATTGATCAATCTCTATTTTATTCCATAACCCATCTTAGTAGTGAAGGTGCAAATTTTGAAGGGTCCATAGTAGAAGAGTGGGAATTAGACTATAGCACTGAAAATGCCCGTAGGATGGTGAGTCATGAGCATGCTGCCTTAGAACACCGTTTTCTTGCTGGATCCTTTAAATTTGACAGTCGTATCAAGCACTACATCATTGTTCGCATTTTGCTTCCCCGTGCTACAAACCTGGCTCAGGCCATAGAGGAGGATCTTATAATTATGTGGGCCTTACTGACCGGACGACAGATCAACTGGGCTCACTTGATTCGTCACCGTATGACTAAAGCCTTGGTTGCCAATGCTCATCTTCCTTATGCCCATTTAATCACTCTATTTCTGAATCATTTTCATGTTCCATTAGCAAATGAGAACATGCTTCCCATCAAGAGGACCAATGCTATTGGGGCTAATGCCATTTACTCCTTTGGGTATCAAAAGACACTTAATGGTGATTGGATTAAAAAACGGGATAACGTGCATGATGATGATCGTACTCCCTCACTACCCCATAGGGATGCTTCTACTGCTCTTCTTAATGATATTCTGGATGAAATGCGTAACTTCAGGTTGCACTTTGACGAGCGCATTGACGCTGTAGAGACTCGTCTTTCCCGGTTAGAGGATGGTCCTGGTGGTGATCCTCGCTCCTCTGCTGCACCATAGTTTCTTTCCTGTTTTATTTTCTTGCCGTGTATTTGGCATTGTTTTTAGCTTTTTAGTATTATTTTTCGCCACTTGGGTTTGGCTAGTACTTGTTTTCATTCCTTTAGATAGTACTTGATTTTCTATAATTACTCTGTTTAGTCTCCTCTGCTTAGTTTGGTATATTTTGTTCAGTATACTCTATGGTATAGTTTGGCTTATTAGTGGTTTCTCTAGATTTTGGATGCCTCATATTGTTTTTGATAATGCCAAAGGGGGAGAGAATAGGGAAAATGAAAAAAAAAATGACATTTTGGAAATACATTTTGCAAAATTATTTTTACACATTTTTTAATCAAGATTTTGACAAGTTTTGAAAACAATTACTCTATATCACTTTAATCACACTTTTTGGCAATAAAATTAATCTTGTATAATTTCTTCCCAAAAAAAAAAAACTCAAGAACTCTAAAAAGACAAACATAAAGGGGGAGAATAAGGGGAATGGCCGTTATTGACTTGTAAAAATTCTTGTTTTTCATTCTACCCTCAAATGATGGTTGTCATCATCAAAAAGGGGGAGATTATAGATGCCTTAATTACAGGTTTTGATGATGCCAATAAGAATGAAAGAAATAAGAAAGGCAATGACAAAGAAAAGAGCTAAATTCAATTCAAGCATCAAGAATGAATAGAAGATCAAGATCAATATCAAGTCAACACAAAGGTTTATTAGTTTAAGCTTGATTCAGTTAGTTGCAATATGTAAAAAGAGTTCTTAATAATTGCAAGTAACTTGGCACTGAAAAAGAAATTAAAGAAAATTTTTTAAAAGTAAAAATCAGTTCAAAGATTAAAATTTTTGAACTGGTAATCGATTACCAACATGTGTAATCGATTACCAGATGTTCCAGAATTTAAATTTCAAAAATTTTGAACTGTGTAATCGATTACCAAAACCTGTAATTGATTACCAGAGTGCAGGAAATTCAAATTTTGAATTTCAGGCACAACTGTTCGCAAATTGAACTGTGTAATCGATTACCAAACCCTTGTAATCGATTACCAGTGTTTTGTTTTTGAAAATCTTGAAGAGACATGACTTTTAATCAAGGATTACAATGATTCATCTTCATCCTTATATATATATGTCTCAAATTCGAATTTTAGTCAGATTTCCTCATGTGAAATAATAATCACTTGAAATCATCTTGTGCCAAACATTTGCAAATCATTAAGATCTCTTATAGGCTTTCAACTTGTAATTTCTACTCTAAAGGAGAGTTCAGTTGTACTCATCAAATTTAATCTGTACTTGTACTGTGAGTTGAAGAGAGGGTGTCTCTCTTGTATGTTGGTGGTTCTCAACACAAGGAAGGATTCCAAGGTGTTGGAGGATTCATCACTTTGTAAAGGAATTTACAAATAGTGGAAATCTCAAATGTGTACTTGGGGACTGGACGTAGGCAAGTGGATTGGCCGAACCAGTATAAATTGTGTTTGCAATTTCTCTTCCCTTAAATTCTTGTTTACTTATTGCATTTACAATTTCATTATATTAATTGTAAACATTCATTCTTCATCTTTGAAAAGGGCATTTTTAAGTATAATTAAGGAAAGATAATTCATTAATCGAAAAGAATAGATAATATCGATTAACTTAATTCACCCCCCTCTTAAGTTAGTGAGGCCACTTGTCTAACAGTGATGAGGAAGAATTTATGGTGGATAGGTAAGTGAGCTTAAGGTTCAAAATTGGGGATTACCAAGATGAAATGACCTTTGATGTTATACCCTTAGAAGCCTCACACATTCTTTTAGGAAGACCTTGGTAATATGAGAGAAGGGCAAAACATGATGGGTATTCTAACACCTATAGGTTCCGCCACCAAAAGGTTAAATTCACCTTAATGCCTATGACCTCTAGTGAAATAAAAGAAGACCAAATTCAACTTAAGAGGTTAGTAGAACAAGAGAAAAGAGAACAAATAGAAAAAGAGAAAGAAGAAAAACTTAAAAGAGAAAGTGAGGAAAAAGAATTAAGAGTGCAAGAAGAGAAAGTATGTTCATCTTGTGATCATTTGAATGCTAACTCTTCTAGTGAAAGCATGAATAGGTTGATGAAAAATACTTCTAGTGTTGCAAAGAGTACAATTCAAGTTGTTGAAAGGGAGTTTCCTAAACTTACTTTCTTTATGCATGAAATGCCTCTCTCTATGCACAATTTTATGCCACAAAGCATTACATGTTTGAAAGAAATAAATAATTTTGATAATGCTTTGAAACCTATTGCACGTTTAGAAAAATCAACTAAGTTTAAGAGTACCATGAAACTTTCTAGAGATGCATGTTTAGTCAATTCCTTTGATCAAATTTAGATTGCATGATAGGAATGATAACAAAGTTGGATTGAATATGCATGCACCTTTGGTTTGTATTTATAATGTTCATACACATTTTGGACCTAAAATAATTGTTTCATATAAAGATGTGTATTATGCTCTTGAACTAGTTAGTAAGGAGGATAAAAATTTGGATGAAGCTATCACATATGAGAAACCGTGTTTGACATCCATTTCACATGATGATATCCTTCATAGTGTGCTTGCTCAATGTGATTCTTTTGATGTTTCACCTTACATGAACACATATGATAATATGCAAAAGGTGTCATATTACTTGAGTGAGTGCATTAGAATAGATAGGCCTCTTGAACAGACTTGCATAAATACCTCATGGCATGAACATATGCACTACCCTTTTGACAATCATACTCAAGATGCATGTGTGATGTTCAATAAAAATGTTGGGATGTTATTGAAAAATATTAAGACATTTATGCCACATAGTTTCACATGTGCATTTATTTGGAAACATAGTATAGAATACTTTGATGGATATCGCACATTGAAACACTTTTTGTACTCGAGTGGAATTTATTTCCTAAGCTTTCTCCATGACCATTTACTTGTCTTACTTGCAAAGGAGGGCTTTAAAAGATTAGTCTTTGATCCAGGATCTAAATCCATAAAGTACATGGACAAGATGGTTCAATCTTCATTGAGGGAGTTTTCTAACCCTTATCTCAAATACCTCTTGTTCATCTCCTATGTTTTTCTTTTGCTAATCTTTATGATTTCCAAGTATTTTTGCTATGAGCCTCCACGTTGCTTGCTTTGGAATAATACTTATGGGTCTTCTTCTTGTTGTCTAGGCACAAGAAGGATGTTCATCTTGTGGACCTCTAACTCTACTCTCTAAGGGATAAGGGAAGTATCTTCTTACTTCCTAAATTTTGTCATCCATCTCCTTCTTCTACCCAGTTCATTATTCTTATGGCTTCTTTCTGAATTTTCAGATTTGAGGTCAAATCCTTTTCAAAGGGGAGGGAATGATAGCACTCTGCTAGAAGCTTGGACCTACAAGACCTATACGGGAGGATATGCACCAAATTCAAGCCTGAGCTTCAAGCAAGGAAGAGTTGGAGAAAATCAGTGTCCTACAAATAAGGGTCACTACCCTACAAAATAAAGGTCACTACCCTATAGAAGGATACCTTGACCCTGGATAGGACCCTATGATGAATAAAAGGATTTTATTTCCTTTCAATTTCAAGAAAATAAAGGCTTGAAGACACATGGCTGAATTTTTATTCCAAATAAAAATTAAGTAGTTGTTTATTTTTTTCCTAATAATAGGCAGCCAGAATTATTTTATTTGGTGGGTTGCGTATTATAATTTTGGGCAGTTACATTTAGATTTTTAAGGCTGTCAATTATTTATTTAATTAGAGTTTTAATTTTGTATTAGGACTAGGATTCGTTTTGTTTGGTAAGAGTTATACACACAAAGGAGGTTGGGATTGTTTGTTTTAATTTATTAGCAAATAAAATTAGTAGGAAAATAAAGCCTTAAGATTCGGGACGAATCTTCTCGAAGAAGAAGGGTATGATGTGAATCCAACCAGGTAAAATTGAAGAGGAAGTTGGCTGAGTTTATTTCTTGTTTCAATTAATTAAATAAATGGCTGAATCAATTTCATCACATGGAGCGGCCAGTTAAGGGACTTGAAGGCTGAATTATGATTCAAGAGACAAAGGGAGTTACAAAATAATTTGGCAATGAAGAGTTGTTACAACACTTAAAGGGGGCGGTCAGCATTTAACACATGGGAGGTTACAAATTGATGGAGCAACTAGCAATCAATTTTGGGGTTGTTATGTCTTCAATTTGGAGCAGCTAATTCATGGCTGAATCATTAGCCTTTTTATTTCTTGTTGGTTGTTACAAAACTATGTGTAAATATGCGGCCACATGTGGGTAAATTGTAGGCTGATTGTTTAATGCTTTGCTGGTAGTTTTTCTCTAAGTTTTTAATATCCATTAGTAGATTTATTAGAGGTAGTAATCTGGCTGAATGCAAAGAGCCTTGCATGGTGCGCATGGACTATAAATAGTACGTACAAGACATGCAGAATTGTTAAGTTAAGTTTTATTCAGAATTTTATGAATTGGAGAGTGTTTCTCTAAATTTCTTGTTAATTCAAGAATTGAGTTTTATCAAAGGTCCTTCATCCCTTTGTGTGTCTTAGGCTTATCTTCCATCCTTGGGAGTGTGACGTCTATCAATTTCCATTCCATCTTCTTACCTTTTTCCATTTTCTCATTTTAAACAATTTCCCAAATTTCTTACTTATGATCATTCCAACCTAGATAGATCCGTAAAACGAATCCAACCCCCTCGGATTCTCATCATTTGGTAATCAGAGCTCCGGTTCTAGGAATTGTAAGGCTGCACTCTGGGTAATTTCTTTCCTTGATTTTCTTATTATACCTTGATATTACCTTATTGCAATTTTCTTAGGCTGAACCATTGCAAAAGTTAGGCCTTTAAAATTGTGAATTCTGAAAAAAAAAACAAAGAAAGAAAGCATGCAAATGAGTTTAAAAAAAATTGGGTTGAATGGTTCATGCTATTAGAAATTTTTAAGCTCATTCTTTAAGGTAATATTGTGGTTGATTTAAGGAAGAAATATTGCACCTTGTTAGTTTAGAATTTTTGAATTCTTGGCTATTTTTGTTGGCTGCAATTTGTGCACAAATTAATTTTGTTTTGCTGCACCTAATTGATAAAAAAAAATTTCTGTAATTTGCTGCACCTTTGTGGTTCATTTCTTGCGCCCAAATCTGAGTTTGCTGCACCTATTTGCTAAAAAATTCTGCACTCTTGGCTGCACCTTGTTGGTTCATTTTGTGCACAATTCTGAGTTTTGTGGCTACATTTTTGTGGTTATAATATTGCGCCCAGTTTTGAGTATTCTCTTGCACCAATTTGTTCCATTCTGAGTCAAATTTCTTTTCTTGTTTGTGTAAAAAAAATAAAAAAATTCTGGTTATTGTCCTAGTGTTTGTTGCCTTCTTTTGTTCTTCATTGAGTCTTTTTGTTAGCTTTTTTTGTGTTTAATTGGTTGCACACAGATTGGTGAATTTCTTTTGTTTTCTCTTCTTGGTTTGATAAGAACTCAAGGAGGAATAGAGAGGAAAAAGGCAAAAGTGTTTCATTTTTGTAAAAGCCTAAATTGTGTGCAAACACTTGAGTGGATAAAAGTTCTCAAACGGCAACTACATGTTATCTTGTTACTTTTAATTTGTTTGATTTACAATGACAGATTCTAATGGGATCTTCTATAAAAGGTGTTTAGTGGAAGGTAATGTGTGTTTGATTGCATTCGATTACGGAAGCTACAACAATGTTGTGAGTCAAAGATTGGTGGAGAAACTCAACTTACCAATTACACATCTTCATCCTAGGCAAACACAGTTGGATCACTATTGGGAAATACGTAGATGAAGTTTCATGTGAAATCGCTCCCTTGGAATCATGTCATTTTCTCTTGGGGTGGTCTTGGCTGCGAAATAAAAAGCTTGATCCCGATATGCTTTCACTTTCTTTGCGTCATGAGGGACGTAAGCTTAAGTTAAAATTTTTAACACCAAGTCAAGTATGTGAGGATCAACAAACGTTGAAGTTGAAAATAGAAAGAGAAAGAAAAGAAAAAGAAGAGATTGAGAGAGAAAGAAGAAAAAGAAGTAAAAGAAAAGAAAGAAAGAAGAAAAGAGGAGAGAAAAAGAAGAAAAAGAAAGAGAAGAAAAGAGGAGAAAAGAAATAGAAAAAGAAAGAGAGAAAATGAGCAAGGAAATTTTAAATTCTAATGTTAATTTTTCTCTTGATTGTGATGTTATCTTACAGGAGCAAGAGGATGTAATTTCTAATGAAGCACATCACAAGTTTCCATGTTTGAGAAAGAATTACATTGATATTATTCCCAGTGCTCCTTTGTACATCAAGACCGCTATTGAAACACAACCTCAAGAGGATATTGAAGACAAACACATGAAGTCTTTTGATTTTGAGGTTGGATTGCTTTTGTTTTAAAAAGAGATTCTGCAGGTTTATTTGGAAAGAAGAATTTCCTTTGATCATGGTGTTTGGGTTTGGAGATCAGAAAGGAAGACTTCCTTGATGCATAAGGAAAGAACAACCAAATCTGAATTTTTATAAGTTGTGTTTGATCCTGGAGGTTGGGTTTGCTCGTCTCAATTTTAAGTAAATAAAGCCTTAGATTGGAGGACGAATCTTCTCGAAGAAGGAGGGAATGATGAATAAAAGGATTTTGTTTCCTTTCAATTTCAAGAAAATAAAGGCTTGAAGACACATGGCTGAATTTTTATTCCAAATAAAAATTAAGTAGTTGTTTATTTTTTTTCCTAATAATAGGCAGCCAGAATTATTTTATTTGGTGGGCTGCATATTATAATTTTGGGCAGTTACATTTAGATTTTTAAGGCTGTCAATTATTTATTTAATTAGAGTTTTAATTTTGTATTAGGATTAGGATTCGTTTTGTTTGGTAAGAGTTATACACACAAAGGAGGTTGGGATTGTTTGTTTTAATTTATTAGCAAATAAAATTAGAAGGAAAATAAAGCCTTAAGATTCGGGACGAATCTTCTCGAAGGAGGGTATGATGTGAATCCAACCAGGTAAAATTGAAGAGGAAGTTGGCTGAGTTTATTTCTTGTTTCAATTAATTAAATAAATGGCTGAATTAATTTCATCACATGGGGCGGCCAGTTAAGGGACTTGAAGGCTGAATTATGATTCAAGAGACAAAGGGAGTTACAAAATAATTTGGCAATGAAGAGTTGTTACAACACTTAAAGGGGGCGGTCAGCATTTAACACATGGGAGGTTACAAATTGATGGAGCAACTAGCAATCAATTTTGGCGCTGTTATGTCTTCAATTTGGAGCAGCTAATTCATGGCTGAATCATTAGCCTTTTTATTTCTTGTTGGTTGTTACAAAATTATGTGTAAATATGCGGCCACATGTGGGTAAATTGTAGGCTGATTGTTTAATGCTTTGCTGGTAGTTTTTCTCTAAGTTTTTAATATCCATTAGTAGATTTATTAGAGGTAGTAATCTGGCTGAATGCAAAGAGCCTTGCATGGTGCGCATGGACTATAAATAGTACGTACAAGGCATGCAAAATTGTTAAGTTAAGTTTTATTCAGAATTTTATGAATTGGAGAGTGTTTCTCTAAATTTCTTGTTAATTCAAGAATTGAGTTTTATCAAAGGTCCTTCATCCCTTTGTGTGTCTTAGGCTTATCTTCCATCCTTGGGAGTGTGACGCCTACCAATTTCCATTCCATCTTCTTACCTTTTTCCATTTTCTCGTTTTAAACAATTTCCCAAATTTCTTACTTATTATCATTCCAACCTAGATAGATCCGTAAAACGAATCCTGTTGAGTCTCAAAAATATCATAAAGTGGTTTATGATGTTTTAAGACAGACATATAATTCAATCTCTTATATATGATTTCAGCAAGAGCCATCAAGAGCCTATTTAAAAAAGACTAAGTGTTGAAACTGTCTGAAGAAGCAGAAGCTGTTGAAGAAGTTCAACCTGTCTAAAGCATCAAGGCTGTCTGAAGACTCTGATGACGTGGCACCTCATGTCTGAAGTTGTGAAGATCTGGCTGAATCTCTTTTTGAATCACGCACGATCTCTGCTACAACAGCTGGCACTCCTTGTTGCATTTCAAGCACGTTCTCTGCCACAACGTGTCCTCTGCTACGCAGCAATTGCAGCAACAACAAAAAGCAGCTTTTGGCAGGAGCAAAACCTTGCAACGTGTTAGAATTTGTCAGAGAATATTATGTACTGCAGCTGGCTGTCTCACAACGGCTAACATGTATTTCACAAGCAATGATTTTCTTCAACAGACCAATCATTTGGGTATAAATACCCCCATCTTTGAAGATTATCGAGAGAGAAGAATTGAAAAAGAACTGAAACTCTGCAAATTTTTCTGCTGCAACACTCTGATTATTTTATCATCTTGTACACACAAATTATTTTATTCTGAGCATACCTCAGTAATTTCTGTACAATCTGTAACTGTTTAAGTCTCAAAACTGATATAGTTTGTGAGCTTAAGCATTTCTCTCATTTGTATTTGATTTTGAGCCTGGAGAGGCTTGTCTGAAAAAGAATACTTGGTTGTTGAGCCTGGAGAGGCTTGTCTGAAAAAGAATACTTGGGTTGTAGAGCCTGAAGAGGCTTGTCTGTAAAAGAATACTTGTAATCTTGAAAGATTAAGAGAAAATCCAATTGCTAGTTGGTATTGGGACTGGACGTAGCTCACAAGTGGTAGTGAGTGAACCGGGATAATTCTGCGGCTAAGTTTTCTTACCCTTATCTCTTGTAAATTCAGTTTAAACTAATCAAGGGTCTGAGTAATTAATCTAATATTTTAAAAGGCACAAAACATCTTTTAAAAGTATTTTACAAGCCGTCTGAAAAACTCAGACAACCCTTCAACAGGCCTGTCTGAAACTTCTTTTGAGAACCTGTTTGCGAAAAGCTTTCTAAAATATTTAGAAACACTATTCAACCCCCCTTCTAGTGTTTCCCTGTGTCCTACAGTTGATACCAGAGCTTGACTCAGGGTTGAAGCACCTACAAGTGTTGAGGACTAAAAAATCCTTATGAAGCTTCAAACAGCAACAGGAAATACATCACAGAAGGAGCCTCTATCACAAGACTCCCAGCTTTCAATGGTGAGGATTATCACTACTGGAGAGATAGAGTGAAGTTGTTCATTGAAAGCACCAACATTGATGTTTGGGATGTGGTCACTGATGGAGACTATGTGCCTATGCAAAATGATGTGCCTATACCTAAGACTGAATAGTCTTTGGAGCAGAAGGCTAGAGTCCAGATGAATGCTAAAGCCAAACTCTATCTGATATGTTCCTTGAACAAATTAGAATATGAGAAGGTTCATGGATGCACCGCTGCCAAGGAGATCTGGGATACTCTTGCAGCAGCCCATGAAGGAACTAAGACTGTCAAGCAATCAAAAATAAGTATGCTCATACATCAGTATGAGATGTTCAAGATGGAAGAATCTGAAACCATTGACCAGATGTTTGGAAGGTTTCAGACCATAACAATGGACTCAGGTCCTTAGGCAGAACTTATAATTCTGGAGACAACAATAGAAAAATTCTAAGGAGTTTGCCTAAGTCCTGGAGACCCCAAAGTACTGCCATTCAAGAGGCAAGAGATTTGAATTCTCTCAGAGTGGAAAGAACTCTTGGGATCTCTTAAGGTCCATGAGCTTGAGCTTGGAGAAGATGACAACAAGAAGAAGTCTTTAGCCCTAAACTCCAAGGCCAAACAGTCTAGGCATGGCAACATCAAGGCTATGCAAGCTGAAGCAGCTTCAGAGGCAGATGAAGACTCTGAAGATAGCTTAGAAGATGATGATGATCTTTCTCTTCTAAGCAGAAAGATCAAAAGAATGTTGCAGAATAGAGGAAAGTTCAGAAAGAACCAACCCTCATCATCCAGATCAGTAAAGACAGGTAAAAAGTCTAACACTGATAAAATCATTTGTTTTGAATGTAAACAACCAGGGCATATGAAGGCTGAATGCCCAAACTGAAGAAAAACAACTTTAAGAAGAAAAGGTTTTTCAAGAAAAGAAAAAGAAAGGTCTTATGGCAACTTGGGAAGATCTTGATGAGACAACCTCAGAAGAGGAGGAAGATACTTCAGAAGCGGCAAATATGTGTCTCATGGCCAGTCTACCATCTTCAGACAGCTCTGAAGCTGAGGTATTCCCTCTTACCTTACAAGAGGATGTATGATGATCTGGTGGAAAGTTCCAAGGAACTTTTCCAAGAGTATAAGAATCTATCCAAAGCTCACACAAAATGTGTAATAAGTTTGAGGCTCTTGAGATAGAACATATTATGCTCATGGAAAAGGCCCTTGAGACTGAAAACTGCAGTCTGCAAGCTGTGTCCTGAAGAAAATGAAAAACTTCAGAAACAAGTTGCAGACTGACAAAAGATCTAGCCAAATTTGTCAAAGAAACAAAAAATTTGAATATGATGCTTGGAAATCAAAGGCATTCTCTTGACAAAAGTGGACTAGGCTTTTGGGATTATAACATGTCTGAACCTCCTACTTGTCTTAAATTTTTCTAAGGCAAAAAAAGAAGGTTACTGGGTGTTCTCACTGTGGTAGGCCCCTGGACACAATGTGACTCAGTGCAAACACAAGAGAAAAGCAAGACCCAAAGCTAACAAAACAGGACCCAAAAGAACATGGGTACCTAAAAACTTAATTTTTCCTGTTAGCAGATGTGTTTAACAGGAAAAAGGAGACCCACAAATGGTACCTGGACAGTGGGTGCTCGCGACACATGACAGGAGAAGGTCTTTGTTCCAAAACCTTAGGACCTAAAGAAGGAGGAGTGGTCACCTTTGGTGGAAACCAGCAAGGCCAGATCACTGGCATAGGGACTGTAGGTATAATTCCTTCATCCCTTATTAAGAATGTGCTTCTTGTGGAAGGACTTCAACATAATTTACTGAGCATAAGTCAATTATGTGACAGTGGTTATGTAGTATCCTTACAAGGAAGGATGCATAGTCAAAGACACCTCTGATCAAACCCTCTTTACTGCTAAGAGACACAACAATGTGTATAAAATTGATCTAGAGGATCTAGCAAGTCAAAATGTAAAATGCTTCATTTCTGTTGAAGATGAAAAACAGATTTGGCATCAAAGATTTGGGCATGCCAGCTAAGATTAATCTCAAGATTAGCAAACACAACCTTGTTAAAGGATTGCCCAAGCTTTCATACAAATCTGACATTTTATTGTGATAGTTGTCTGAAAGGGAAACAAACAAGACACTCTTTCAAGAGTAAAGATGTTGTTTCAACTAGCAGACCACTAGAACTTTTACACATTGACTTGTTTGGTCCTATTAGAACAGAAATTCTTAGTGGCAAGAAATATGGTTTGGTGATTGTTGATGACTATTCTAGATTCACATGGGTGATACTCCTTAGAAACAAGGATGAGACTTTTAAGAATTTCACAGTTTTTGTAAGAAGGTACAAAATGAAAAATGATTCTGTATTTCTGTCATGAGAAGTGATCATGGTGGAGAGTTTGAGAATGCAAACTTTCAAATGTTCTGTGATGAGAATGGGATCTCACACAATTTCTCTTGTGGCTAGAACACCTCAACAGAATGGGGTTGTTGAGAGAAAGAACAGAAGTTTGCAAGAGATGGCAAGAACCATGCTCAACTCAAGCAGTTTACCAAGAACCTTCTGGGCAGAAGCTGTTAGCACAACTTGTTACCTTCAAACAGAATATGGTAGGACCAATTCTGAAAAAGACTCCATATGAATTGTGGACAAGGAAGAAAACCCAACATATCATATTTCCCACACCTTTGGATGTGAGTGTTTTATACTCAACACCAAGGATGATCTTGGAAAGTTTGATGCAAAAGTCAGACAATGGATTTTTCATTGGATATTCTGAAACATCTAAAGCCTATAGAGTGTATAATTCTAGAACTTTAACTGTGGAGGGAAACTATTCATGTAAAATTCAATGATAACAAAGAGACTGATAGAGAACTATCAGAACTGAGGATGATTTTGCAGGAATGGAGCTGAATGATCACATCAGTTTGAAGGATGAGCAGCCGTCTGAAGTTCCTACTATTACTGAACCTCTTCAGACAAATGTTGAGTCTCAGACAGATTTGATACCTCCTCAGAGACATGAATGGAGATACAAATCACATCATCCTAAAGAGCAAATCATTGGCAACACTTCAGAAGAGTAAAGACAAGATCAAAATTCAAGAATCTGAATTCACTTGCTCTCCTGTCTGAAATGAGCCAAAGAACATTGATGAAGCTCTGCATGATGAAGGGTGGATCCTAGCCATGCAAGAAGAGCTGAATCAGTTTACTAGGAGTGATGTCTGGACCCTTGTTCCTAAACCCCATGGGAGAAACAATTATTGGAACCTAATGGGTGTTCAAAAACAAGCTGTCTGAAGAAGGCAAGGTAGTCAGAAACAAGGCAAGATTAGTTGCTGAAGGATACAACCAGCAGGAGGTATTGACTTCACTGAAACCTTTGCCCCAGTGGCCAGGTTAGAAGCAATTAGAATTCTTTTATCTTATGCTGTAAATAATGGCATCAAGTTATATCAAATGGATGTTTAAAAGTGCCTTCCTCAATGGTCTCATTGAAGAAGAGGTTTTTGTTAGACAACCTCCTGGTTTTGAAGATGTAGCTTTTCCTGAACATGTTTTTAAACTTAAGAAAGCTCTCTATGGTCTTGAAACAAGCCCCAAGAGCTTGGTATGACAGATTGAGCAGTTTTCTTATAACCAATGGTTTTAAAGGGGGAAAAGTAGACACAACCCTTTTTAGAAACAGTCTAACAAAGATCTTATTCTTGTCCAGATATATGTTGATGACATTATCTTGGTTCAACTGATTCTTCACTTTGCAAAGAGTTTTCTAAGTTAATGCAATCTGAGTTTGAAATGAGTTTTAATGGGTGAACTAAAATTTTTCTTAGGACTTCAGATTAAGCAAGATTCTGATTGTATATGGATCCATCAAGAAAATATACAAAGGAAATGCTTAAGAAGTTCAACTTAAGTGATTGCAAACCCATGACAACTCCAATGCACCCTTCTGCATCTTTAAATAAAGATGAGAATGAAGAACCAGTAAATCAAACTTTGTATAGAGGAATGATTGGTTCATTATTGTATCTAACAGCAAGCAGGCCTGACATTATGTTCAGTGTATGCCTCTGTGCTAGATTCCAATCTGATCCAAGAATTACTCACTACAAAGCTGTAAAAAGAATTTTCAGATATCTTAAAGGTACTACTAATCTTGGTCTGTGCTATAAGAAAAGTAAGGATTGCAGGCTAGTAGGTTACTGTGATGCTGATTTTGCTGGAGACAGAGTTTGAAAGAAAAAGCACCAGTGGTGGATGTCATTTCTTTGGAGAGAATATGATTAACTGGTCAAGCAAAAGGCAGAGCACAATTGCATTATCAACAGCTGAAGCATAATACATCTCAGCAGCCAGTTGTTGTTCACAACTGCTATGGGTGAAGTATCAACTTAAGGATTTTAATATTTCAGTATCTGTTATACTTGTGTTGTGTGATAATACTAGTGCTATTCATCTGTCTAAGAATCCCATTCAACATTCTAGGGCTAAACATATAGAAATCAAACATCATTTCATTTGAGACTATGTTCAGAAAGGTGTTTTTGATATTCAGTTTATTGATACAGAGCATCAATGGGCTGATATATTCACAAAACCTCTAACTGAAGATAGATTTAAGTTCATTAGAGATAATTTGAACATACATGCATTTTGATTGTATGAAAATTGATGTGTCTGAAATTCCAGCTTGTCTGAAACAAGTGACTTGTCTGAAATTTTGGGTCGTCTGAAATTAATATGGATGTCTGAAATCTATCACTTGTCTGAAACAAACAAATGACGTGGCAATAAGGGACAGTTTAATTTCCTTTATTTTTGTCTCTTCCACTTCGCACGTTACCCTATGTCTGCGCAGCCAGTACATGCCATTATTGCTTCAAAGGTCTCTAAATACAGAAGGCAGTGGGTCAGAGTAACTTTACCACTTACTCTATTCTCAGAACTCTTGCTATTCTTCGTCTTCAAGAAATCTCTCTCTCTCTCAAGTTTCTTCAAACCCTCATCAATGGCACCTAAGAAGCCAGTTGGAGGAAACATAGTGAAGACTAAGGGTGTGTATCTTGATGACCTTGAGGATCTGGGAATGGATCTTTATGCAAATTTAAAGCAGCCGGATGGTTTGAATACTTCCACAACAACCGTACACAATGGCACGAGCAAAGTGTCTTGGATTTCTGGAGTACAGCTAGAGGTATTCCAAACCCTCAAGGGATTTATACAAGCATCAGAGCTACTGTGCTTGGTATTCCCATTTTTGTTGATAAAGACATCTTGGCTATTGTCTAGGGTGTCAAGACTGAAGGAGCTGTGTTCTCACCGGGCTGGGAGGCTAGAAATGGTGGTTAGAAGCGTTTCACTGAGCTTCTCTATAGAACATCAACACCTGCAAGTATGGATGCAAAACACATGTCAGACAAGGCTAGGGTTCTGCATGCCATTTTAGGGAACTCCGTACATCCCTAAGAATGGAAGCAGGAACCATGTGTCTGAGTTGGAAAGGTTTCTGCCTCATCCATCTGTTGCAGAAGCAGAAGATCAACCTTCCCAACATTATTATGTTTCACATGCAGAAGAGACTCAGAGACTCTGCAGGAAGCTTTCCCCACAACACCATCATCACCAAGGTGTTGAGGCATTTCAAAGTTCCTATTGAAAGGCTGTTTGATCACCTTTCACTCCCTCTGTTTGGTGAATCAAACCTCAAGAGCATGGGAGTAAAGCTTACTCCAAAACCTCCCTCACCTACCATAAAGGAGAGCCTGCTGATGGAGAAAGCTGAGAAGAAGAAATACAACAATGCAGATATTGGAGAATGAGCTCAGAGGGTGATATCAGAAGACATGAGTTCAAGCCCTCCAAGCCCTCTCCTCAATCCAAACTGAAAAAGCTACCTGTAAGGAGTTCTGCTAAGGTGGCAACTGCATCTGTGCAGAATCAGATTTCTGAACCTGTTCAGAAGGCTTCTCATAGGTCGTCTGAAATTGTGGGTCAGCTGTCTGAACCTACACAGACTTCACAGCCTACTTATGAAATGGAAGGACAGGCTGAAGAGTCAGATGCAGCTGATGTTGTTGGTGCTGAGCCTTTGGCTGCCTGCCCATCTAATCTTGTACTCATTCAGGTGGCAGCCTTGGCTACTGCCCTGGAGCAGGAGGAGTTGGAGAAGAAAGAAGAGCAAGAGAGGACTGATAGAGCTCTTGCTATTGCATCTCAGCTAGCTTATGCTGAAGCTGATAAAGAAGAAATCAGGGCTGAAAATTCAAAGAAAAGGAAGAGGTCCAGTGCACCTCAGAGGAGAAGAACCAAGAGTAAGTGTCTTGCACCTGTCATTGAGCCAAGGATGACAAGGAGTATTGCATCTCAGCTTGAAAAAGAAGATACAACAGGGAAATATCAAAACTTTGTCAAGGCCCATGAATACTTTAAAAGAAGAAGGGCAGAAAAACAAGCTGAAAGAGAGCAAGCTGAAAAAGCAGCTAAAGAGAAGGAAACCTTTGTAGCTGAGACACCAAAATCTCCCTACAAGAGGATCAAAGTAAGGTTTGATAATGTTACACCTTCACCTCCTTCCTCACCAGGAAAAGCAACCATCCCCTCAACCTTCACCTAAACCAGAAAAACAACTATCACCATCTTTACAAATAGAAATCATACCATCTGAACCATCCATCCCTTTTGATCCATCTGAACCAACACAAACCACACCTTTAGAAATTCAACCATTTGAACTTTCTGAACCTGCCTCACCAAAACCCTCTGAAAACCAACTATTTGTTCCCCGATCACCTCAAATAGTCCAACCTTCTGAACCCTCACCCCCCTCAACCTCAACCATCAACACAATCATCTATACCCTCACCTTCTTCATCACCACCTCATACACTTTCATCTCTTCAACTCTCACTCCAAGAAGAGGTACTTGTTGAAGAAGAGCAATCACTTGTTGAGGCTATGCAGCTATCTCTTTTTCCCTCTGATCCTTGCTCATTGCCTAAGTTTGGCAACCTTTCTGAAGAACTGCAGTACTTCAGAGCAGCACCTGCTATATCTCTACACCATGGCCTCACTAGAAGAACTGTTGCTGAAGAGAGAGCCAAATACAGTGCTGAATCAGGTTTGCTTAGAAAAGATCAGAAAGGGTGTTGTCCCTCCAGCACATACATGGGCAAACTATCAACCCTTTTTTTTGAAGATTCATGGAAGCTGAGCAATGAAGAATGGTTCCTTGTAAGGCAGCTCAACACAGAGTGTGAACTGTTTCAGAGAGAGCTACACAGGGGAGTTGGGATGATAGGCTATAGGCCACCTAGAACATGTTCCATCAGGCCAACCACTGCAATCTTGGTGAAGCCTGACAGAATTGTTCCTAGGTATCCCTTAAAGGAAGGCCAGGATGAGAAGTTCAAAGCACATAAAGTTTACTCAGTATCTGCACCCCCTGTCTGAAATGATGAGTACAACAGAGTGGGATGCTTTACCAGAATTTATCAGCAGTCAGGGAGGAGGCTTAGATCAGTTGCTGCAAGACTGGATGTGGGCTTCTTATTGGAAGATCAGAGAAGATGCTGGATCTTCTTTTGGATCAACTGGTCCTGATGCTGAATCTGAAGTGGGACTTGGCAAGACTACAAATGTCCAATACCACTATCTGAAGGATTACTTTCCCCCACCTGCTGACTCCTTCAATGAAGACTAGGTTTTGCTGAAATTCATTGGCACTTTCTTTTGGCCAGTGTTCAGGCCATCTGTTTACAATTTGAAACTAGGCTTCGGGGTCCTGAGATTTGTCTGTCCTTACATCCAAATCATTGTATATGAATCTGAGCAAGACTTGTCTAAAGAGAACTTAAAGCTAAAATCCAAAGTCAAGAAGCTTGAGAAGAAAATTGTTGAACAAGAGAAGAAGTCTAAGCATCTGATTGCTAATCAAGAGAAAATTCTTCATGAACAACAACTTATCAAGTCTGGGCAACAAGAGCTGAAGACATCAGTAGAAGCAGCAATAAACAAGGCCAAGGAAGAATTAATTTCATTTCTGACTGAAGCCTTGCTGAAGAAAAAGGATTAAATTGCTTTGTCATTGTCTGATGTTTATCTCTTTTATGACAAGTGACTGATTGTCTGTTTTAATTAATTCTACATCTATGAAATACAATCAGTGTTTTATCTCATATTTGGAGTTCATGCTCTTTGCTCTGATATCTGCTTATATCTTAAGTTCATGATATTTGTTGCTTATATCTGATATCTGTATTGCTCTGTTACTGTTTTTGCTCTGATTTTCCCTTTTGATTGATGACAAAAGGGGGGAGTATTAAAACTAACAAAATCTGGAGTGATTACAGGATTCAGGGGGAGTACAGTACATAAGCTCTAAGTTTTCTGAGCAAATACCTTAAACAAAGCCTGCTAAAGGATAAGGATATATGTATCTCAGGGGGAGTTATTTTTTATTTTTTTTCACTTATTACAGATTTGTATATTTTAAGAAAATTTGTCATCATTAAAAAGGGGGAGAATGTTGAGTCTCAAAAATATCATAAAGTGGTTTATGATGTTTTAAGACAGAATATTTCCAAGTTTTAATGGTTAACAAATTTGACTTAAAATATTTATCATAAGACACACATATAATTCAATCTCTTATATATGATTTCAGCAAGAGCCATCAAGAGCCTATTTAAAAAAGACTAAGTGTTGAAACTGTCTGAAGAAGCAGAAGCTGTCTGAAGAAGTTCAACCTGTCTGAAGCATCAAGGCTGTCTGAAGACTCTTGATGACGTGGCACCTCTTGTCTGAAGTTGTGAAGATCTGTCTGAATCTCTTTTTGAATCACGCACGATCTCTGCTACAACAGTTGGCACTCCTTGTTGCATTTCAAGCACGTTCTCTGCCACAACGCGTCCTCTGCTACGCAGCAATTGCAGCAAACAACAAAAACAGCTTTTTGGCAGGAGCAAAACCTTGCAACGTGTCAGAATTTGTCAGAGAATATTATGTACTGCAGCTGGCTGTCTCACAACGGCTAACATGTATTTCACAAGCAATGATTTTCTTCAACAGACCAATCATTTGGGTATAAATACCCCCATCTTTGAAGATTATCGAGAGAGAAGAATTGAAAAAGAACTGAAACTCTGCAAATTTTTCTGCTGCAACACTCTGATTATTTTATCATCTTTGTACACACAAATTATTTTATTCTGAGCATACCTCAGTAATTTCTGTACAATCTGTAACTGTTTAAGTCTCAAAACTGATATAGTTTGTGAGCTTAAGCATTTCTCTCATTTGTATTGCTTTTGAGCCTGGAGAGGCTTGTCTGAAAAAGAATACTTGGTTGTTGAGCCTGGAGAGGCTTGTCTGAAAAGAATACTTGGGTTGTATAGCCTGAAGAGGCTTGTCTGTAAAAGAATACTTGTAATCTTGAAAGATTAAGAGAAAATCCAATTGCTAGTTGGCATTGGGACTGGACGTAGCTCACAAGTGGTAGTGAGTGAACCAAGATAAATTCTGTGGCTAAGTTTTCTTACCCTTATCTCTTGTAAATTCAGTTTAAACTAATCAAGGGGTCTGAGTAATTAATCTAATATTTTAAAAGGCACAAAACATCTTTTAAAATTATTTTACAAGCCGTCTGAAAAACTTCAGACAGCCCTTCAACAGCCTGTCTGAAACTTCTTTTTGAGAACCTGTTTGCGAAAAGCTTTCTAAAATATTTAGAAACACTATTCAACCCCCCTTCTAGTGTTTCCCTGTGTTCCTACAAATCCACCCCCTGGGTTCACGTCACCCTAGTCCTATGGACCACCCTTAATGAGGACTCTCTTGTATTTTCTTTTTATCTTTGTAATTTTTCCCATTTATTTTCCTTAAGATGGGAGCTCATTGTATAGGTTTATTGGTTAGTAGGTTGCCTTGCAAAAAGGCTTAGGAGTCTTGGGTTCAATTCCCACATAGGATAGAATTTTACTCATCTTTTATTTTCCTCCTTGGATGGGCGCTAAATGAGGGGTTTTATTGGCTTAAGACTTAGCTTAGCCATAAGCCTTGGGGTCATGGGTTCAAGACCCACTTAGGATAGCTTTCCTACCATCTTTTTATTTTTTCCCCACTCATTTCCATCAAGTGGCCACCCCCTCCCCTCCACTTCTATATAAAGGAGCCTTCCCTCTTTGTATTTGACAGATTCATGAATTAAGTAAAGGCATTATGCCAAAATTTCTCCTCCCTTGGTGAGTTGAGTGAGGCTTGGTGGTTGTTGCTCAAACCATACTGAGACTTATCTAATTCTCCTGAATTAGTGGCGTCTGGCATTGGACTTATTTGCTGTGGGTGGATTCCTGCTTCAGTGGCGTCCTCACCATCTCTTCCTCTCCACTTTTTCTTTTACTTTCTCTCATTTTCTCTCATTTTCTCACACATTATAGCTGACCAGCCACTATAATTCGTGATTTATGTGCTAATTTTTTATTCTAATCGGTTGTTTTTTGCTCAATTCTAGATCCTACACCCATCCTGCTATCATAAAGGGAGTTAAGAGAAGCTATCTGGAGGAAGAAACGGTTACCAGGATGAAGGCTATAAATAAGGGAAAGCTTGAAAGAACAAAGGTCCGTAACCTGAGCACTCAAAAGACACCCTGAAAAAACCGTAGCATCCACCACAGCGATCAAGGCAAACCAGCAAGCTTAGAGAAAGTAAGGACTCTGCAGACCAACTCTCTTATTTCTTCTCCTCCATTCTCTTTATGTTTTACTTATTGTTCTTCTTTAGCTCAGATGGCTTGTATTTTCTCTGTGTTTTATAGATTATGAACCCATGACACTGTAATTGACTCTTCAGTTACTTGTCCTTGTAAGTTATACGTAGCTTTTAATACAAGTTAAGGCCCGTTTCAGGGGCCATTGTTCACTGCACTCTTGTTTCTGTTTCTTAGTAGCGTAACATCTTTATGTTTTAACTCTTTCTAAGATTTCACACTAAGGTAGAACCCACTTTAAAAACAAAGGATTCGTATCTCGTCCTAGATTGTTCAGAGATACATTGTTTGTGAAAAATTCAAGGACAAACAAATTGGCACGCTCGGTGGGACCCTTTAACTCTAATAGTGTTGCATGAATCTTAGAAGTGGTAAGAGAACTATGACAACTAAGAACAAAAGTGGTTCTGGACATTCCTCAGGAAGTTCCTCAACCAACGAACCCCCTCATGATGGCCATAATGGTGGTCAAACTCCTCAGAGAGGTATTGGAAGATACAGAGATGATGAAGTACCCACCGGTACTCTCCCACAAGCTGAGGAACCCGTAGTTAGCCAAGTGAGAGCATATGAACCCCTCAGGGCTGAAAGACCACCTCCTGGTTTTCAAGCCCAGAATATGATGGCAACCTTAGGAATGCCTCAAAGTGTGTATACCAATCCTTTGGCAACACATGTTGTCCCTAGGAACAATAGGGGTTCACCAGAAATGTGGTCGAGTCAACCTGGGTCAGTACCTTTCACTATTGTGGCTTTGCAGTCTATGAGACAACAAATGGATGATAGTAACCATGATATGGTTAACATGCTAACTCGTCAAATGGCCACCATGATAACGCCTCTGGTCGCAACAACTAACTAGAACTATGAGTTATTGGCTAGGCAAATGGGTAGGATAGCAGATGTCTTTGGGAATGGATCAGAGACAGATCTTCGAAAGATAGGAAGCCATTAGAAGAAAACCTCAAGTCGAACTTGACTTGAATGAGCCAGGTAGAGCACGTCCAGTGATCGTGGCTCGAAACCAGGACCCTGACTTAGTGGTCAAAAGGGTAAGACAAATGAATATTGGGGGGCAACATAATGTTGCCAACATGGTTGAACAAGTGCTGAATAGGCATGGCTTTAATGTAGGCTATGCAAATCAACCATATTTTGTTTCAGCCTTCCCCCATGATGTCTTAAGGGCAAAATTTCCCAGAGGTCTCAAAGTCCCAAAATTCTCCAAATTTGCAGGAGAAATAGGGGAATCCACAGTAAAACATGTGGCAAGGTACCAAATAGAGTGTGGGCACTTAGCCAATGATGAACTGCTGAAAATGAAATATTTTCCCAGTTCATTGACCAAGAATGCCTTTACTTGGTTTACCACCCTTACTCCCAATTCGATCCAGAATTGGATCCAGTTGGAGAGAGCCTTTCATGAGCAGTTCTTTAGAGGCGAAAGTAAGGTTAGCCTAATGGAACTTATGGGTATCAAGAGATCACCCAATGAAACCATAGAAGACTATCTGAATAGGTTTAGACAGTCTAAGGCTAGGTGTTTCACCCCAATTCCTAAACATGAACTAGTTCAGATAGCTACTAGAGGGCTCGAATTCTTTATTAGAAAGAAGCTCATTAACCTCCCAGTTCGAGATATGGCCCAATTGGCAGATAGACTCAGGAAAATAAAACAAATAAAAACTGAGAAGGCCAGGTATAAAAAGTTCGAAAGAATAGGCAAAAAGGATAAGATTGCCTATATAGAGGCTTATAAAAATGAGAGTGATTCGAACAGTGACAGTGAGGAAAAATGAAGTCAATGTGGCTAAGTTAAAACCTGGGCCATCTTATGTTAGCTCTTCACTTAGACCAACAAAAGATGTTTTTGGTTCTTCTATGAATGATAAGTCTAAGAAACCATCATATGTTTTCGATGTATCTAAAGCTGACCAAATATTTGATATATTGCTAAAAGATAAACAAATCATCCTAAGTGATGATCATAAAATCCCTACTCTCGAGCAGAGAAAAGGAAGAAAATATTGCAAGTATCATAATGTATATGGTCATCTGACTAACCATTGCGTCCGTTTCAGGGATTTGATCGAGAAGGCAATATCCGAAGGAAGATTGAAGTTCGAAGAGAAAATGAAGGGCACAATGAAGGTCGATGCAGATCCATTCGACAAACAACGTTCACTATGTGGAACCATTTGAAATCAACATGGTTCAGGTCGATCCAGTGAATGCAAGGGCCACTGATATGGCCATTGATGAGTTCGGGAATGAGGTGAAAGACATTTACCCTTCAGTTGATGAAAGTATACTGGAGTACTTGACCAGAAAGCAAAATGAGGACAAGAACGTTATGTTGTGCCCCAGGTAGAGTGAAGTGTTCGACTGAGACTCTACCAAGACGTTCGAGGAAGCTTCGAACAAGAAGCGTCAATTGAAGCAAAGACTGGGACCTCAGAAGTATAAAGAAGGGCAGAAGATGTACAGAGCAATGAAAGGAGTAGACAGGGGCATGCCTATTCAGGAGAACACCTTCGTTCCTCCACCCAAAGCACTTTCAAACCAATGGGTAAGACAAGTCCCAACTAAGCCAAAGGTTCAGGCAAAGTGACAACCAGTGGCATAACAAGCAGGGGCTTCCAGTGCCTCAAAAGGAAAAGAAATAATGGTCAAGCCATCAAAAGAGGTTCGAGCACCTCATGAAAGATGGTATCATTTCAACCAATACTTTAAGGCTAAGGGTTCAATGACAAGGACTCAATGGCGTAGGGCCCAGAGGTTGTATAGGGCCAGAATGGAGCAGATAAAAGCTGAGTGTGCTAAAACTCATCAGAGGCTTAAAAGGAGATTTGAGGCATCATCATCTAAGGCTCAACGTGATTTGCGTGAGCAAATCAATGTTGCAAAGGTAAAAGACATGGAGGAAGACGATCTTCTAACTGAAGAGTTCGAATCAGGATTCCCTGATTTGATCCAGGAAATATGTGGTATCCTTTCGATCTTACCAGCTGAATTTGCTTAGCATGTGCAAAGATTGGAAAATGAGGAGGATTTTGAAGATGACAGCCTCCAAAGTGTTATGTTAAATCAAACAGAGGAAGAGACCAAGAAGGAATTGGTCAGCATAGCAAAACCTGCCCCAGGAGACATAGCTCATATGAAGCCACTATATATTAAAGTAATGGTCGAAGGGAACCCTATCAATAGAGTGATCATTGATGGAGGAGCAGCCATCAATCTTTTTCCAAAGGCAACCTTCGACAAGTTGGGTAAGACTAACAAAAATCTTCTTCCTCATAATATTGTGATTACAGATTTTGCAGGAAAGTCATCAAGCTCAGAAGGGATTGTAGCACTGGACTTGATGATAGGTGGCCAGATGAGAACCACTATCTTTGTAGTGATTCAGACAAAGGCCAGTTTCAACATGTTGTTAGGAAGGGAATGGATACATGGCATAGGGGTTGTACCATCAATTGTCCATTAGAAGCTCTTCTTGTGGGATCAACAAGGCAATCCCATTGTGGTCGAGGCTGACCAAGGGATTTATACTGTGGAATAGGGATTGGTGGAAATGGACTTCCACAGGAATTTGGCTCATATCAGTCCTTATGAGCTTGACTCTAAATCAGCCATTCATTCAGTCAAAGTGCCTCATTCAGTGAGGTTGGATCCTAACAAAGGATTCACATTAAAGAGAGAGGTCGACCTAGATACGGCCTTAGAAATGTTGGGTGATTCATGGAAATCATAGAATCATTCATCAAGAGAGTAGCGGCCTATGTGGCCGAATCCATGTGTGAATCCCTTTTGAATTTAACGGAAGAAACAACAAAGGGGATTGAGGACCATCACAAACAATTATAAGCTCGAGAAGGTGATCCAGTACGTTTGGATTGAATTTATGATGAAGAAGCTTCAGATGTAGAATACGGCCATGAGAAAGTACCAAGATTCAAAGCACAAGATCAACTCGAAGAAATAAATCTAGGATCGGCCGAAAACCAAAGACCAACCTTCATCAGCGCTAAAGTAGACCCTGAGATCAAACAACATCTAATCGAAATACTAAGCGATAAAGATTGCTTCGCTTGGGATTACGATGAAATGCCAGGACTGGATCGTGCATTGGTCGTGCACAAATTACCAATAATACCTGGGAAGAAACCAGTAAAGCAGCCCCCTCGATGGTTTGCACTAGAAGTGGTTTCGAAGATTAATGAGGAGATCGAAAGACTCCTTAAAGTCAAATTTAAAATAACAACCAGGTATGTAAATTGGCTCTCTAACATTGTGCCAGTTATTAAGAAAAATGGCAAATTGAGAGTTTGTATAGATTTTAGAAACCTTAATGAGGCAACCCCCAAGGATGAGTATCCAATGCCTATAAATGATATGCTGATCGATTCGGCATCAGGGAACGAAATGCTAAGCCTTCTTGATGGCTATTCTGGTTACAACCAGATTTTCATTGCAGAAGAAGATATTTCTAAAATTGCATTTCGTTGCCTTGGGGCATTGGGTACCTTCGAATGGGTGATGATGCCTTTTGGTTTAAAAAATGCTGGGGCCACATATCAAAGGGCCATGAACCTGATATTCCATGATTTTATTGGTGAACTTATGCAGGTATATATAGATGATGTAGTGGTCAAGTCAAAGACCAAAGCTCAACATTTTGAACACTTAAGATGTTCGTTCGAAAGAATGAGGATGCATGGTTTAAAGATGAACCTTTTGAAATGCGCCTTTGGGGTGTCTGCAGGAAATTTCTTAGGATTCTTGGTACAACAACAAGGGATCGAGGTTGACGCGAAAAAAAACCCAAGAAATCATCAACACGAGACCCCAAAAAAATAAAAAACAATTGCAGAGCTTGTTAGGGAAGATAAACTACCGAAGGAGATTTATTTCGAACTTATCCGTGAAGACAAGGATATTTTCTTCCTTAGTCAAGTTGAAGAAAGGGGAAAAGTTCGAATGGAAAGACGAACACCAAATGGCTTTTGATTCGATAAAGAAATACTTAGCCAATCCTCGAGTGATGACTCCCCCAGTTCGAGGAAGACCACTTCGATTATATATTTCTGCATTTGATGAAACTCTGGGTAGTATGTTAGCTCAAGAGGATGATAGTGGCTTCAAAAAAGTAGTCTACGATTTGAGTAGAAGCCTTAGTGATGTAGAGAAAAGGTATTCAGCTTTAGAGAAATTATGTTTGTTCCTTTATTTCTCATGTACAAAGCTTAAATATTATCTGAAACCCTCAGAGGTTTTTGTAAGTTCACATTTCGATGTAGCTAAGTACATGTTAATCAAGCCAATACTTCATGGCAGAGTTGGGAAATGGGCGTTAGCCTTAACAGAATTTTCTTTAAAGTATTTACCTTTAAAAGTAATAAAAGGGCAAGCCCTTGCTGATTTCTTAGCCGAACTTCCTACGGTCAAGATCGAAGAGGTTAATTTCTTAGGAATTAAACCTTGGAAATTATTTTTGATGGTTTTAAATATACTAAAGGGAGCGGCATTGGCATGTTGATTATATCCCCTAATGAGGTGATAACTAAAGTAATGTTTAGGATAAAAGGCGAATGTTCGAACAACGAGGTCAGTATGAGGCATTGATTGCCGACTCGAACTGTTATTAAGTTTCGAAGTCTCCCCCATTCATGTGAAGAGAGATTCTCAATTGGTTTTAAATCAATTGAAAGGAGTTTACAAATGTTGTAGCTCGAAGTTGGCAAAGTATTTTGCCAGGGCCAAGAGTCTATTAGGCCATTTCGAAGAAGTCATTCTGGAACATGTACCTCGAGTTCAGAATGAAGTGGCTAACGAGTTAGCCTAGATAGCTTCTGGTTATAAAGTTAAACCAGAATTCTTTGAGAATTTGATCGAAACCAAACCTCCATTAACAATAGAGGAGAGAGTGGTTTGGAATTTAGATATGCTGACGTCTTCAGATTGGAGGAAGCCTCTAGTGGATTATTTAAAGGATCCATCACAACCCGCTGATAGGAAAGTCAAACTCAGAGCTTTGAACTACACCATCCTGGGAAATGAATTATATAAGAAATCAAGTGGGGGCACATTCTCAGATGTTTAGGGGAAGCAAAAGCATATCTGTAATTAGCTGAGGTTCATGAAGGCATTTGCGGAGCCCACCAGGAAGGGGAGAAGATGAAATGGACATTGTTAAGGTATTGCTATTTCTAGCCAACGATGCTAAAAGATTGTCATGATTTTGCTAAAGGATGTGAAGAATGCCAAAGGCATGGTCACATGCATCATGCTCCTACTGCAGAGCTTCATTCCATAATCAAGCCTTGGCCATTTCGAGGCTGGGCCCTTGACCTGATAGGTATGATTCATCCCCTTTCTTCGAAAGGACATAAGTTCATCTTAGTAGTGGTAGATTACTTCACCAAGTGGGTCGAAGCTGTTCCTCTAAAAGATGTTGGGCAAAAGAAGTAATAGACTTCATAGAAGAATACATAGTCCACAAGTTTGGTATTCCCGAAACCATAACCACAGATCAAGGGACTATGTTTACTGGAAGGAAAGTAGCTCAATATGCAGAGTCGAGAAAGATCAAACTTCTCACTTCTACACCTTACTACGCCCAAGCAAATGGCCAAGTCGAGGCCATTAATAAGATACTGTTAGGGTTGATTAAGAAGCACATAGGACATAAACCCAGAAAATGGCATGAAACACTTAGTCAAGTGTTATGGACGTATAGAAATTCCCCAAGAGATGCCACTGTCGCTTCCCCATATAAATTAGTATATGGGCACAAAGTTGTCTTGCCCCTAGAAATCAACCTTGAATGCCTTCGAATTCAGAGGCAACATGAATTGCCTACTCAAGATTATCTAAGCCTAATGTTCGACCAATTGCATGGGCTTGACGAAGAAAGATTGGTTGCGTTAGAAAATATAGTCAAGCAAAAAGAAAGAGTGGCTCGTTTTTATAATCGAAGGGTTAGTAGTAAAAGTTTCCAGGAGGGTGACTTAGTTTGGAAAGTGCAGTTACCTTTAGGAAAGAAATCACCAAGATTTGGTAAGTGGACCCCTATTTGGTAGGGACCATTCGAAATTGAAAAGGTGTTGTCAAATAACGCCTACACCATTCGAGATGTTACTTCTAGTTACGTGATTCGAGCCATAAATGGCAAACACTTGAAAAAATACAAACCAATCATGCAAGAAGTAAAGATTCATCTTAAATAGATAATTAAGTCTAGGCCAAACGTGCCCATTATAAATTAAATAAAACAAGTGTCAGAGAAGAAAGGCTTCACAAAAGGAACTTATAAAACAGGTCTTTAGCCTTGAATTCGAGGTAGTCTTCCTTAGCCTTTGCAAGAGTGGCTTCAAGGGTGGCATGGTCATTCTGCGCCTTCTTCAAATCTCTAAAGCAATTGAGAAGTGTGTTGGAATCATTCCTCACCACCTCTTTCAAATCTTCCTGACGTTTTCGACCTTGTGATAAGTGTAAAATTAGCGTTATTTTCATATAGTTTTTATTACACTTATCAAGGTTAAAATAGTAATTTATGCCCCAAAATATCCCTTTTTATTAATATTTACAATATTTGTATTTCTTTGGTTCAAATCGAATATGATGATATTTTAAATAGAAATATGTTATTTTATGCAGATTTACAGGAAATTTGGAAAGAGAGAGAAAATAGCATAAAAAAGGAGGTTGTTGCAGATTCAAATTCAAATAAAGAGGAGATAATCAGAGAATCTTGTGGATAACCTCTTCAATTCAAATTCAAATTAAATGAATACAAAAACAACTCAGATAAAGGGATAAAGGAAAACCAGATAAGATCAAAAACAGATCCAGAAGTTAGATCCAGATTTGAAGGAAAGTTGTAGCGTGTAACACGCTCCTTGCGCGCTAAGCGCATGTGGAGCGCAAATCCAGATTGATCAGGCTCCACTTGCGCTAAGCGCACGTGGAGCGCAACAGAAGAGTAACTAGGCTTCATACACGCTAAGCGCACATGAAGCGCAACTCCTGATTGGATAGGCTTCGCGCAAGTGACGTCACAACCTTTTTAATTCAAATATTTTTTATCTCATCCAATTTGGATAAGGTTTTCCAACCCTATAAATAGAGCCCTTTGCATAGGTCACAAACACACAGATACAGAGAGAGAGTAGTTCTAGGATTGAGAAAGGTGACAGATTTCTCAGTGGTTTGTAATGGCTACTATGAGTAGCTAAGCTCTCCAATAGGATTTGATGTAGTGGATTCAATCCCCTTGTATTGTGCTACCCACAACTGCAAGGACCTTGGAGTTGAAAGTTTCTCATCTCAACCGCATAAGTGCAAATCAATTTGCGGGATTGGATCATGAGGATCCTCACAATCATCTTTCTAACTTCTATGAATTGATAAGCATTATGGGATTTGAAGAAGGAGACTTAGAAACTATATACTTACGTCTTTTTCCCTTCTCTTTAATAGGTAAAGCAAAAGAATGGTTGAAGACACATCCCTGTCAAAATCTAAGCAGTTGGAAGAAAGTAGAAGAAAGATTTCTTAGAAGGTTTACTCGGTTCACGGTTCTTGCAGGCACAAATGAAGATATCTACATTCGAGCAAGAAACCAATGAATCACTTCGACAAGCTTGGGAAAGATACAAGCTATTGCTGCATAATTGTCCAAACCATGGTTATAATGACCTGACCCAGGTGAATATCTTTTGCAATGGACTCAGATCAGACTCCAAGACCTTCATAAATGCAGCCGCAAGAGGAACCATCTTAGCAGTAAGCGCGGAAAGAGAAGTTGAGATAATTGAGAATTCTACACTCAGTTGTCAATCAGCTCAGCTATGGGGACAGCCAGAGCCAAAGGAAGAATCAACCGAGCTAGTGGACATGTTGCTGGGTAAAATCAAGCTCCTAATGCAGAACCAAATGGCAACGCCAGAGCCAATCATCACATTGATTTGTGATTTTTGCAACGGTAATCATCCAAATGGCCATTTCTCTCTCCCTACACTGCAAATAGAGCAAGTCAACTTCTTGGAAGGATTGCAGACAAAGTGCCAGTCATCTCCAGAACCAGCCAAAGATTTAGAAGTACCAGACATCTATCTCAGAATTGAGGAGAAACTCGACAATCTCATGCGAGATATGAACAACAATCAGCAAGCAGTGAAGATGGCATTCCAAAGTCTAGCAGATCAGGTAGAGACCATCCGCAAACAGCTTGTTGAGCACCAAGAGTTCTGCAGATCTATTTCCACTAGAAGTGGCAAGGAGATAGGAAGAGGAATAGGAGAAAATTTGGCAGTTGAGAGGGAAGTCTTAGAAAGAAAAGAACAACAAGTTGAGTGCCAGAAAGATCAAGAAGAAGAGATTGAGCCAGAAAAAGAAAAGGAGCTGACACAGGAAAAGATTGAAGTCTTTTCATCTGCACAACAAGACAAGCGTCTACCATACCCAAGGAAACCTTCAAAAAAGGATATGGATAGGGAGTTCGAGAACTTCATGGGACTAATGAAGAATGTGCAGATCAATATTCCCTTAATGGAGGCCCTTGAGCAAATGCCCACCTATTCCAAATTTATGAAGGAAGTAATGACCAGAAAGAGGAGCTTCACAACAGATTCCTTCCAGATTTCAGATAGCTTTCCTTCATCTATAAATAGAACCTTTTGTAAAGATCAAAGAAGGTTTTAGCAAGGAGCTTTTGGTAGAGAGTCTAAGATAGAGGAGATTTTAGAGAGATGGTAGAAGTAGAGCTAGGATTGAAGAAAAACGTGACAGTTTCTTCATTGGTCTGTATGGCTACCATGCGTAGCTAAACTCTCCAATAGGGTTGAATGTAGTTGATTCAATCCCCAAGTGTATGTGAATTCTCTTTATTATTTATGAATCCCTATTCTATAATATCGATACTTTTATACTTTGCTTAATGCGTAGCTTCCGCCTATGTGCCAGAGTTATAGGTTGTTTTTATAAGATGCATTGGTAAATGGTTTTGTAAATACAACAACGAGTTTGGGAAATCCTAGACATAGGACACTTGAATTCTGATTGGTAAAAGTACTCATAGTAATCGCTATAGGAATATAGGGGGAATTGATGATTGAAGAATTGGAATGTGACAGCCTCTTCATAGTAGTCCCTATAGGAATATAAGGTGAATTGATAGTGTTAACGAACGAAAAAGTAGGTCGGGGTAATTTGTCGCCTGGGAGAACCCGCATGGATTATCTTCGAGTATTTTACTATCTGGTAACTTGGGGTAAAATAATATAGTTTGGCTAGGGTATTATAGAAATATATTCATAAATAATATTGGGGTTCACATGCATAAGGGGTGTGATGATACGAAGTTCAATCCTTATCCAAGTAACGCTATCTTACCTTATCTCCATTATCTCATTTACTTTATGCAATTTACTTCTAGCACAACAATCATCAAAATACCGTTTTTACTTGATAGTTTGATCACTAATAAATACGAAGTGAACTGTTCCCTGTGGATACGATAAACTCATACTTACTATTATACTGCTGAAATTTTGGTACGCTTGCCAGAATCTCATCAGTCCCTCCTGAAACATCCCCTGTTGAAAGGAGAAGGGCTAGAGCCTCTGATCATCTGGGTGCTCATGGAAGGATCAAAAAGGTGTTTGCTGCGTATAACTTGAAGAAGCTACATGCTCGCGTTGGTCGGCTAGCGAAGAACCTGAAGGAAACTCAAAAGGAGTTACTAAAGCTGAAGGCAAGGAAGGAGGGTGCCAATGCTGCCGAGACCATGCCTATTGATAGCCATTAATTTTTTCAAAGAGCCATGTCATAGTCTTTGTTCTTTTTGTTTTTGAAAATACTTGTTAAAATTTTTATAATTTTGATTAATATGAATGAACTTTTCACTTTCCTCAAAATTCTATCTTTGATGTTATGGTTCAATGTGTGTGATTTAATTCTATATTCTCTGAATACGCTGATATTAATCATTGGTTGCGCATATTTATTGATCTCACGCTTAACCTTCCTATTTTAAATACCTGAATTTATTACTCTGTTTCACGTGCTTAAGTTATCTGAACCCTTTTGAATAATGACAAAAGGGGGAGAAATATAACTAACAAATTCTCTGAAGCTAAAAGGTTTTCTTCAGAAGCTAAATGTTTTCAGAAGCTAAGAGTTTTTTAGAGGAAAAATCTCTTATTCAGGGGGAGTTTTCACACTCTATTCATTTATCTGAAAAAGAAGGATAACTTTCTTCTTAAACTTAAATCTAAATCTTTCAAATATTTGTTAGTCATATCTAGTTTGTCATCATTAAAAAGGGGGAGAATGTTGAGTCTCAAAATCAATTTAAGTATTCAAATTGGATTCAAGACTCATTATCCTTGGTTTTAATGATTAACAAATTAGATTGTATAAAAACAGATTCCACTGAGAAAGGTATTTTTTTTTCTATTTCAGCAACTCAAAAAGAAACAACTCTCTGAAGTTGATCAACCTGCTGAATTGAAGAACTCTCTGGAGAGCTTGGATCTGCTGAAGACTTTCCAACCCTCTGATAACGTGTACTGCTCTGAGAAGTCTTACTGAATTCGGGCAACATAGTATCTGTCAAAGACAGAAGGCTTTCTGCGCAAAGACTTAAAGGTCTCTAAACGTATTCTGCCATCGTCTACAAAAGAAAGCTTTACAAAGTTCTTTCTATACCTCTTGAAACATCATACATGAAAAAGGAACCTTTGTACCTGCTGTGTGTCAAAGTCGTACTATCTCTGCACACCTACTTTATTCAAGACAAAAGGCTTTCACAAGTTTGTCTCTCAACGTCTATTTGCTCATCGGCTACTTTTCTGGATGCTATATATAGCTCCACGAAAGTCCTTGAATAAGTGTGAGCCACATAAAGAACACCATAGAGAGGTGAAATGCTCAAGAGATAAGATGAAGAAAGCGTGAAAAGCTAGAGAAGCTCTCCAAAAAGAAAAAGAGAAGAGTTTTAGCAAAAAGAGTGAAAAAGGCCAAGTGAAGAGAAAATTCTATCAAGCCAAACACTCTGTTGTATTTCAATTCCTTGTACTTAGATTTTAATCTTTGTTTCCTGAGTTATACTCAGTTAACCTTTGTACAAGAGAACTTGTGTTTAAGTTTCTCAGAAACTTAAACTTATCCTTCATTGTAAACACTGTTAAGTGTCTGAGAGCCTGGAGAGGCTTGGAGGAGCAAAGAAAACTTGCTGCTGTTTAGCTTGAAGAGGCTGTGTCCAAAGAATACTTGTTTTTAGCCTGGAGAAGCTGTGTCCAAACAATACTTGGTGTTTAGCCTGAAGAGGCTGGGTTCAAATAATACTTGTATCTGATCAGATAGTGGAAAATCCAATGGAGTGTTTGCCCTGGGACTGGACGTAGCTCAATGAGTTAGTGGGTGAACCGGGATAAATTTCTGTGGCTAAGTTCTCTCAACCCTTAACTCTTTAAATTCTATTTTAACTAACCAAGGAGGGTTTAAGAAAAGTTGTTTTATAAATCAATGCAGTAAACAATCTTTTCTTCATACGAAAACGTTTCAAAAAGCATTTTATTCAACCTTTTGAGTTGCATCAGAAAGTTGTTGAACCTCTAGTTTCGGAAGGTTGCTGAAACATTTCCATATCAGTTTTCTTGTTAAAAGGTTTTCAAAAAAAAATCTGTAAAGAATTATAAAACACTATTCAACCCCCCTTCTAGTGTTTCATGTGGTTCTAACAGAAGAATCTTATTGAGCCAAAATGCTGCAAAATTCAAGCTGCTATTCTTTGATAATCTTTGTACTTAGAAAACCTTCATTGTATCCTGAGTTTATACTCAATTATCCTTTGTATAAGAAAGTTTCTCAGTTTAAGTTTCTCATGAACTTAAACTTCCATTTTCTGTAAACATTTTCAAGTGTCTGAGAGCCTGGAGAGGCTTGGTGAAACAAACAAACTTGGGTTTGAGTCTGGAGAGGCTTGTCTGTAAAAGAATACTTGGGTTTGAGCCTGGAGAGGTTTGACTGTAAAACAATACTTGGGATTTAGCCTGAAGAGGTTGTGGATAAAACAATACTTGTAACGGAGATCAGTTAGTGGAAATCCTTTGCTGGTTTGGCATTAGGACTGGACGTAACTCACAGTGGATGTGAGTGAACCAGGATAAATTTCTTGGCTAAGTTCTCTTAACCCCTATCTCTTTATAATTGTTATTTGAACTAACAGGAGGGTTCTGAATAATTAGTTTTATAAGTTTGAACGTAAAAAAATCTCAAACTCTTTATAAAACAAGTTTTTAATACTGTGATTTGGTCCTGCTGAAGCATTTCAGCAAGTCTCTGAAAACACCAGTTTCAGCAAGTTACTCAAAAGTTTTGTTAAACTTGGTTTGTGAAAAGGTTTCCTATAAAATCTGTTTGAAATTATAAAATACTATTCAACCCCCCTTCTAGTGTTTCCTGTGGTTTCTACATAAGGGTTTAAGATTTGAGATTATTTATTATTCAAGAATTTTTATATTACTTAGGTATAAAAAAATGGTTACCTTATTTATGATGTTGTGTTTCGTAGACATAAATAAACCATTATTGTAATTGTTTGAGACCACATAAAATCCTAATAGATGAGTATTTTTCCTTATAGAAAAACTGTATTTATTTTTCTAGTAAAAGACCCTAGATTTATTGTATCCACATCTTAGATTATTAACACCCCTCTACCTTTAGGAGCAATTGCTTTGCTGCTGAAATATTCAAGTTTTCTTGTCATTAGAAAGAATTGTTTTTTAATTTTAATTAGATTATTCAAAATTTAAAAATGATTAATATAGCATAGCTAGCTTTTAACATTTCAATTTCATTTTCAATTAATTTTACCAAATACACTCTTAACTTAAAAAAAATTGTAAAATAATTAGTTAAAGACCTCCATTTCATGTTTCGATGAGTTAGTCAAAGAGAACTAATATTAATTGAGTAAATTAGCATATTGGTCCCTAACTTTTAGGGCACCATGTAATTTTGTCCCTAATTTTGTTAAAATACTATGCCAAAAAATACATACTAAAGCACAAGATTTACAACGTTTAAAAAAATAATGCTTTAAAAAACGGGTCCAAAGTATTCTAAAGCGTTTATTTTTAAAACACTTTAAGATAATTAATAGTTACAACATTTTGGCTTTTTAAATGCTTTAATATTCAAATAATAAAATTTTAATTATGATTACAACGTTTATTCACAAAAAATGCTTTAGAAGAGTGCATAAGTTACAACATTTATTTATTTTAAACGCTTCAATATAAAAATAATTTTTTTCATATAGCATTTTTTATAAAATGCTTTAGTGGCTATTACAAAGGTATCATCAAGTGGCTGGTTGTTACAAAGAAGAAATTGAAAGGAATTGAAGATGCAACGGTTACAAGGAGACAAAGCATTAATGGCACGGGGGTTACAAATTGAAGCACTTTTTGGAGGTTTCTTTTAGGCTATCCAAATGTGGCCAACCAATGCATCATTGGCTGATTCCTTAGCTGAATGTGGGCGGCCAAACATGTGCAATAAAGGGCTGAATTATGATTATAAAAAGGGAGGCCAACATGTGATGAAATTGAAGAGTAAAGACCATTCATTGGGGGCGGCCAACATATGTTTAAGCTTGATCAATTTCATTCAATTTGTAACATATTTTGGCTGAATTGTTTAGTCACATGGCGCAGTCATCATAGGGATTTATTTGCTGAATTATAATTCCTTAATTAAGAGAATGATGACTAGCCACAAAGGAGTAAAAAGGGGCGGCTACATAGTTAAGTTTTAGGCTATAGTTTTAAATATTTTTATTTTGTTATTTCATGAATTTCTAGTAGTTACAAGGTGGTTGTAGTAGGCCATTGCATGGTACGCATGAATCTATTTAAGGGACATGTAAGGCATGCAAGAAGCTTAGTATGTTTATGTAAAAGTTTATCAAATTAAGAGAGTGTTTCTCTAAATTTCTTGCTTAGTCAAGAGTTGAGGTTTATCAAAGGTTCTTCACCTTTGTGTGTGTGATCTCAAGGACTTATCTTTCAATCCTTGAAAGTGTGACGTCCAACTAATTTCTTCTTTTTCTATTTTGTTTCTTTCTAATTTCATCAAAAGAATTCAATCTTATGCTAAAAGCTTGTTAGTATGCGTTTATTACTTATCAAGTTAGAGGCTGAATTTTGATTCTGTTGCAAAGTATATTTCATATTCTAAAGTTTGGAAGCTACGTACGTGAATACTATTCAAGAAAAAAATATATTGAAAAGAAAAGAAAAGAAAAGAGAAAAATCAAGTGTTAAAGGAAAGTTTAGTATTTCAGCCTAAGGTTTTTTAAAAGATCACTATTTTCGAATCCTAACTCAATAGCTCTTTGTCATTTGGAGTGTTTCGATGGCTTCTTTGTGCAGCTGCATATTTGGTCTTCTCGTGGTACTTGCCTGTCTAATTTTGAACTCGATTAATATTACTACCATTCTGTAATTGTCTGAATACTATTAGTGCGTGGATTATCTATTTTCATGATGCCATAGGTTCTTCTTTCTAACCTATTTTTGTTATCTTTTTAGATATGAAAGCTCAATTAAAGTTGAAATATAACAAAGAGCTATTGAATATTTTGTGTTGAGTAGAAAAGGTGCAGCCCTGATGGATATATAGGCTGAATGCCTAAATTCCCTGAACGACGGGTATTTTTGAAATATTGATTAAGAAGAAACTTGTACAATTTGTATGATCACTTGAGTAACCGATGGTATAACACTCATGGATTAATACTTTTCTCAACCCCCCTCTGCAGATGTCCTTGGTGATCTCTTGGGTCCATTGGCAATTGAAGGCCCTCCCACTAGCAGTGTTCACCCTCAGCTGAGCTCAAGTTCTGGATTAGAAAGAACTATAGCTGAAGCTACGGCCATAGTACCTGCAGGAGAGCAGGAAAATTCTGTGCAGGTACTTGCATTGATTTAAGTACCAAATAGTAATTTGTCAAATTGAGTTGTGTTCATTGTAGTTTGGAAAGCCATTATTGTATCCTTGTCATTCGAATGAATCAAATGATCATTCTATGGTAACTTTGTTTCATTCCCCCTGCAAACAAAATATACTTAAGGTGAATGTCCAAACCTCTATTATAGTTAAAGTAAAAAGTAAATATGAAGATGAGCCTATGTCTTTGAAGTGGTTGTGAAGACCTGAGATTATTCATAATGCTCTTCATGGTAAAGTTGATGTCTTTGTTAACACAAGATGCTGATGATACTAGTGACTATCTCTGGTACATTACAAGGTAATAATCACACCTACTCCCCCCCCTCCCCAATTTGTGTGTTTCCCTGCTCTGTTTGTGAGTGTGAGCAAATTTTTTTATTTCATTTTCCTTTTTAACAGCCTATGGAATAATATGTTTATTTTATGGAATAAAACATTGGGAAAAACTATGACAAATGGCGTGTGGTCTTATTGGGCCTATTCAGCTTGTCAGTTTAAAAGGTACATGAGACCATCCTTAAATATTTATCCTCACACAAATAGTCATACAAGGTTGGTGGCTGATATAACAAACTCTTTAGTAATAACCCCTTTGATTCTCCTTCCAAATGGGTATCTCTTTACTTTTTTTTTCAATGTAAGGGAACCTTTTCTCCGCTTCCATTTTTCTTTTTTAAATCATAGTTTGCAAAGATAGCTGAATTTATTCATTGGGTGGCTGTGATATAAATTGTTTTCCCTAATTTTAGGAGTAGAAGCATTAGTTTGTGTTAGTTTTGAACTCTTGTATTTACTGCAAAGGACAAAATGTTTTGTGCTTTTTGTTTTTCATGTTAGTTTTTACTTTTGTCTTGTAGAAACGATTTCAAAATTAACTTTATATTCCTTCTATTGCTACTTTCCTTACAATCTATTATGTTTGTTGAAATTATTTTGGCATGAAATAGCTAACTATTTAGTAGACATTTGGGTTGTTGGATTTGAGTACTTTCTGTTTTGTTTGAAAGCTAACACTCTAAGCTCCAACATCGTTTATGTTTAAAATTTAGTTTCCATGTTAATTAGACCCAATTTTATTTTGAATTCAAAACTTTTTCTACATAACTTGCATGTTGTACTCATCTGTTCATATCTTGAGCTAAACATATAGGATTTGAGTTTCGTTTTTTTGTTAGAATACTAAGACATATATCTTTCAACCTACATAATTTTAGATTTTATCTCCTTTTCGTTTAATAACAGTTTTTTGTTTAAAGGTGATAGCACTCTGCTAGAAGATTGGACCTGCAAGACCTACACTGGAGGATATGCACCAACTTCAAGCCTGGGCTTCAAGCAAGGAAGAGTTGGAGAAATTAGTATCCTACAAATAAAGGTCACTACCCTACAAAATAAGGGTCACTACCCTACGGAAGGACACCTTGACCCTAGATAGGACCTTTGTCCTATGGACCATCCTTAATTAGGACTCTCTTGTATTTTCTTTTTATTTTTTTTGTTATTTCTTTTAATTCCTCCTAGATGGGCGCTAGTTTTAGTGGTTTTATTGGTTGGCAGGTTGCTAGGCTACTTGGGGTAGGAGTCATGGGTTCAACACCCAACTTAGGTGGTTTTTGAGTCATCTTTTTTCCCCTTTTCTTTGGGTGGCCGCCCAAAACTCTATAAATAGGGAGGCTTCCCTCACTTGTAACACTTTCATGAATTAAGTAAAGGCATTATGCCCAAATTTCTCCTCCCTTGGTGAGTTGAGTGAGGCTTGGTGGTTGTTGCTCAAACCATACTGAGACTTATCTAATTCTCCTGAATTAGTGGCGTCTGGCATTGGACTTATCTGCTGTGGGTGGATTCCTGCTTCAGTGGCGTCCTCACAATCTCTTCATCTCCACTTTTTCTTTCATTTTCTCTCATTTTCTCACGCATTATTGCTGCTGCCCAGCCACTATAATTCGTGATTTATGTGCTAATTTTTTATTCTAATCGGTTGTTTTTGCTCAATTCTAGATCCTACACCTATCCTGCTATCAATTGGTATCAGAGCTTGATGAATTGAGCAATTTTTTGGGGGCTGTTGCTGCACTTGGGGCGCTGTTCTTGGGGCTGTTTTGGTGCAGAAATTTGCATCAATTTAGTGTAATTTCATCCCTCTTTTCAATTGTAATTTGGACTTGGACTGTTTCCCGGGCCCGATGTGCCTTTCTGCTGCTATCAACTTGTTTGATTTGCTTGCAATTGCTTGAGTTAGAGGGGTTTTTGGGCCGCTAATTCCCACCCCATAGGTGTTTGATAAAATGCCTATCTAATTGCTCATACTTGTTCTTAGGTAATTCTTGCAAATTAATTGTTATAAATTGCTTGTTTGTTGGTGAAGTGTGGTAAGAGGAGGCATTGTTGTCTTCATTTTTCCAAAGATCGTTCACCTGCATTTTCTCCCCTTCACCTTTAATTGTCCATCCCCCATATTCATCTCTTTACTTTCCGCTTTTAATTTTCCGCCATTTAATTTCCGCTTCTCCCCATCCTTTTAATTTCTGCTCTCCCCTTTACATTCTGCCATTTACATTTCTGCTTTCCCCATCCTTTTACTTTCTGCCATTTACATTTCTGTCCTCCCCATCCTTTTAATTTCAGTTTCCCCCTTTTAATTTCGTGCCATTTATTTTGCGCAATTTTCCTTCTTATTTTTGCCATTTTATGCGCATTTTTGGGCTCTTGTTTTGTTCAATTTTCTACTCTTGTTATGTTTGTCTGTTTGGCATTTTGATTGCAAATTTGGATTGACTGCTATCTCTACCTTGGACTTTCTCTGTTTGATTGTGCAAAACGCTCACCTATAGGCTCTTTTTTTGGTTCATAGTATTGGAAGAAGATCAACAAATTCTAATTGTTGATTTTCCTTCAAGTTTTAATTCCAATCTTAAAACTGAACCAAGCGCGTTTCTGTGACCATACCAGTTTTGTATAATCAACAAGGAAGTGCTAAGAAATTTTTTTGGCCATTTTTTAAATCAAGTTGTCATTACGTTTTCACAGTTTTTTAGAAATCAGTTTATTCATTATTTTGCTTTTCTGGTACCACTTGGACCAGTTTACTGTCAGAAAATTTCAAAAATATTACAGTAGTTACAGATTATTTTCTTTTCATTGTGTACAAATTTCTGTAATTTTCTGTTGGGAAAAAAGACAAAAAAAGAAAGAAAATGCAAGAAAATACAAAAAGTACGTACGTGCCAAAAATACAAAAAGAGGTGTAAAAAGCACAAAGGGTGCAAAAGTCAACAACAAGGAAGAAAAAGTCAAAAGACACCCAAAAAGAGTAAAAAATTCAAAAAAATTCAGAAAAATAGAAAAACAAAAACAAAGAGATATCCCAACAATACAATGGTGGTTTTACTGTAATTTTTTATTTCATTTCCCTATATACCTGATAGCAGGATGGGTGTAGGATCTAGAATTGAGCAAAAATCACCGATTAGAATCAACAATTAAGCAATAAAGTGCGAAATATAGGTGCTGGAACAACAACTATATTCACGCAAGAAAGTGAAAGAAAATGATAGAAAATGAAAGAAAAAGTGGAGAGGAAGAAATGGTAAGAACGCCACTGAAGCAAGAATCCTCCAGCAGCAGATAAGTCCAATGCCAGACGCCACTGATTCAGGAGAATTAGATAAGTCTTAGTATGGTTTGAGCAACAACCACCAAGCCTCACTCAACTCACAATGGGAGGAGAAATTTGGGCATAATGCCTTTACTATATTCATCAAGGTGTGGAATACAAGAGGTGAAGACTCTTTTATATAGGAGTTGGGGGGGAGAGGGGGCGGCCACTACATGGAATAAAGGGGAAAAAAATAAAAAGATGGGTGCAAACCCATCCTAAGTGGGATTTGAAACCATTCCCCTAAAGGTTTATGACTAAGCTAAGCCTTAAGCCAATAAACCCCTAAATTAGCGCCCCACTTACATAGGAAAATAAAAGATGAGTAAATTTCCTATCCTGGGTGGGATTAGAACCCATGACTTCCTAAGCCTTGTAGCAAGGCAACCTACTAGCCAATAAACCCATACATGTGAGCGCCCAGGTAGGAGGAAATAAAGGAAAAATACAACAATTAAGAGTATCCTAGTCTAGGGTGGTACATAGGACTATGTGTCCTATTCCAGGGTCAAGGTTGTCCTTCTGTAGGGCAGTGGTGTCCTTCTGTAGGGTAGTATCCCTAAAAATACAGGTCACCAACTTTCCCATTTCTTCCTTAATCTTCTTAGCTCGTCCTCTAGTCATTGGTCCGGTGATATCCTTGACTGCTTCAATAGGAGGCTGTTGCCGTACTATGTCATCAATACCGTAATTGAGTTGTATTTGCTGTTTTTCTTAAAAACGACAATTTTGGCAACTCTTTTTCAAAAATCACCAAAAACAATTCTTTTTGCAATTTCTTCCGTCTTGTCTTGTTTGTTGTCTGTTCTTGTGTATAAGCTTGTTTGAGTGCCAGCTTTTCTTGTTTGTCATATCAATTCCTTGTTTTGTCTTAGGATTTTCCAATCTTCTTTCAGTAGGTATTTTCTTTGTTAGTGTGCTTCTATTTGCGTAAGGGTTAAGACTTAGTCTCACGTTGGTCTTTTCAAGATCTAACCAACCTCCAACCGAGTAGAAGAGGCAAGAGAGTCTAATTATAGAAAAAGCCTAAAAAAGAGTGACATACACGAGTGTTGCATTCCATTGAGTGTAAACACTTCGTTGAGAGGAAAGGTCCATAAAACTTGAAAACTAAAATTAATTTAGGAGAATGGAAGGAGGGAGGCATGGGGAAAGGGCGACCATGTTGTTTAGGAAAGCCTTAGAAACACCTCTGGGTGAAGAAGAGAGCCAAAGAAAGAACCTATTCCACACTAGGTGCCATATTGAAGATAGGGTTTGTTTAGTGATCATAGATGGAGGAAGTAGTAGCAACTTAGCTAGCCTTAGGTTAGTTAACAAGCTAAACTTACCTACTACCCCACATCCATAACCTTATACACTTCATAGGGTGAGTGATGAGGAAGAATTCATGGTGGATAGACAAGTGAGCTTAAGGTTCAAAATTGGGGATTACCAAGATGAGAGAAGGGTAAAATGTGATGGGTTTGCCAATACCTATAGGTTCCGCCACCATGGAATAAAATTCACACTCATGCCTATGACCTCAAATGAATTTAGGGAAGATCAAATCCAACTTAAGAGGTTAATAGAAAAAGAGAAAGAAGAAAACTCTAAACAAATGGATGAAAAGGAAGAAGAAACTAGGAAAATTTTGGAAGAAAATAAAACAAAAAGAGAAAAAGTGTATGTGGGAAGGCAGCCTACCTTATCTTGTAAACAATTGAATGCTAACCCTTTTAATGAAAACTTGGATAGGTTGTTGGCAATTAAGCTTAATGGTGCATGCGAGAAGACTCAAGCTATTGAAAGGGAGTTTCCTAAATTAACTTGCTTTATGCGTGATATACCTTCTTCTATGCACAATTATATGCCGCAAAGCATTACATGTCCAAAGGAATTTTACAATTTTGATGATGCCTTGAAACCTATTGCATGCTTAGGAAAGCCAATTCAGTTTGAGAGTACCTTGAAACCTTTTGAAAATGCATGTTTACCCAATCCATTTAGACATATTGACTTGCATGCCTTGCATGATAGATTGGATGTACAAAAACAATTGGTTTGTATACTTGACTTGCATACACATTCTATATTAATCTCTTTATCTCATAAAGGTGTGTATGAAGCTCTTGAACTAGTTTTGAAAGGGATAGAAATATGGGTAAGGATATCACATGTAACAATAATTGTATGACATCTAGATCGCATGTTGATAGGCCTCATAGTATACTTACTCAAAGTGATTCTTTTACTGTCTCACCTTACATGAATGCATATGATAATATGCAAAAGGTGTCATATTACTTGAGTGAGTGCATTAGAATGGATATGCCTCGTGAACAAACTTGCATGAATACCTCATGGCATGAACATATACACTACCCTTTTGACAATCATACTCAAGATGCATGTGTTATATTCAATAAAAATGTTGGGATGTTATTGAAAAATATTAAAGCATTCATGCCACATAGCTTCACTTGTGCATTTATTTGGGAACATAGTGTAGAATATTTTGGTGAATATTGCACATTGAAACAAATTTTGTACTTATGTAGAATTTATTTCCTAAGCCTTCTCCATGGCCACTTACTCCTCTTACTTGCAAGGGAGGGCTTCAAAAGATTAGTCTTTGACCCAGGATCTAAATCCACAGAGTACATGGACAAGATGGTTCAATCTTCATTAAGGGAGTTTTCTAACCCTTATCTCAAATACCTCTTGTTCATCTCCTATGTTTCTTCTTTTGCTAATCTTTATGATCCCCAAGTATTTTTGTTAAGAGCCTTCTATGACCCAGTTTTTTCCCATTTAACTTATTTTATTCTATGACCCAGTTTGAATACACTTCTGTAGAAGAACTACTAGAAGATAAAAATAGAATGAATCAAATAGGTCAAATGAATTTAATTTCTCCGTAAGTTGAAATTAGTTAATTACTTATGGAGAAGTTAAATGGAAGAGCTTTTGGAGTAAATGAGCTACAAAAACTAATTTCAATTTGTGGAGAAGTTAAATGTAATTGACCCTCTTTTGTTTTATTATATTTTGTTCAATTAGAAATACTTCTACAAAAGTTTAATCTAAACTAATCTTATAAGAAGTGTATCCACTGTGGCTTAACACATCGGTTGCAACTTAACAGAACTTACGAGCAAGTACTAAAGTGCCGGATGAAATTAAATGTTAGACTAAATTGTTATGTTCATAAAGTCAGGAATAAACTGCATGATGTCCTAAATGTGAAGTACCAATATACTAGTTTACTCAATATTATAATTCATTAATTTGAATGTGGCTAAACGTGGCAAGTGCAACTATAATGAATATCATCGAGAAAACGGAGAAAGTAATATCTATCTATCTATACTATTACATTCTAGAAAATTGTTTTTTCACTGTTCAATGCATTGTAGATTTTTTTGGTAAAGTTGGGCTTGACTATTTACTTTGGGCCCTGTGTTTCTAGAATATTTTTTTCACTGTTCATTGCATTGTAGATTTTTTGGCAAAGTTGTGCTTGACTATTTACTTTGGGCCCCGTATGAGTGAGTCGCAAAGCCAATTGTGGGTCATTAACCTTTTTAATATTGGGTTTTTTTATCGAGTTATACATTTACGTTGGACCGATTCATATACATTGTTGGTAATGACTTTATAAATTACATGTACCCTTTACATGTACCTTTTTTTATTTTTTTCAAAATTTTTAATTCTCTTTTTTATAAAGTTGTCTTTTTATAAACCACTTTTGTCCTTCACGGGAGGCGGTCTTGCTCCTATTGTTTTCTTTTTCTTTTTGTTTTTTTTTCACAATTTCATTATTATTATTATTATTGTTATATTAAAACATTTACTCTCATATTATTTTGTTTTATTATAAAAGTGTTATTTTGTAAATCCTGAGTATCCTCCACATGAAGCTGTTTTGATCCTACATTTTTTTTCATACTTTAATTTTCTTTTTATTATTATATTAAAATAATTTCTCTCATTATTTATTCATGTTTATCTGCTTCATTATATAAAAACTCACATTAAGGAATACAATAAATGTGTTGATTTACATTACTTTTAACATGATATTTCAATATATCATTTATCTTTCTATTTGATTCATTAATGTTCCATTTATTATCTCACTCATCTATTCTATTTATCTATTTAATCTATATTAAAATTCCTATTAATCTCACTTTTAATTTTCTATTTTTTGTTATTATATTAATATATTTTCTCTCATTGTTTGACCCCATTAATCTGTTTCATTACAAATGTGATTTTTTTTATAAATCACGGATATCGTTCACGGGAGACATTCCTGCTCATATATACTATTTTCATTTTTTCTTTTTTATCACACTTTAATTTTTTTGTTATTATATTAAAATATTTCTCCCATTATTCATTCATATCTATTCTCATTTCAGTAAAGTAATTTTTTATAAACCACAAGAAGCGGTCCAGCTCCTGTCTTCTTTTTCTTTTTTAATCACATTTTATTTTTTTTATAATTATTATATTAAAGATGAAACTATTAAAATAATTTTGGGGATGTGATAGATGAAATAAACCTTTAATTTTACATCTATATGTAGCATTAAATTTATATTGAACAAGATTACATGTCATATTAATATTGATATATATGAATTATTGATGGTCAAACTGATATTAAAATACCAGAGAATTTACTGATAAAGTCTATAGGTAATACAATTGGAGATATAGTTTCCTTTGTCTATCCTAATTTGCTATCAAATTTTGAAAACATGGAATTGTTTCAAGATAAAACAATTCTTGCTCCTACATTGGATGTTGTTTACTCCATCAATGAATATGTCATGACATTATTTCTAGGAGATGTACTTGAGTTCTGATACTATATGGAAGGTGGATGAGGAAGTCGGTATTGAAGCTGATTGGTTGAAAATTGAATTCTTAAATGATATTAAGTGATCTGGGCTCCATGATCATAAGTTGGTGTTAAAGATTGAAGTGATTGTTATGCTAATGACGAATCTTGATATATCCGCTGGATTTTGCAATGGAACTAGATTAATAGTTGATTAGTTAGGTTCTCATGTGTCATTGGAGAAACCGTTACTACGGGAACACATTTGGGAACAAAGGTATTCATTCATCGAATGAATTTAATTCCATCTCAAATCTCACCCCATTAAAGTTTCAACAAAGACAATTTCCATTTTTCTTTACTGTGCTATGACCATTAATAAAAGTCAAGGCCAGACATTGTCACATGTTGGTGTGTGTTTACCAAGGTCTGTTTTCTCTCATGGTCAATTATATGTTATTGTATCTAGGGCTAAGTCTCAACAAAGACTTAAGATTCTTATATGTGATAACAACTTTAAGTGTTGTAATGTTACAAAAAATATTTATTTTTTTACATATTATTTTTATTTATCTAGGGCTAAGTCTCAACAAAGACTTAGAATTCTTATAGGTGATAACAACTTTAAGTGTTGTAATGTTACAAAAAATATTTATTTTTTTACATATTATTTTTATTTACTTGTCTCCTTACATTTTAAAAGTAAATTAATAAGTAATCAAGTAAAGTCGTGATCAATTGACATTAGGTGTCAAACTAGAGTTGCACCACCTAATAATTTTTTTAAAATGTGAATTTGATTGATCCAACCGTTGAATCATATTATAATATTACATTCATGATAATCTATATCAAATTTTAGATAATTTGAACGTTCATAAATATGTGATCTAATAGTGTACTTTTACTTAATTTTTAAAAACATATTATATGTTAAAATAAATTAGTTTGATGAAGAATGAATTTTTTTGTCTTTGACCGGTAATCCCCCATAGACATAGATGTGGGTTTAACCCTCAGGTCAGGGGTGATTAGGTAAAGCTCTTCTAAGAGTGGCGAATCCGAGGTTCTAACCCCTGACCTTGAAGGTACAGTTCATTTGGAGTCACATTCCACCCACTGTGATCAACCATTGTTTGGTATGTACTATTATTATTTATTATAATTATTATAATATAATCTTCATTAACATGTACTAATCTAAATCTATTAATATGCTTAATAAAATAAGAGCTAATATAAAAAATGTTATTATAAGTAACAATCTTTATGAAAATATTTTCTTAAAAAGATTTTAACTTTTAACGAATAGAAATTATTTGACTAATGAATAATTTATTATCAAATTTTAATCAAAGATTATGTATTTATAATTTGGTAACATTAGTCGAAAACTTTATTTTATTTTAATACGTGATCAAATCAAATTTGATTTTTCATCTTTTAAACATTTTTTAGCAAAAAGAATTGATTAGAAAGAAAAACATGAATTAGTTGTAACATGAAAAGAGGAAAATTTATAAAATATGAAAAACAAATAATATTAAATATAAAAATAACTTATTTTGTCAAAAATATTTTAAGATTACTAAAAATGAATTACAATATAAAAAATGTAAGTACTTAATATGTTTATTTTAAAAATTTTAAAAATTTATTTCATTGATAAAAACATATTTTAATGATAATTTTCATACATTAGTCTTTATATATATCTTTATTTAAATTAAAAAATTTAATTAAATATATATAATAAAACTTTTTATAATATAAAAAATGAATTATGAGATATTAACGTATGTGAATAACACTAGTTATTATTATTTTACAAACTAAAGTACAAAGGCAATTCAAATATGAGTTTTGTATAGCTAGCAGATTTGAAACTATAACATGCATATATACATCTATGTTTAGAACCAAAGCCACAATTTCATCACTCACAGTTAATGACTGTTACTAAGCAGAGACAGCTTCTTCCATCTTGTTGGCCATGAACTGGAGAAGAGATTGAACATATGAGAGCAAGCCTTGAAATGTCCACCCATCAATCGGATCACATATAAAAGACCATTCGATCTTGCACATTGTAGATGCTTTCTCATTATTACTGATGATTGGCAAAACTTTCATTGTGCCTACATAAGACTTGACTCCCATATTGTTGTCGAGAACCTCATAGGTCACACTGCGTTGGATGGGATCCATAATAAGTAGCTTGTCTTTGGCCCACATGGTTGATACCTTGTTAGGATCAGCATCATCTGTCATGGTAATAGCACAGTAGCGGATCAGGCCACCACCAACTCCCTCTACTTGATAGCATGTGTCAATAGGAAGCCACCTATGTAAGCTGCAGAAGTCCTCTAACAGAGGCCATATTTGATCTGCATTTGTGCCTGTAAGTTCAGCTGAGGTTTTACCTTCCCATATTTGCTTAGGTTCCTCTGCCATGTGTGTTTAAGGGAGAGAGAATTAACGGGAGAGTATCTACGTACTCAGAACGAAAGGGGCAAGCCTTAAATAAGTGTCTTACTTACAGCTAGTAGAAAACTTCCATTGCCCAAACCAGACAACAAATTCTTAATCGTTGACCAAATATACAAATACTGTAACCAGACAACAAATTCTTAATCGTTGACCAAATATACAAATACTGTAGTATGCGATTTGTTTTTTTTGGGTTAACAACAGGTATCCCCATTACTTGGGGCTTAGTTACAATTAAGAGTGTGTTTAGTATGGATCGAACCAGAGAGCTCTTCCTACAATCTCAGCCCGCATTGCTAACTAAGTCACAACCCTTTGGTTAGTCTGTGATTTGTTAATTACAACTCGCATGCATCTCAAAATAATAATAATAAATGATTTATAAGATAGTATTAGCTCCAGTCTTATATATAAGAAATAAAAATGACAATTTTTTTTACTATATATAAGAAATATAGTATTATTTTTAATTGAATTAATTGTTAAATACCTTATATATATGTCCTTAATTAATTTATTGTGAATAGTTAATTAGATACCCATTCATTTACTCATTTAATACTAAGGGTACTATTGAGAAAAAAATTAAATTCATGGTACCACTACCAGATTCCAATACATTTCAGGATCTTGATTATTTTTTTTTTCTAATGTTTCTTATATATAAGACCGAAAGTAGTGGTAATAATAAAGGTAAAATATGTTTTTGATTCCTATAAAATTAGCGACTTTTAATTTTTATCCTTATAAAATTATTTTTTTAAAAGCACCCTGAATTTTGGAGTGTGTCAACTGATGATGAGTCACTCTTTCTCCCTCCTAGGTGTCCATTATTGTACTCCTAAATTTATTTTTTTTACAAAATTAGTCTTTTCCGTAAAAAAAAAATAATTAGTCCCTCCTCTTTTTGCTTGAGTGTCTGTTCCCTCTCCCCCTTCTCCCCACTCTATATTCTCCCCTCATCGGAAAACCACCTACCCACTCCACCCACCTATCGTTCCCCCCACTCCACCGAAATCAATCACACAGTTCCAAAATGCCCATATCAAATCAAGATCTCTTTCTTCAAAGACCAACCAACACCATCAAAATGGCAAAAACCCATCTCCAGATCTACCACAAGCATCCAAAAGTTCCAATTTTGAAACCAACTCATCTTCCATAACGCCAAATATTAGTTCCCAAAGCCAGTTGTGGTAGTGTTGCGGCCAGAGGTGCTGAAGCACCTAGCTACCGTTGCTGTTGCTTTGCTTTCCTACTCTAAGTTAGGGCAACTAGAGATTTTCCTTCATGAAATTTTTACAGCGACTTTTACAATTAACATTAGGAATAATTAGTTTCAAGTCTCTTCAATTAGTTTCAATTAGTGTATGGATCCTCTCTTGCTGTCCTGACTCTGCAACAACTTTAACTGTGGAATAACTAGGAAACAACTTCCGAATTTAACTATGGAAGTTTTCCATAACTGTTCCGCAGTTATTTCATAGCTAAACTTGCTGGAGAGAGATGCACCGCTGGAGAGAATCTGCATCTTTTCAATTAGGGTACAACCAATAAATAAATGCCACATGTGATAAATAACTCAGAACTAGGATTGCTGACTAGGATAAATATTGTGCCACATCAGCTCCTAGCACACGCCATTTGGGACGAGGGACTATTTGTAAACAAAAAAATATTGGAAGGATGATTTAGAAAAAATAATTTTAGAGGGACGAAAAACAAAAACTCGCTCTAGTGACAAAAACTTATTTTACCCTAATAATAATAAGGCTTAAATATGTTTTTAGTCCCTGTAAAATAGTCGGTTTTTGCTTTTGGTCCCTCAAAAATTTTTCCTTAGTTTTTCATCCTCATAAATTTTTTTTTTTGTCCTCGTCCCTATGGTCACTTAGGTGCTGAGTTGTCAATTTCTCTGTCCTATTTGACATTCTTACCTGGCATATCAGCTTTCCAAGATTAAGTTAACAATTATTTAATTAGATGATTAATAGCATATTAGTCTTTTATTGCCAATTAATTACACTAATCCAAGATCGATTGGTACTAATCTTTCCCGGTAAAATTTTCGTCTTTTCCCTCCTTTTCCCGGTTAGCATCCATTCCCACTATTAAAGAGTAGTGAGTGACCCTTATGAAAAAGTTTTAACCCTAACTTTTCACTTGTGCCACTGCGACCTCTATGAAGCAGTGCTGAAGGCTTGGGTGGCAACACATTGGAGACGCGTGCGTGCTGAAGGTTCCTTTTCTTGCGGTGGAACGGGGTGTGTGTGGTTTCGAAGTCTGGAAAGAGCGTAGAAGTAAGTTTTCGCTACTGTTAGTAGATTCCATTCTCTGTTTGCTTGTGAATAAAGTTGTGGGGACCAGTAGTTTCTTGGGTGGTGCATTTGGCTCATTTAAAAGTCAGTTGAAACCCAACCCCTTTATTTAATATCTGTTTGTGTTGCATTGCTTGTGTTTGGGGCTTTATTTAATGGTTGTTTGTTAGGGTTTTCGAATTTTTAATTGAGAAAATGATGGCTTTATTTTGTAGGGATGTCTTTCTCTGTTGCATTTCATATATTGGGGTGTTTTGTGAGTGACCCATGGCCTCATTACCAAGGTGGTGAGTTACACGTGATGCACAACATAAATGAGGACAAGTGGTCCTACTTTGAGTCAGTTGGGATACTGAAAGAGGATTTTGGGGTGTCAGGCAAGGTTACTCTATGGTGGAAGGAGAAGGACACATCATTTGAAGATGGTTTGAAAAAAATTTGTGATGATGCTGCTGCAAGAGAGGTGGCTCAGTATGCCATTAGGAATAAGGTTGTGGTAGACTTATATGTGGAGAGTGGTATGCAGCATGGTGCTGTTCCAGAAAATGGTGTGATTGATAGAAGGAAGAAAAAAGAAACTGTAAAAGGTGGTGATGGAGTTAAGGCAAGAAAGGTTGGTGGGTGTTCAGGTGTGAAAAATAAGGGGAAAAATGTTAAGGAATGTGGTAGGAAGGTCCCGGTTGGATCCTCACAGGGTAGTGGTAGCAGGAAGAAGAAGAATATTGAGGAAGAAGTGGTTGAGAGTGAAGGAGGAGTTAGTGAAGATGGTGAGGGAGATTTGAGTGAAGACAGCTTGGGTGGGGTACACTTTTCAGATAGTGAGGAAGAAAGGATGATTTCCCAAGATGATGGATTTTCACTTCCTACACAGGAATCTGTTCAGCCTGTTAATTTCTCATCACCAAGAGGATTGAGGAAGAAGTCTGTACCATCAAGGAGGCCAATTGGGCAAACAAGGAGGTCAAATGTTTTACATATTGGTGAGTCTAGTGGTGCAGGGGCTGCTGAAAGCAACATTCCATTGTTGATTGGAGCTGTTAGTGATGATTACCAGCATCATATGGAGGAGGAATACATGAGTGATGAGTTGCAGAGTGACTATGATAGCTCTGGAGATGAGGATGAGACTCGACCAAAGTATGTAAGGTACAGGAAGGAGGAAATGTGCAGGGATTTTAAATTCAAGTTGGGGATGGAGTTTGCCTCAACTAAAGAGTTCAAGGATGCAATATTAGAGCACAATGTATTAAATGGGAGGGAGGTCAAGTTTGTGAAAAATGACAAGTTTAGGGTGAGGGTTAAATGCAATCAAGAGTGTGAGTTCATAGCTTTGGTCAACAAAGTAGGGGGGTAGCAAATAATCCTTCCACATCTACTGCAACTGATAACCTACCACCAGAACCACTTAATTCAGCACCTACAGCTGGTAATCCAGCCCTTGCACCTGTTAATCCATCCCCTGAACCCGTTAATCCATCCCCTGCATCCAATACTCAGCAGCCAGATTGGAGTAACATGACAGCTTCAGAGCAAATTGGAGTACTGAAAAATGTGCATCAAACCACAATGATTATGCAGGTAAAAATCCACAATATACTGATTTCAATGCTAATTAACATTTGTTTACCCTTTGTTTACTGAAATTCAATGTGTACAATTTGCAGCAACTCCAAGGGAACCAATTGCCACCATACCTCAAGGAAGCAAACAACATACTGCATAACCTAATGGTAGTTGCTCAGGAAGTTACATCAGCAAAAGCATATGATTGGAAGAAAGTTGCAAGCCAATTAGGATTGTCTGACAATGAGCCTTACATGAACTTCATGAACCAAGTGGTAAGATGAATACCCTCAAAATTTATTTTGTCTTTCCCAAACCAGTTATTGGCAATCTCCTTAAACTGATCTCATGTATTTTTCACTTTAGGATGAGGCAAAGAACTTTTGTGGATTCCAAGACTATGACTGCACTACTACAAATGATGGAACTGGAGGCACACAGACATCACATGTCACTACAAACAACAAGGATGCATGAATCACCTCAAGCACTTTTTTTGGGACCTTAGATAGTATTTTGGGTTGTGTTGGTCACTGGACAATGTAGCTATTCTGAATTATGTCTTCATTTTGGACAATGTAGTTTCTGAATTAGTACCTGCTTTTGGAGAACATAGTTTATGCTATCTTTATTTGGTGTAATTAAAGACCTCATGGCTTTTAGTTTTTAATGATGATGTTTGATAATCCACTGTTTTGTTTCTTCTGCAACTAGCTGCATAATTATACTTCGGAGATTTGGTTCAATGCTCATGTTGTAATCACAAATGATATAGCTTAACAATTCCATCATATTAATTTCAGACCAAGAATTCATTACTCAACAGGAACAAACATATTCAACACAAAAGACTCATTCCATAAGTCAAGTTGCAAACACTTCCATAAGTCAAGTAGCATTTATACATGATGGCATAAAGGCCTCTATTTACAATTTCCCCTAAACCCTACAAAGTAAGCTAATATTTTCCTGATCCCTTACAATTCAACCCAACAGTGACACAAACTGCAATTGTCATAACAATTGACAAGATGACCATGCAAATAGCCGCTTTCACCTTCAACCTCTCGACCCATAGCTTTCTCTGCAGCTTCATAACTTTCTTTTTCAACTCATCAGCTTCTCTTTGGACTGATGCTTCTGCCTCATCCAACGAACTGCTCTTCTCTGTCTTTTCATGATCCGCCCAACGAAAATAGTTGCAGGTCATCTCTTTCTGAACAGAAGAAGAAGATCATTCATCAACAACATTCATTTTCCCTTCCCAACAACTAAGAGTAAAAGAAGAAAACCCTAAATGAAATTCGAACTTACGTCCCAGTTACGACACCTCCAGAAGAACCTCCCAGGATTCTTATCAGAATTTGATCTCAAAAGACATACTTCTTCGCCGCAACCGCAGAGCAACCTCCGTGAAGTGGAACTTGAAGACGAACACTTCGAAGCACCAGTCCTCTTCTCTGATGCGGAAGCTTTTCCTTTCATGATGTTCGACAAGATCTAGGTGCCTGGAGATGGAGATGTTGGAGTTGATGGAAGATGGGTGGGTACTGGGGCAACGATGGAGAAGACGAAGATGATGGATATGGGTGAGTAGAAGTAGATGAATTTAACAAGGAAAAAACAAAAGAAATTATCAATTACACGTAGGATTTTAGACATAGAAAGAGAAGGTGCCAACTCAGCAACAGGGTCAACCTAAGTGACCACAGGGACGAGGACAAAAAAAAAATTTTATAAGGACGAAAAAGTAAGGAAAAATTTTTGAGGGACCAAAAGCAAAAACCGACTATTTTACAGGGACTAAAAAGATAATTAACCCTAATAATAATAATAATAATAATAATAATAATAATAATAATAATAATAATAATAATAATAATAATAATAATAATAATAGACTTAAATATACTTTTGATCCACATATATTTTTTATTTTGTGATTTTGTTTTTCCTAATATTTTTGGTCCACATATTTTTTTTGAATTTGAGATTTTGTTCCTCCTAATTTTTTTTGCATGATTTTAATTGTTCCTCCTAGTAGTAGTATCGCTATTTATAATTCTTTTATATGTGCCAGACGCAAGCTAACTTGTCAAACATTCATTCTATGTTATTTTAATCATAAATATTTAAAATTCTATTAAATAACTAAGTCAATGACATACTTTATGAACAACAAATCTTCATTGATGAACAACAAATCCAGAAAATATATATAAATACCGGACTGATGCCCTCAAACATGGCCGGCCTACCTTTAGACCCTAAAAAATATTTTTATCTACTTTAAATTAAAAAAATTAGTTGTTAATTTTTTTTAATAAAAATTAGTGTTAGAAGTAAAGATTTTTTTTTTTATAAAAAATTAAGCCTCTCATTTTAGGGAAATTATATGGTGCACTACTTTAAAAGTGGTGCACCGGTGGTCTAGTGGGGTGGAGGGTAAAAATAGAACTTTTAAAATTTTCATTGTGGTCCTCCTATTATTATGTTATTAGTAGTAGGTCTGTTTCTCTCTCCTCCTCTGT